>QUSF01000058.1:1361419-1417732 GCA_003676055.1 Chloebia gouldiae
ATTATTGTCAGTGCTGGCATTTCCCTGCTCTCCATCTAAACCAGGATTTTTCCTGTATTATTGTCAGTGCTGGCATTTCCCTGCTCTCCATCTAAACCAGGATTTTTCCTGGATTATTGTCAGTGCTGGCACAAACCAGGATTTTTCCTGTATTATTGTCAATGCTGGCATTTCCTCTTCTCCATCTAAACCAGGATTCTCCTGGATTATTGTCAGCGCTACAGGCAGTGCTTTGTGCTGAGGAATAACAACTTCCAAACAACTTTATCTTAACAGCTCTCTGTGAATTTTTGTTGTTCTGAAGGCAATTTCAATAAAGAAGCTGGTGCCTGCGTTGAATTTTCAGAGCAATCAGGCTCCTAAATGGAAGAAAATACAAATAATGAGAGATAGAAATAAACTCAAGTTGGTTTTCCTTTGGTGCCTTGCTCATCTTCTGCCTTCTGTTCTGTCTCTGTCCCTGTTTATTGTTTTCAGAGCTGTTTTATAGAACAAAAGGATTTTCAGGAACGCGCCCTCAGTACCACGATCTCAACAATTTCAGCTGCTCATCTGTGCTGTAATTGGTGCTCAAACTTCTGGGAGATTCTCTGAATAAAGGCAGCTCTAAACAACTCATGGCAGTGTCTTAAAGCAGTAAAAATGCTTTAAAAATACACACAAAGCCCATCAGCTGGCAGGGCAGCCAGCGAGGAATCATCACCTGAATTACCCATTTGAAGAGACGCTGCATTTGTCACTTTGTGCCTGCAGGAGGGGATTATCCCGAGCTGATGGTTTCACCCTCAAACTCTGAAGGGATTTATGGAGATGTGCTCCAACAAGGAGCAAATCCCAGCCACTGGTGGGAAACATCCAGCCAGGGAGCCTGTGAGAGCCAGGGGTAGCTCTTGGTTCTTTTATTAGCACCTCTGATATGACTGTCTCTGATAAACTATATAACTATAAATATATAAACATAAAAATATAAAAACAAAAATATAAATATAAATATAGAAAACACATAATTTCGCTTCTTATTTTCTTTTCCCCTGCGATTTTCCTTTCAATTTTAGGAAATTAAAAGGGGAAGAGAAAACAGAGAAACTGTTGCTAAATGGCCAAATCTTTGATTGAACACCATTTTCTTTGCAGAATGGGAGTCCTCTGTTCTGCTCGTGCACAGAAATAATTTAATTTAACAGCATAATAAACATTTAGAAAAGCATTAATATTTGATTAGGAAGTGATGTTATTATACTAATGTCATTTATTTTAAAAAATATTGGCTTTAAAAGAGTATAGATTAAACATCCAGAGGATGAAGTGTAAGCAGTAGTTGAAACTCCCTAAAATGCTTGCAGAGAGGAAAGGTTTATTGGCCGTTAAATTAGGGCAAATCCTGGATTTTAACAGCTCTCAAGGAAAGCTTTAAAAGGAACCAGAGGCTGCCTGATAATTGTTCAGTTTTTGGATGTAAAATGAATGGTTTGGATGTGAAGAAATAGAAAATGAATGGAAAATGGAAACCACAAAGAGCAGCTCCAGTGAGAAATGCAGGGAAGGGTTTGGTGGCCCGGCCAACAGCCTGGTGGGCAGGAATTGCTGATATTTGTATTTTTGTGCTCAAAAGGGCACAGCAGGGAGCTGAGTGCAGCTTTCATCTCAACCTCCAGGGCTGCTCCAGACTGGGTTTCCATCTGATATTTGAGAAGAAATATCAACCATTTCCATGCTGCCTTCTGCGCCTCGTCTCCCTCAGAAAAACCCAGTGGAAGGGGCAAGTGAAAAGAATTAGGAAGAACATTCAATCCTCAAAAAATTCTGGACCAGCCAAACTCATTTCCAAAGTGGGGATTTACAGTCTGAGTGTTCTTACAATTCTCTCTTGCTGCAGCTGGTGCTGGTTTTGCCACCACAGCTCTGAAATCGTGGTTCTGTAGGTCAGCACAGCTGAACTCCCAAGGAACAGAGATTCTCCCCCTAAACTCGATTTCTTTTCCCACCTGATGCCCCAACAGGGGGGAGCACAGGATGGCAGGGAGAGCTCTCCTCACTAATGCACAAAAGTCACAAAAGTTCTGCCACGGGTGCATCTGCAGCCACAGTTATTTATTTTCTCCCATCCTCCTCCTGCCCCTTTTCTCTTTCCATTACCTCTGGCCACATTTCCAAATCCACAACACAAATATTTCCAGCAGCTCTGTTGTGAAGCCCCCGGCGTGCTTTGCTCCCTCTCTTTAGGGATAATGTCCCTTTTTCTGACAGAGGGGAGCTGATGAGGCTCCTGGAATAAGAAAATCCCACATTTCCACGTGGGAATTGCCAGCTGGAGAGGAGGAGACAGCCGCTTGTGCTCGAGAAAAGTTTTACATGATGTTGTTAAAAGAAACCATCTGCTTTTTCTTCTTTGTCCTTGTTTAAGAGCAGCTTGTGTTTGCAGCTCGCAGTTCAGCATCACCTGCAATCACCTGCAGGACTTTGTGGAGCACCCAGCTTGTTTTCCTGCTGCAGGAAAACCCACAAAAGGTGGGGAAGATGATATTTGATCTCTCATTTGAAGAAAACATTTACCTCTGGTCGCTCTTTGTAGGCTCGGTTATGTTTCCACAAGGGCTGCAGTGAAATCCAGCTGATGGGGATAAAACACAATGCAAGGCACAGAAGTGGATTTGTGCTTCTGCCCAAGGCAAGCAGAGATTTTCTCTCTCTGCATGTGCAGAGTTTGTGGTTAGGACAGGCAAAGGAATGATTCCTCTGCTGGGAGTGGAGGCTGAGCTTCAGTGGAGGGAGGAATTTCCATTGTAGTGGTGATAAATAGAGCGGGGTGAGCCCAGAGCTGCTTGGAGGATTCCCTGCAGCCCTTCCCGAGGAGCATTTCCCCAGCTCCCCTCCTGCTGATTCCCTGGGCGCTGCAGGAGCTGCAGCTGGGCTGGGTGGGAATTGCAGGAATGAAGGCTGCAAATCCCCACACCCAAAATTCCTGCCCTGCCTATCTGCTCTGCAGCACTTCCCTCTCAGAGAGATGACCCTGAACAAAATTCCAGCTTTCCAGGTGGGTTTTCATTTGCTTGGCTGCAGAGATTTCCCTTTGTTTCACATTTTAGCAGAGCTTTCCTGTCTTTTCTTTAGCCCCTTCACAATTCCTTAAAGCTGTGACGAGCTCCAGAGGTGCAGCACAAGGTGGGATTTTGCTGTGCCATTTATCCAGGATTTCCAGCAGGATGCCCTGCAGGAGCACGTGGATATCTGATTGAACTGATTTAATCTGATTTAACGCAGGATCTGATTTAAAGGCCATGTCTTTGGCTCCCTGGTTTGGAGTTTACCTCTTACTGGGCTTTACATTTCTATTCTTTGTAGAGTTTCAGCCCTTGTGGCTGTCTTCCAAAGACCTGGCAGAATAAAGGAATAACAGAAGGTGCTGAGCTCAAAAAATGGATTTTTTTTTTTTTTCCTCTGGATCACAAGTCTGGCTGAATCTCTGGTTGGAATAATGCACTTCAGGCAGTCTGAAGGAAGGCAGGGGATTGTTGAGGGTGTTTCCCCTCCCTGTGCTGCTGCTGTCTCTTTCCTCTCTCCCACAGCCTGGGATGATTTGGGCTGGCACAGAGTGATCCCATATGTGCCATGATGGCATCAGACATCTGCTACCCCTCGAGATGTCAGCTTGATGTGACAGGAGAGCATCTCCCAGCACGAGCACCAGCCAGAATGCTCCCTGACCTTTGGATGGTTACTTGGAGGAATCAGATGCACATCAGAGAAAAGCAGGGTTATGAGAAGTCTGCAAGGACGTGGGGGGAGTTTGTTCCCTTCAGTGGAACTGGGGATTCAGGGATGTTTTATTTTTATTGTTCTGCCACAAAACTCACCTACTTACAGCAGGAGTGACCAGGGAATTGCACTGCACGGTGACTTTTACTCCATGGAGAAGGGACAAATTCCAGTCGATCCATTGTGAATCATCCACCATTCAGTCTTGGAATCACAGGATATTTAATGGGAAAACACCTCCAGGACCATCCAGTCCAAGCTGTGGTCGATCCCCACCCTGTCCCCAGCCCAGAGCACCGAGTGCCACCTCCAGCCCTTCCTGGGACACCTCCACCACCTCCCTGGTTGAGTGATCCCTGGTTGAAGTGATTAATCCTCCTTTTCCGTGGTTATTTCAATGTTTGTGTGGTGGTTTCTCCTTCTTTAAATGTATCAGAAGGATGCCAAATTCAGAATCCCAGAATATTCTCAGTTGGAAGGGATCATTGACTCCCATTGTTGAATGAATGGCCCAGCCAGGGATCAAACCCTTATCACCAAATACATCAAAGTTTAGAATTTTTCAAACTTTTCATCACTAGAAAATTCCTTTATTTCTGGAATTCTTTTCCCTTTTTGAATTAAACCCTAATTACTGGTAGAAATAGACCAATGATCAGAACATTTTGGCCCTTGCTTAGAGCCTGAGTATCTTTTCTAGGTCTTTCATGACACAAAGATCCCCTTTTAAGGAGTTTGCAAAGGATCAAATCCATGCAGTGAGTCTGACCAGATCCAGCAGCATCATCAAAGTGTTCACAAGGAAGGAACCACCACAGGCACTGCATCCTTTACAGCTCAGGGATAGCTGGAGGTGTTTGATGTTCCTCCTCTCCCCCAGATCAACTTCTCTCAGAAAACCTCAGGTTTTGATGGATCAGATGTGAGCTCATTTCACAGGGTTGTGAAAGCCCTGGAGGTTTGCCACAACAAAAACCCCATTTTTTGGCCAGCCTCTGACAAATCCTGGGCTGCTTCAGCGTGGATCACTTTGAGAGCTCTGCTGATTCCTTCCCCATATTTCCTCCATGGAAATGGCATTAAATTTTGGAACTTGGTGACCTTTCACAGCTGTCAGCCCAGAGTAGCTCCAGCTTTCCTGAGCATCCCTGGCCCTGCTGGAAGGGAAGGAGGTTTTGTGTGGTGTCATGGACGTGCTGGAGCCAGGGAGGGTCCCTGAGGAGCTGCAGTGCCAAGGAAAAGGACAGTCCACAGGAAAATGACATATTTTGGTTTTGAGATGTCTCTCAGGCCATTTTGAAGTGAGCATTCATGGCTCTGAAATGCCTTGCTCATAAATGTATTTCAGAAACCTCCTGGATTGCAGTTATTACAAAAATACTCACAGGAATTAGAATATAAAAGCAGATAAAAGACTCTATTTCTACAGTTTCGTATTTTCAGCTACATAGATTATGCTATTAAAATCTGACAAGTTGGCAATCAAAATAAAACACTGACTTTGTTCAAAAGCAATAAAGATTCAGACTCTGCAACTGTGTTAAGCAGCTCCAGGAGAAATAGGAATAGTCTGAGTATTTGGTTCTTGCCATTACAGCTTCTCTGGTCTCTCCAGGCACAAATGATAGTGAGAATTCTGATTTTTGCTTCTTCTGACAGATACAGTGAAGCCAACCCAATGCGTAGGTTTAAATGAACCTGCTTCATTTTGTTACCCACGATAAAACAGATCTGTCCAGACAGATCTGCTCAAGCTCATGAAAGCAGAATTTTCAGTGAGCTGATCTACTTAACAGAAAGAACCTCAGAAAAGTCAGAAAAACTCTTTTAAAGGAGCTGGGAGGAGGCAGAAGCCGAGGCAGCAGGACCACACGTGAGCTGATTGGCAATCCAGCAATTCCCACCCCGAATTCCCACTGTGCATGTTCAACACAGCTCTGTATTTGCAAGCCAGTCCTGCTGGTTATTTATTCTCATTTCTGCTCAGCCCCTGGCTGATATTTACAGATACCCATGCAGCTGGTAGCTGTAAATGCTGTAAATACATAAATATTTCAGCGATGGAGAAGATAGCCAGTTTTGTCTCCTCTCCTCTGCAATGTCTCTTTCACCACCTGCAAACAGCTCTGAGCTGAGCTGGATTTGCACATCAGGGTGCTGAGCAAAAACCATCCTGGCCCAGATGTCAGAGCCAGGGAATGCTTTGGGATGGTTTGGGTTGGAAGGGACCTTAAAGATGATTTCATTCCACCCCCAGGGACACCTTCCACTGTCCCAGGGTGTTCCAGCCCGGCCTTGGGCACCGCCAGGGATCCAGGGGCAGCCACAGCTGCAGTAAAAATGTGGTGAACTCTGGGTGCAGGGAAGAAATGATGATGTTTGGCTCTAGATTAGAAGGCTGAAATTTATTAAAACTATATTATATTACATGAATATACTATTTAAAGAGATACTATACTATTTTACATATTTACTTTTTACTATTTAAGTAACTATAAACTCGTGACTCTGCTGAGAGTCCAAGCCACAGCTGGGTCTGATTGGTTATTGGATTTAAACAACCTTCACCAGAATCTAATTAAGTAATCACTTCAGGTAAACAATCTCCACACCACATTCCACGTGGGCAAAACCAAGGAGCAGAGATAAAGATTGTTTTCTCTCCTTCTCCCTGTGCTTCTCCCGAGAGACAGAATTGTGTCTGTCTCTGGGAATGTCACAGGCCTGCCCACCCTCACAGGCAGGAATATCTTCCCAAAATCCCAAAATCTCATCTAATCCTCATCAATTTGCAGCCAGCCTCCCCCGGCCTTGCTGGTTCCTCACAGAGTTTGTGCTGCAGCTGCCCGTGAGGAGCAAAGAGAATTTCCTTCCCCAAATCCAGATGCAAAAAATCTTTTTTGCTCCCCGTGCTTCATTACCTCCACTATCAGTTTGGCAATTCCTCTTTTCAGTTTTACATGTCTTTTTTTTTTTCCATGTGGGGAGATTCCAGCAAAGAATTCCTAACCCTGTCTGCTGAGGAGAGTGATTGATGCCCTGAACATCCTGAGAACTCCCAGCCAAGCTGTTCTTGACCCAGCAGTTCCTTCTCCACATGCTTTATTTTACTTTAATTTCCTCATATCAAACAAAATCATAAGAGCTGTTTAGATTTAAGAAACATTTCAGCTAGCACCGAATACAGAAATTTTATTACAATCAGAGGAGGTTTGTTTGCTTAATGAATTTTATAAAGAAAATGTATGTGAGTTATGGATTTGAATGTTGGTTCCTATAAACAAGGTAAATGTTTGGGACTCATTTTTTACTGTTGCCATCACACACAGGAGGCACCAGAGGAAAAATTCTTTAGTTTAAGAGTGAAATTCCCCAAAAGGGATGCCAGCCTCTGGAACAAATTCCTGACAATTTTCTAACGAGGAGCCAAGGAAGCCGGGCACAAAAATACCTTTGGAGACTTGAATAAAGTTGCTGAGAGGAACACCAGTTTTTAAAGATTAAATGAACTCCCCTGGTTAGAAGAAACATCTCCCTCCCCCTCAAACCAGTATCATTTTTGGTGATACATTGATTTTTGTCAGGCTGCCCCCATCTTATCCATTATTAGCAGACTGGGAACGCTGTTGCAGAGGGGAGAAAATGGGAGATGCTGAAACCTTCACCTTTCAGAAACTTTTCAGAACTTCACCTTCCAGGAGCTGCAGTGTCAAGAGATCTGTGGCAGATCAGTGCTGTAAATACTGAGTTCAAACCAAATAATGCAGAATAATAGGAACAGGCACGTCTGCTCCACAGGGGCTGTGGAATTGTGGCCCACACTCACACTCCTCTCTCCTTTCTCAAAGCAAGGAAAGCTGCCAAATCAGGGAGCTTCAAACCTCTGGTGCTTGTGTGCTTTCAGTGGAGCTGTAAAAGACACTCCCAAAATAAAGAAATGGTCTGGAGTAAGACCAGAAATTGTTCTTCAGTACTCAGGGGACACTGCCCTGTTGAGATGTTGCTGGTTTATGGGGTGAGGATGTGTCTGACTAGCAGGTGAGGCACAAAAATTCCTCCAGGTCTCCTCTTCTCCCATCCCAATTTGTCCAAGAAATGGTCAGATCTTTTCCCACCATCACTTTGTCACAGGAGCCCAGGCCAATTCCATCTGCTGCTGTGTCGGAGCAGAATGGCACATGTGAATTATGCTGGCATTCCAGAGGCTGAAATAGAAATCAGGAAAGGCTTCTTCCTATGGGGAATGTTGATTTCAGACTGATGGTGCTGCTTCCTGGAGGGGGAGAGAGCAGGACATCACACACCCACTGATTTCAGGGAGAGCAGAAACAGCCCCTTGTTATTCAGGAAGTTTTTTTTGGGTTTTTTTTTGTTTGTTTGTTTGGTTGGTTGTTTTTGTTTTTGGTTTGTTTTTTTTTTTTACCTGGAGGGTGTAAAGTAGAGTCTTCTACAGGAAACGTAACAAAGATTAATTGGTACAAGTAAATTAAAAAATGCAGGAGTGAAGAAGTCTGAACTGCTGAAGCCTTTAATCAGTGAAATGTAGAGTTAAATCAACTCCATATTCTCCTGTGTGGGCACTCAGGTTCCCCAAATGCATGGAGAGAGAAACGAAACCCTGCTGGAATTAAAAAGAAACCCCAACCAGCCACATCACATCACACATTTTAACTGTGGATCAGGCAAACCAAATCTCTTGCTGACTCAAAGAACTGACCCAAGTCTTCTCTACGTTCAATTAAAGAGCCCGACCTTAAAAAATCCATCCTGCAAATGAAGACCAGCCCAGGTGAGCACCAAGCTGGGTTTTGATGATGATTGCCTGGCAAAGGAGGGGTGAATCCCCTGCTCTTGTCATTGATGCCAGGGGAGGCCAGCCTCAGCAGTGGCTTGCAGGGGAGCTCTGCTGCCTGCCCTGACCATTTTTCACTACAGAAATCGCAGCTGCTCCTGCTCTGGGAGCTGCTGCTCATCTCCAGACTGGCCGGGCTCTGAATCTCATTGCAGATGTCTTTGTCCAGCAGCTCCTTCCCTTTGCAGAGCCCATCTCACAGAGCTCCAGTCTGCCTCGCTCCTCTGTTTGCTGCTTGTTTTACCAGGTCAGAATTCTCCTCAGATAATTGGGTTTAAATGCACTGGGTCAATACCAAATAATCTCTATTCTAATGCACAGCAGCAAAATTTTATCCTAAATCAGCCCAAATCTCCTCAAAGTGCCTCTTTCATCAGCAGGTGGAAAAGAGAAGGAAGTGACTGCAAACATCTTGGTTAATACACAGCTAAAAACAAACTCCAAACAAAACCTCTTGTACCATTCCTTTGTCTAGTAATTGGTGGTTGTCAATTCTTAAAAATACAGATAATGAATAGCAACACAGCAGAATTCTTCTTAATCACAGCATTACAGGATGCCAGATGGAGCCTTGTGGATTTTAATAACAGCCTGATTTTCTGAGGTTCTTTAGGAATTAGCCTTTTTTTATAAACTGTTAGCACAGAACCAGCCAGAGGAGTTTCACTCATTTGGAGTGACACTTTTGAAAGGAATTGTTTCCCAACAATCTCCCCTAGGTCACTGCAAGCTGTTGGCACCCCAAATAAATATTTCCTGCAGTGCAAAGGGTCATTAGTGATTAGGGGATTTAAACCCTGGGTTTCTATGCACTGTCTATAGGGAAAATGGGAATTTCCATTTCACCTCCAGGGGTTTGACTGATTTTTACTTCAAAAATCAAACAGCAATTGCATTAAAACCATTCAGCTCTTTCCCCCTCTCTTTCCAAACGATCAGGAAGGAATTTATCCACGTGTTTAGCAGGAATCCATTAACACAACTCAAAGAGAAGTTCCAGAGGCAGGGGCACACCCTGGTGAATAAATATTCCTGAATAAGCATCGCTGTCCTTGCACAGGGTCCCTGCAGCTCTGCAGAGGGACAATCCTGCTCTCCTTGGCCTTAGGGACACCTGAAGTGACACGAGCTGACCCTCCTCAGAGGCCTCCACTTCAAAACACAACAGCATTTCCAGAAAACAGCAACAATCCTTTCCTTTTCTTATCCTTTATTATTATTTTTTTGTTTGTTTATTTGAGCACTTGAGTAGCTTCTTCTGGTGTAGAGCCAGAGCAGCACTTGTGGAGATTAATTCAGGTTTTTTGAGTGGTTCCATGGCACTCAACACTCAGGTCTCAAACTCCTCCAGAGCCCAAAGTGGATCAGGGATGGGTAAAGGAGGAACAGGCCACCCTGACATTTCACTGGGTGTATTTAACAAACACCCACAGAGAGGGGAAAAAGCACCCTCACATTTAGAAACCTCTGGAAAAGACAGTCAGAGAGTGCTAAAGAGGAAACACAAGGGGAAAACTCTGGATGCAGGATAAACCCCAGAGGTTTTGGCCTTGTTCTGAAACATGGACGAGGATGAAGGAAACTAAACAGAGAAATCCATTCTAGGAACTCCCAGGAAGTTTATCTGCTGTAAATACTTATCAGTCAGGCATGGGGCTTATCACTCAGCTGATGGCAAATCCATTTGCCTGCAATGTTTTCCCATTTTTTGCTGCTGCTGCTGCCCTCCCTTGGCTTCCCCAATAAATGAAATGGAGCAAATCTCATGATTGCATTCTGATCTCACCTCCCCAGAGCTCGTTTCCCATTCTGCCTTTCAAATTCAGCTCTTCAGATCTGAACTGCTGCATCCACACAGCAAAACCCAGGGGGACAAAGTGAAGTTCTTTGTACAAATAATCCTGATATTATCCTCATTTCAGTGATCTCTTTCATCTCCAAAACAAGGGAATATCAGCATTTCTGCAAGTGGGGGCACAGAAAATCATGTTAGGAGTTGGGAAACTGAGGGGCACAAGAAGTGATGAGCTGCCTGCACACAAGGAGTGTGTGACAGGAGCATGGACACATCTTTTTTTCCCCTTCTCCCACCCCCTTATTGCACTGGAGAACTTCCAGTGGAATTCCAATGGAAAATGAATTTCTTTGCTGCAAAGCCTCAAGACTCAGACATGATTTCCATGCAGGTACTGAAAAAGATAAATCCCTGGGAAAAAGGTAGCACAGAGTCTATAATTAGCTGTGGCATTATTTTTTTCTGTGAGAGGGAAAAAGACCAAAGTGAAATTGCATTGGCATTTTAATGTTGGTGCTTCCTAACTCTTGCAAAATTATTTTTGGCACCCTTCATAATAAGAATTCAAACAGGAGATGCAATTTCATAGTGATGCTGCAGGTTTAAAAAATAAATAATCTGAGGGGAAAAAAAAAAAAACCCGGCTCAGCAGAGAGAAATGTCACCCATATAATTCATCATTAGCTTTGGATGTGCTTGGAAAAGCTCAGAAACCATTTATTTTAGCATCAGCACCCCAGCAGTGAGCTCTCCTGGGCCAGGGGCTTTGTCAGGATTTCAGAGAGAGCTGAAAGGTTCCTGCAACCTCTGATTAACCTGGCCTGGCCTCTCTGCTCCTCACAGGAGCCTCTGGGACGGAGCACTTGCAAGGAGTATTCAAAATAAAGTAATTAGGCAACGAAAGGCCACTGCTCACAGTAATTAATACAAGAACTGCTGCAGCACTGGCTTGAAAGTTGGGCAATTAATGAAAGACTGGGTGGGAAATTTGTATCGAGTTCACACTCAGAGTGGCAAATACTTTAAGTTTTTTCTTTTAGTCTTCCATAAATTCAGCATGGGTAACAAGTCAGGAAAGGCTCCTCTGGCCACTGACGCCTTGTCCAAGGTTTGATTCATTTGCTGCTGAAGTCAGAGGAGGTTTTTCACTCTGAGCTCAAAGCTCCAATATTAATTTATATCTGACTGCTGGTACAATTTATTTCCTCTTTCCCTCTATTGTTTTTGGTGCGGGCAAACATCAACACTTCTTAAATAGAAGATGCTCCCCATGTTTTATTTGGTTTGCCCTGGAAGAAAAATGTGATAATGTCCTTTGGTCTGTTAGTGGACATGAGATTTTCACAGAATTGACACCAGAGCTGTATTTTCACAAGGAAACCAATCCTCCAGTGAAGCTGCACACCTTGGACACTCCCAAAGGTCTGAGGTTTGGCCTAACACAACAAAATTATGTTTCTAGGGAGGTTTCTTCCTCCAGAGTGTTTCACAGACCCCCAAGTCACAACTGTGCAATGTTTTAATCCTGAGGCACAACAGAATCCTCAGGGAGGGGCTTGTGCCACCGATAACTCTGTGAGACCTGAACTAAATTCAGAATATTTGAAAAGGTCACAACTTCTTTATCAGAAAAATAAGTTAACCCTGCAGCAAGGAGTTTCTGGTGGCTTTTAAAGCCAATATCTTCCCCCAATGACTCCCTCAAGACTCCAGTGTTGTCCCTCTCAAGTTTTTGTGGGGCTGCTGCCCCAGAGAAGGGAACTGGCAGAACAGGGCAGGACACAGCTCCAAGCTGCTGCTGTCCTTCTGAAGGAATTTCCTGATGGCTTTACCTGGCCTACCACATCCCAAGCTCTAAAAAACCCTCTGCAATTTGGTATTTTAATATCAATTGGATGGAGGAGATGAATTTTATTGTGGCACTTTGCCAGAAACTGATGCCTAGAGGGAGAACACCTGAAAAAACGTGGTTGCAGATTTATTTTTGTTGAGAGAAATGGAAGAATATTGTTTGTTTATTTTCTTTTTTTTTCCCCTTAGGATGACAAATACTTAATAAACTCCCAAAGCACTTGAAGAACTACCAAAAAAAATCAGGAATTCAGCTCAGCTCAGCTGATTTGCCCTTTCAGCACTGCCAGACAAGAAGTGTTTAGTGCTGGAAAAGGTTTAAAAGGAAGCTGTGCTCCCCAGTCCATACAGCTCAGCTGGAGTCTCTCAGCTGAGATCCCTGCTGTTCCTGAAAGGAGCAGAGGCACAAATGGAAAACCTGAAACATGAGAAGATCAAGGGATGCAAATCTCAGAGCCCTGCTTTGCAGCTGGCTGCCAGGAATGGTCTCCAAGGAGCAGAGAATTCTCCTTGGTGGAGCTGGTCCGTCTCAAATCCTGGGTTAAATGAGGATGCAGAACTCCTCAGCATTGTACCTGGGCCTGTTTGACCAAGGGATGCTGCTGGAAAATTCAGCCTTGCTGGGTGCATTCTGAATCCAGAATAATCAACACCACCTATTCCAAAGGACTAAACTTTCCCTGTTTTGTCTCTCCAGTCACCACTGCCCAAGAATTAAACCCAGACTCTCTGTAGGAAGAGCTAATCCAAGGCTGGATGCTTGTTTGCAAACAAATCTTGGTGCTAACCCAATATTGCCACGACTCAGATGCAGCTTATTTGTTATGGCTGTTATTTAAGAGATTATTTGACTAAAAAAAAAAAAAAAAAAGGAGATCATAAGTTTTGCTGTGTTTGATATAAAAAAGCCCACAAACAAATCTCGCTGAGCCTGTTCTGCAAATATGCTGAATTTTGGAGGATGAAAGGCAAGGCAGGAAAAGGTCATGCCTATTAATTTCAATCCTTGTGCAAACCCAGCATATTCCACACTTGCCTTGTAAGATCTGTGGCATCTGGGTAAATACATTTGTATTCCTTTCATGCTATTTACAGTCTCCACGCTCTGCACTGCTAAGTGCATTGCAAGTGGGATCTTTTGCAATGCTGATGCCCCTCAGTTAGTTCAAACATGATACTTTAGGTTTATAATTTACTATTTCCATCACATTAGCTCCATTTAAGCTGGTGAAATCCTATATAATTTGACAGGTTTGTTGATAGGATTGGGCATTTTTTATGCTTTCCACTATGAATTTGTAACCTTGACGTCGCAATAATCTGGCACAGTCCTGTGATATTTGAACAATTAAAATGGAATTGGGATGATTTGAGAGGAGCAGGACACCACCATCCCACTAAGAGGGATCTTCACGATTTGTGTGCAGCCAGGGGATGGAGAGAGGAGCTGCTCATCCCCTGCAGCCCTCTGCACATCCTGCCTGCATCCCCCCACAGTGAAAACAGGAAGGAAAAAAGTCTGCTTTCGTTTTAGGATAAAACCCAGTCCCTGCTGAGCTTCTGTGTGAGTGCAGAGAGGAGAGAGCCCAGCCCAGGACAGTCTGGTACCAGCACCTTCATCTGGGGAGCAAAACCAGGTTCAGAAATTATGATGTCTGGTTTTAGAGTAGAAGGTTGAAGGATAGCTTTATTAAAACTATATTATATTACATTACAGCTGCTGAGGAAATGCAGCTGAGGAAATGCTGATGAAGAAATGCTGATGAGGAAATGCTGATGAGAAGGAAAAGCTGCTGAGAAGAAAATGCTATTGTGGAGAAACTAATGAAAAAATGCTGCTGAGGAAATGCTGCTGAGAAGGAAATGCTGATGAGGAAGTGCTGAGGAAATGCTGCTGAGGAAATGCTGCTGAGAAGGAAATGCTACTGAGGAAAAGCTAATGAGAAAATGCTGATGAGGAGATGCTGAGGAAAAGCTGCTGAGGAAATGCTGCTGAAATGCTGCTGCTGAGGAAATGCTGCTGAGGAAATGCTGCTGAGGAATGTCTTCCTGCTTTGCCTGCATCAGGATTCACTGCAGAGGGCTCTGTCAGGAAACGAAGGTGAAATAAGAGCCCATCCAGCAGCTCTTGGGGCTGTCCATCACTGCTGCAGGCAGCAGGCACAAAGGGATCCTGTCTGTGCTTGGGGAATGCTCTCCTTAGCACGGGGAGGAGCAGCTGAATGAAGCACTAAAATGAAAATTTGAACACTAATTACATTACTCCCTGACATAACAGCATCAACAGCAATTTCTGTTCCATCTTCGTTTACTAAACACCAAGCCCACGCTCATTAATTAGGGATATTAATTAGGGATATGCTCAGCCAGCAGCACAAACAGCAATTTTACTCTGGTGAGTGCATCCACTGATGTCAATGTCATCAGCTCCTGTGCCTGCAGAGCTGGATACCAGACACACAACCTGGCTCAAGCTCCAGCCCTATCAAACACATTCCCTGCCTGAAAACAGCCTCCCAAAATCAAATCTGGCTTGGTTCTGCTGCAGAAAAATCTGCATGCATATGGGTTCAGGCCCGTTAGTGTATTATCTCATTTTACATTGAATTTTTTAGCTTCAGCTCTGTACAGGTTCTCAGTTCAGGGCTGGGGAAGGGATTGGAATTGGTAAGGCTATGAGTGGTTTGGGACTGCACTATAAATCTGAAGTGACTATGAATTAAACATGGATGTTTTCACAGCTTTTCCCACTGTCCTGTGAGTGAATCTCAGAGATCAGTGGGTTTTCAGAGGTGACTTCCCTTCCACAACCCCACAAGCACAGATCAGCCCCGTCCCCATGAGCTGCAACCCCTTTAACTCATGGCACAGGACCCTGCTCAGGGGTTTTTACACCTTGGAGCAAATGCTCTGACAGGCAGGGAGGTGCAATCCAACAGCAGATGAGAAACTTTGCTCTGAAGCCAGCCACGGCCACTGCAATGTGGTTTTACTGCAAAAACAGGAGATCAAACTGGGATGGAGACTCCACCACCCACCCAGGCAGCTCCTTCCAAAGATCACAGAAAAGTTCTCACTGTGTTCTTCCATCTAGGAAAAAACCCTTTTACCTCCTCCAAAACCAATGCCAGAATACGCCAGCAAAGGCTCACCCCTTAATGCAAACTGAACATATTTAGAATTTCTCTCCAAAGGCAATATTCCTCCTGCTGAGCACATTCTGCCTCCTCCACTTTCCCCTGTTTTTGAGCTGAATTGAAGCCTGAGTCCTTCACAGAAGTTTTATCCCCCTCCCACCTAAGGAAAACACAATTTTTGGGAGCAGATCACAGCCAATTACAGCTTCATCATGGATGCTGCAGCTGGGAGGGGAAATCTTCCCAAATATCCAGGCACGGTGTAAAAGACTTCTGAAACCATTCCATTTCCAGCCAAATAGAGGTGGGGGTTTATGGAGGCACTGCAAGGCTGGGGAAGGTGACAGGAGAAGGAGCCAGACTTTTATTTGCATTATTTTATTCATGTGCAAACCCAGCAAAATATAGGATTGACCCTGAGTGAAAGAAGCCTCAGCTGCAAATTCACTGGAAAGTTTATTTTTGAGAGATGCAGCTTTTACCTGTGGAGAATTTTAGCCCTGTTTAGTGTCAGCTCCTTTATTACTAAATCTCTGGCAAAGATTCAACAGTCCTTTCAAAAGGAGGCAATTTTAGTGGTGTTTAAACCAAATTTCAACTTCACTTGGCACAGATGGGAACTTCAGTGGCTTCTCACAAGGCCAAACTCTGAAGATTCTTCATGTTTAGGGTGGTTGTATGTTGTTACATCTACAAAAATAAAACAAAAATTGAGAAAATAATGATTTTTCCTCAATTGCAATTAAACCATCCCCTCCTAGAAGGAAAATCCAGAAAATGAACTTCAAAATCACATTTCAGACAAGGTTTGGAGCCTGTATTAAATGTTAGACGTGTGAGTATCGATCTTAATTAAACAAATGTGATACAGGAAGAGATTAAGGGCTCACCATTCCTCATAGATAAATGAAATAAATATCTTTATATGAAAGATAAAGTGCACAATCCATTTTCTCCAGGAATTCCTGCAGCTTGCCTACAAAGGACCACAGGGATGCTTTGGAAGGAGCTGGTTCTGCTGCTCAGCTGGAGCTGAAACACAAAACAAAGGATGTGGCAGAGGCTGAGTGATTCCCAAGGCAGGTCCAGACCCACAAAAAAAAAAAAAAAAAAAAAAAAAAAAAAAAAAGGAAAGGAGAAAAACCCCTGAGAGCTGAAATTCTGAAAAAAATTAAAAAATTAAAGATGGCTACAGAAGGCTTAAATAATGTGGTTTTTTGAATCAGCAAGGAGTGGTGCCAGAAAAAAAGGAAAAAAAAAGAAAGAAAGAAACTCAGAGAAATTTCTTTTTTCCCATTCTTTTCCCAGATAATATCTTCTTCTCCAGTTCTTGGTGTCTTTAAATAGTTTTCTTTGAAGCTGGGCAAAGCAGACTTGCTATGAACTATAGCATAGAAATTTGAAGGATAATGTTTGAAAATGAAACCTAAGCAGGGTAAAGAAAGAAAAATTGCATAAAATGAATTATTTTTGATATTCTAAAAAGTTAGCAATTATAAACACATCTGCTACCAATCTTTCTACCCTTCCTTCACCTTTTTCCTCAAAATAAAAGTTACTGTTTCATTTACAAATAAATGGAGTTTATGCAGTTTCTGCTAGTTTATGCCTTGAATTCCCACATGTGAAAAATCTGGATAAATATTCCCACATCAGCTGGAAAAACTCCAGAGATTTCACCAACACAGTTAAAAAACCCAAAAATCAACAACAAAGCTGCCTTGATCCAGAGCAGAATTGGATGAGGCTCAAGAAAGAAGGTTTGGCCATGTATAAAAGAGAATAAAAAATGGAATTATCTCCAATATTAGGTGTAAATCTGATTGGACCTGTCTGAGTTGTCATCTCTTGGCTTTTTGATGGCAGGAAATTCACCCAGAGATGCCTCTAATGTTCCAGAGATGTTGGGCCCAGGGCAGTGGCTCCAACTTCCATTGCAAAAATATCCACCATAATGAATTCAAATTACGAATTGTTTAAAAAAAACACTTTATTGAGAGGGGTTTTATCTACCAGCTTGTTCTCTGGGGAGCCTCTGGGGTGGCTGAGAGGTTTTTCATTAAGAAAAGCCATTTTTCAGTGCTTTGGAGGAAGCCCTGAGGTCCCATCCGAGCTGGCATGGGCTGAAGTGATGGAGAAATCTTAGAGGACTTCAGTGGGTGTTAAACTGGAGGAGAAAACACCTAAAAATACTGCAGCTCAACAAAAGAATTCTGCTTTTTTCAGGTGGAAAAATGGCCTTGAACTGGAACAAATCTCAGCACGGAGCAAGGTGAATCTCCTGGCCAAACGTTCAGGGAACAAAAGAGTAACAGAACTGATGGAGCCAGGCCATGGCAAGAGAAATAAAGAACAAAACCTGAGGAACCTGGAGAAATTATGGCAAGGGAAATAAAGAACAAAACCTGAGGAACCTGGAGAAATTATGGCAAGGGAAATAAAGAACAAAACCTGAGGAACCTGGAGAAATTATGGCAAGGGAAATAAAGAATAAAACCTGAGGAATATGGAGAAATTATGGCAAGGAAAATAAAGAATAAAACCTGAGGAACCTGGAGAAATGATGGCTGAAAAGTTCATCAAAAATTCATCGAAACAATCAAGAAACTTTCACACAGAGAAATTAAAGGAAACTCTCAACTTCAGAGCAATTTTGGTTCTAAACAGAACAGAGAACATCTGTTAAGTGCTGAAGTAACTTTTCCTTTTATTTTTCCATAAGGAAATTATTTGTTATCCCAGCACTGTGTGTGTCTGTAAGAAACCAGGCTGGGAGGAACAGCAGTGATATTTCTTATGGAATAGAAGAGCAAGGAAAAGGATTCTGATCAATTCAGCCCAACTGCAATGCTGGGCCACGACCAGCACACATTTTCTTAATGGAATAAAAGGGGGGAAAAAATCCAAACTCAATTCGATTTCACAAAATGAGTTTGGGTAATCTAGACTGAGTTTTGTGGCAGGCACTGATAAAGGACACAGAAGTGGGAATGAGGAAATGACAGGAAATTTCCCAGTGTGGATTAGCAGCCACAGTGCAGGGTGATAAATCACATTTTGTTCTGCTTCCTAAATGCAGCATCTCAACAATTTCCCTCCAAATGCCACTGAATTTTGGAGAAACCCACGTTTTGAACTCGCAGGAAATGGCATCAAATCAAATATTGAGTTCTACTGAAATTTGCCAGTTCTAAATGCAAATTGCTCTTTTACTTTTCTATCATTAAATGTAGCATTTTAACCCCAAATCCATATGACTCCACAATTTTTTCACACACAAGCAGATGGCATTTTAGTTGCAAATAAATGTGACTCCTCTTCAGGATGTTTCATTCGTAAATATAAAAAGAGGCAGAACAAATTTTTTTTTTTCTTGAGTTTGAACAGGGTGGAATGGAGCAGAAGGAAAATTTGTGTTTAAATTCTTGTCAGGGTTTGGTTTTGCACACTCACAGAGCCAGACAATTCCCATCTTTAAATCCAGGAAAAGTTTCACATCCACTCATTTTTTGAGACCTTCAGACTCCATCCCTTCCTTCCCTGGGGGCTGTTCCAGTGTTTAACCACTCCTCAGGGAGGGAATTTTTCCTGATACCCGACCTGAACCTCCCCTGGTGGGCCTTGAAGTGGTTTTCCCTTGTCTGGTCCATCAGGATCTGCTCAAACCTGAGGTTTCCCTTTTTCCCCTGGACTAAGAGAACTCTTTGTCCTCCAGGGAAGAGCAGCTGGAGGGAGGAAATTGAATTCCACATTTCCTTTTCAGCCCCTTAATTTGTTTCTCTTCCAGTTTTAGGTGCTCTGATTGAAATCCATTCAAAGAATTCCACCCCTAAATCCAGGTTCTATTCAGGCTCTAGGTGAACATTGGGCTGAAATAATCAGAGCCATCAACAACAAACAGCTTCCCACTATTTTTGTACCAACGTGTTATGAATAGATAGAAATAATTTCATATAAATACAGACACACCCCCACGTCAACCATGAATGGTGGAAGACTTTTAAAATCCTTCTTATTTTGAAAAAAAATAATTTGGAGAAAACACCAGGTGTCATTTTATTTTTGGATGATTTTGTGCTGTCAGAGCTCCTTTCTGCCATGCAGTCACATTATTTTTGCAGATGAGAGGACAGGCAGCATTTCTCATCCCCTCCCCTCCTGGGCAGGCACAGACCCATCTCTCTGCTCTGTGAGAGCACCAGTGTTGCATTTATTTATTTTGGGGACATTCATTCCATCCCTCAAATTTAGCTTGTCTGGGAGAGGAAAAAAACCCTTATTCAGATAGATGGGGACAATTTTGCACTGTGCATTTACACAGATGTCATTTTTCATCACTTAATTGGAGACAATCCTGGCCCAGTGTTCGGATGGCCTGGGATTGATGGTGAAAAATAATGACAGCAGAACAAAAGTAGGTGACAAACTGCATCATGTACCAATTAGCAAATCTCACCCTGCTGCTGTTATGAGGGGAGTGAAAAGCAGATCCACTTTGAAATGATCCATTTTGGTGGGGGAAGTTATTGCAAAGATGATTTTTTCACCCTTTGAGTCACTACTCAGCCCTGGAAATGCCTGTCATGAGGCTTCACAGGGAATATTTCCTTCTTAAACCTCATTTTCCTGTAGGGACTGAGCATTCCAGGCTGCTTTTCCCTTTGGAGAGGCAGGGAGGCTGCAGGGAGATGGGAGCAGGGCAGGGATGCTCTGCCAGGCACTTCATCACTGAGGGAATCAGAATTGATGGGAGTGCCAATCCCTGTCCATCTTAAATCTTGGCCTAAACAAATTGGGAAGGCAAAGTGGAGCCACCAAAGTGGAGCTGCTGAGGGTGGGAGTAGAAACAGCCTGGCTCAGGGTGGGCAGGAATTTCTAAAATCCAGGAAGGAAGAGGTTTCTGTACAAAGAGAGCCATCAGCCCCTCCCTAAATCCTCCTTTTGCGTGGGGTTTTTCTGTTTCAGCTCAAAGGGACAGTGAACAGAGAACTGGAGGCCAGAGCAGAGAAATGAGGCAGCTGAGGGGGTGCTGAAGGCTAGAAACAAAGCTGAGTTTTACATTGTGGTGTTTATATGGCAGGTCTGGATCACAGAACCACTGTCTGCTCTTGATTGCTTTGGTGACCAACAAATGAAGGTCTGACAAGAGGCAGACACCCAACCTGCCCTGGGAAATACCTGTGAGAGGAGCTGCATGGTGGAGACCTGACCCGGAGCTCTGGGGGAGGCAGCGATTTGGGGCACACTAAAGCAGAGCTGCTTTAGTTGGCACAGGCAGCAAAGAGACTTTTGCTCAAAAAACTTGAGCAAAGCTGCTAAACCTGGGTTGGCAGGAAAGGACTGAACCAAGCTCTCATGGCTGCTCCCAATTAAAGCAATAATTCCAACAGTTTTATCAAGGGTGGGTGATGCCTCAGGTTTTGGCTTTTCTGTTTTTCACATTCTGTGCTGGTTTAGTCTGTGGGTCTGGGTTTCACACGAGGGGATGCTGAGCTCTGCACAGAGCAGGGAGACAAAACAATTCCTGCTCCAGCTGGGACCAAGGACAAATGATCCAAACCTCAGCCCAGCAGCACAAACCCCGTGGGCTGGAGAGAGAAAAACCAGCAGGGTGGGACTGCCTGGGCTGGAGCTGGAATGGGACAATGAACTCCAAGGTGCCAATGGAGCAGAGCTGATCCCAGGAGAGCCCCCGGGAGCGCTCGTGCATTTTGGGGCCATTTTGGGGCATTTGGGTTCATTTTGTGCCATTTTGGGTCATTTGGGTTCATTTTGTGCCATTTTGGGTCATTTGGGTGCAGCCCTGGCTGGGCTCTGGTGCTGCCCAAGGTGGATCCATGGAGGAGATCCTTTAATAAATCCCTGCTTTATTCGGTGACTCTGCCCAGCTCTGCTCTGGCTCAGCCTGCACAAGGCAGCAGAGAAATCAGAACCACTCTGGCAAAATGATAAATAAATGAGAGGCACCAAATGAGGAATCTGAGCAAGGCTGGGAGGGTAACTCGCCCTTGTCTGAGGTAATCAACACCATAAAAAAAAAAAAAAAAAAAAAAAAAAACAAGCCAAGGTTTCTTTATGGATATAAAGATTTTGGTTTTGACTGGCTTTTATAATTTTTAAGCCAAACTTTCTTTTATTAGCTGAGCATTCCCCCAGCTGTGGGAAGAGCAGACTTTCACACCGCCAGGTTTTGGATTCCCAAATTAAACACAGCCAAGTGAGGATGGGGCAGGAATTCATCCCAGACTCCCCCTCTCCCCCTCTGTGCCCAGGGAAGGTCTCCAGTTCTCCCCCCTCCAAAATTAAAGGAAGATCTTTCAGCCTTGCTGGCAAAGATTTGTGTGTGAAGAACAAAAACAAATTTCATAGCAAAATCAGATGGTTTTTTTTTACAAGTGTCCTCGAGGGCAATCCTGAATTCTGAAGTATTTTGTTGGAGGAAATGATGGGCTGAGTAATCATTGGAAATGGTACAAACAGTAATGATAAATATTTTGAGAACACAAGCTTAGAGCAACCAAAATCTCTCAGATCTTTAAGCACAGAAAATCATTTTGACAGGGAAATGAATATTTGGGCGATGTTGCATTTTGACTTCTTGTAAATGAAAAGTTTTGTCTTCCCATGGGAAAGGAGGTCAGGAAGGAAACCAGAGTTGGGGGAATCAAGTACTCAAAGTTCAAGCACTGCAAACACTAAAGGCTTCCTCAGAAGCAGTAAAAACCCACAAAAATTATATAATTTTAACTTTCTCTGTAATAATGTGGGCTGTGCTTTCACTGACAGCCTTTCAGGATAATGGCACAACCAGACTGAGGTAATATTTGAAATATTTATGACACAGAGCTTGCCTGAATATGTTGTTTTTATGTAATTAAGGGCTCTGTTTGACATGGATTAATGCTCATGGAAATGTGTTGTATTGGATGTTTTGGTAAATATTTCCTTGCTCATTCTCCATGCTATTTTATGCTGGTTTTAATGAAACCATCAAAAATATTTACAAATCTGCTCCTGAAAGGGCAGCTTTTGATGTCTTAATTTTCCCATGAAGTATGGTTGGCTTTCATTAGAATTCAGGATTTTAAGACTCTTGGATATAATCCCTCTATATAATTTACATGGAGCTTAAAACTAATAAACAAAACCTTTCCTCCGTGGTGTCTCTGAAAACACAGAGCTTTGTTTGGCTGGTTTTATTTTTCAGTTTTAATCAGAATATTCCTGCCGAGCACAGGGGAGGTGCTGAGGTGGAGCTGCAGAGTGGAAGTGGCTTCAGTGGCTGCAGATGTGCAGAACAGTTTGGGGGAAATTGGAGGAGAAATAATGAAGATTTCACAGCCTGGGAGAAGTTTTATCCCTGATTTTCATGGAGGCGATTTGGGGTGGGAATAGGGATCACTGAGAGGTTACAAAAGACAAGGGAGGTGGAGCCACCTCTTGTAGGTTAAACCCAACACTGATATTTTCCTCCTAAAAAGATTTTTCCTGATGTGTAGGGATTGAAATTGTTTATTCAGCATGAAGTAGTTCTTATTGTTTGATTTCCCATCAAAAATTGGATTAATTCCATGAGAAAACACAGACACTTCCGAATATCACCAAAAATGTAAAGAATAAAAATGTCTTTTTCCCTCATGGCTCTCAAGGGTATAAATGAGAGTCTTAAAAACCCAAAACTGAACACGAAAACCTGGAAAATCCCATTGTTTTAGTGCTGAACCATCAAATAACCACTCTGGGAAGGACAGGAGGGAAGAATAGCAGCTCTTTCTTGCCTGGGTGAAGTCACTCCTTGGTTAATATTTTGCTCTGGGTTATTTAACCTCTCCCAAATGGCAGCTCAGCTTTAAACATTGCTCTGCTGGCAGGAGGAAAGCTGAGAGGCAGGGAAATACTGCTTTGTGTCAGCAATAAAGAAAAAGGATGTTTGTTTACAGGGCCATAACCCTCACAGGCCTTAAAACCCTGTCCTGCAAATGGAACTCTCCCTTTGAGTGTTCCACTGGTTTTCATTTTAAATTTTAATTTTTTTTTTAATGGAACCAAAAGCTCAGCACCATTAATGCTGGAAGAATGTCTGTTGGGCACAAGGATAGCAAAATCTGACTGAGATACACACTAAGTTCTGCATAAAGCCAGATGATCTCTGAAAATTAAAAAAAAATAAAATAAAGAGACAGAAAGTTGCTTTTCCAAGCAGCACATTTTTTTCCCTCTCTTCCCCAGGTTAACTTAGAGGATGAGCATTTCCTCTGAAAATATCCCTTTTATTTTCCTCCATAACAAACTTTCTACATATATGAAAAATAAAACTGCCTGGTTTAGATCTTCAAGGTTTTCAAAGATGAAATTGGAAGAACTCCATAACCCTCAATTCATCTGCTTTTGCCTTGAATTGAAAGTGGAATCATTCCAAGGCACCTGCAGTCATTGAAAGTTTTTCTAAAGAAATCAAAGGAAGATGCTGTAACTCCCCTTTGAAGTTTTACAGAATATTTAACCCTGGGGTGGTGCTTGCAAGCACAGAGAAAGTGATCCCCAATTCATAATTTATCCAATGGCTTTAATTTGGTTTATTCCTTCTGCAATATCTGTAATCAGATTGGGATTTTCTCTCATGCACTTGTTCCTTAAAACCGTTTCACAAATGAATTTAGCAATTTGCTGTAGCCCTGATTATCTGATTAGCACAGGAGAGGTTGAATTGTTTTGCCAGGGGGAGTTTGGCTAAAAGTGGAATTTGGAAAGGTGAGGCCCCGCCACCTCAGCAGAACACAAAGGTGAAGCACAGAGATGGCTCCAAGGCTTTTCTCTTCAAATTACAATCAAGCTTTAGAGAAGATTTTATAAAAACCACCACATTCTGTTAATTCTTTGTTTTAATATTAGCCTCAGAGTTCAATTTTGGTAGTTAATAGAGTAGAATAAATGGATTTTTTTTATCAATACCCATTAAGAGAAGCAGACACTCTCTAGGAAGCAAATCTGCTGTTTCATTTTTCATTAATTCACCTGCTGTGTATTTACCCTCCGTGTACAAAATTCAGAACCCCTTCAGCCATCCAGATCCAGAGAAATCAAAACCTGCTTTTTCCATCTTTTTTGCCTTAAAGTTGATGGAAACAAATGCCTCCACAGGCAGGAAGGGGGAATAATTCAGATTTTTAAAAAATAACATCTGGCAGGACAGGGAGAAGCTGAAATTGTGTGTGAGCAAAGAGGAGGAACAGGGATCACACACACAAGCCAAGATTCCTGTTCTTTCACCCCAAAATGCCATTTTCACTGGCAGTGCCACCTTTTAGGGTTTAACTCAGCACCTTCTCCTCCCTGCCCCAGCCCACCTTTCCTCCAGCTCATCCAACCTTTGCTCCACCTCCACATTTTTCCTTGGCATTTCTTTGTTCCCCCAGTTTCCACTTTTTTTTTTCATCCAACCTTTCCCCCACCTGTTCAAATATTGCCAGTCCTGTATCTTCACTAGCAACCCAATAATTGATAAATATCAACCCACTGCTGCAAGACACAGCCCAGAAAGGGAAAATCTGCGGGTTTTGGGCAGCAAAGCACCCCCAGTGCTGGGGATCCTCTGCCAGAGCACTGGGATTTGCTTTTCAGAGCAGAACCCTGAAGGATTCTTATTATTTCTCATGTTAAATCAGCTCCAGGGATCAGCTGAGCTGCCCACAGCCATCCCAAGCCTTTGAACTTTGTTTATTTGTCTTACAACGAATCCGTGGCTTTGTTCTTTCCCATTCCAAGCCCTGCTTTGAACCCTTTTCCTTGTAGGATTTGGGATCACGAGTTATTCCTCCAAAAGCTCTTTTCCGTTGTGACTTTCTTCAGGACCTTGAAGAATTTGGTCTCCATCATCTAAATAAACATTTATTGTCCATAGAGTTCTCTACAACCCAGCTCTGAGCTCTGAGTGCCACATCCAGATTGTCCTTGGACACCTCGAGGGAGGAAAAGGGGGAAAAAAGGAAAAGGAGAAGAAAAAAGGAAAAGGAAAAGGTACCTCCATCTCTGCTGGCTGAGCTGGGAAAGTGGGGCAGTGTCTGCCCTTTTTCCAGAGAGGAAATGTAAAGGAGAGTTTGGAAACCCCACCAGAAACCTGACATCAGGAAAAGTTAAAGCCCCTCCTAAGGTTCCATAAAATATTGGGAAATTATTTTTCCCGTCTCTTCTGCCTGAGCCAGAAAAATCAAACTGGTGCCTTGTTAATTAGGAGTGTGCTGGCAGAGCGTGGCTTGAAAGGTGAACAAAGATTTTTATTAATAAACCTTTGCCTGTCAAACATCCTTCCTTTGGTCAGGGCAGAGAGAGGCTTTTGGGGCAGTGGAGAAGCTCTTTGTGAGAGCTTGGATTCGCTGCATTTGAAGTTGTGCTCCCCATTTCATTGCAGTCACATTTCAGCCAAATATCAAACAGAACCGACCCTTCTGGAAACATTCCGAGGTAAAAGGAGCACAGCTTTGGGCTGGAAAGGAGATTTTTCATCCCACTTCAGAATATTCTTTGTTAGTTTTTTATTATTTTGACGTGTCAGGTGCATGGAGATGAGGTTCATTTACTCTTGGAAAGGTGAAAATTGGCAATTTGGGTTCACTGAAGCCCAAAGTGCCCCTGTTTTGTTGTCAGCCCATGTGGAGTGATGTTGTTTTGAGCAGGATGATGAAATCATCACCAAATTCACTCCATCATCTGCCCCTGGTGCTCCTTAAAATGGAAACTGGGGGGGGACACAGAAATGCCAAGGAAAAATGTTGAAGTCTTTGGAGAGAAGGTTCATTTTACAGGGCAATCTTTGCATTTAATGCACTGAAAACCAAGATTTTTGTTCAATATGAAAAAGGAGACCCTGAATATTGCCAAGGGCAGTGAGTCCTTGTCCAGCCCTTCCAGGCTGGGAAATGATAAAATCCAAAATTTTTCTGTGCTGTGAATTGAATTTTGAGTGTAGAAAAGACTTTTGGCTGGAACTAGGTAATCTTTAACATCTTCTACAATCCTATGCTATGGTTATGAAAATAAGATATTTTCATTCTTCTCGTGCAGTTATTTTGAATTTGGACTGATCTGAAACAAAGACATCACCACCCAGAAAACACAGCCTGCACTTGGCAGACCTCTGCAATTTTAGCACTTTTTTTATTCCCTTCTCCTGAAACCAAGTTTTTACAAAGTGTGTTTTAACGCTGGGGTGTGACTAGAATATCCCTTACTCACACCTTAAAATAGGTAACATTTGCCTTTGCTTTGGGCTAACTCATATGGGAATTTTCTCCAAGTCTGAAGTTTTGTTTAGAACCCTTAAACACAATTTCGTGCTTAAGCCAGTCAGCCTGACAAGTTCCATTTTGGTTTCCTGCAACACCATCAAGCTGCTCCAGTTTCACTTAAAAGGTTTAAGACCTGAGCCCATAAAAAAATCAGAAAGCAGTTAAATTACCCAATTGCCTTTTTCTTCCTTCAGCCCAGAGGAGCTGACATTTCCAGCCTGGTCACACTCTGGTTCTGTGGCAGAGGGAAAATTTCCATCATGAGTTTTCCAGGAGGTCACATTCACTCAGGAGAGCTTTAAGCCCCAGAGTCATCAGCACCGACTCAGCTGTTTGAAAAATCACATCATTTCCCCCAAAATCATTTTGCTGCCAGTGCTCTTTTCCCATTGAAGGGGAAGTTTCAAGGAGCATTTCAATCTCCAAGACAATTTGCACCTTCAACAACAATCCCAGCTCCAACCATCTGTGTGCACCAAGACATGGAGATAGCAAAACTGGCCAAATTCCAGCTTTGAAAACTGTTTTTCTGTCTCTGCTTCCTGAAGATCCAGCAAAAAGACAGAACTTTCATTATTCCTAATGCAGGTTTTCAATCAGTTAATCAATCAGATTGATCATCTTCTTCAGAAGATCAATCTTCCTTTAAATTAATAGCTAATATTTGTCATTTTCCTCGATTTTTCTTCTACCAGACATAAAACACACACCAGTAACTCCTGCTGAACTCCCTTTGCTTGTCCCCTGAGCAAAAAAAAAAAAAACAAAAAAAAACCCAAAATATATTCCTCTTCCACACAACCCTTCCCAAGGACTCCAGGATTTACACTTCAGGATTTTATGGCTTCAGGGTTTGATTTGTGTAAGGAAGGGTTTGTCCTTTTATTAGTCAACAAGGCTGGTTTGACAAATTTGTCTAATTATGTGATGTATGTTCTATTATTTATTTTAACTTGCTGACATCTAACGATTGAGCAGGGGTCAGGTGGGGAGCTCAAGGATGAACCAGCACTTCTTTCATATTTCATCTTTCACAGGCAATAAAAAATGGCACCTTCTCCCCAGCTGTCTGTCAGAAAAAGGAAAGAGACCTCATAAATAATAAGCAGCATTTTCTGTTAAACTTCTCAGAGAGGAAAATCTAAACAGGAAAATATGGATTAAATGGTGTTCATGTAAAACAAACTCAATGAAAATAGGAGAAAAACCTATTCTTTCAGTTATCTGTGTTTGTGATAATTACATTTTAAATTAAACTGCTTAAAAACAGGGAAGAAGAAAGCACTGGGAAGACTGAAAAGAAATCATGGAGTCATTACAAGTTTATCTCAGTGAAACATCTTCCTTTTTTTTTTTAATGGATCAGCACACCAGGATAGAAGAAATCCTTTGGTTCTTTCTTAAACACTCCCAGAGCAAGTGTTTTTACCTGGGGACATCAGCGTCAGACACCACAACCACCCTGTGCTCAAAGCATTCCTGCCCAGACTGCCTAAACAGCACAAATCAAAATACTTCAATTGTCAATGATTTTCCCCTATAGGGTGGGAAAGATGAGGTGAATAGTCACTAATCCAGGGGCTGGAATCCAATAATACAGAAACTTTCATACAATATACTTTATTGCAAATCAGATGTTATTGCTTTTAGCACAGCACTTATAAACTGCCTTTTTTTTCCCCCTCCCAAACTGCCACAACATCTAAAATTTAACCTCTTTCAGAACAGAAGCAGCAGAAAAGAATAGCAACAAATTTTTGGGGTTGGTTGTGAGAATGTAGCATGAATATATCCCTGAGTGCAGTCCTAGGGAATACTAAGTGATAATCAAGCTCTTAAATGACATTTTAAATCCTCCCGTGGAGCTCCACTTCTGTCATCCAAGTCTCCATGAAATTGTACAGGGTGTAGGAATGATTCTGTCAGACCCAGTGAGTTGATTCAGGAACTTTTTGGGCTCATTCCCACTCTTCACCAAAGGATCAGCAGGGCACAGCCTCCAAAATCCGAGGGGCCAGCAGGGCAAATTCTGGCCCTTGAGGAGCCCAGCCTGGCTTCTCCCCTGCCCCAAAACCCAAAATATCACCGACATCAGCTCCCCAGGGCTGCCTGCACAAACACCTTCTGCAAAATCCCAGTTTGTTCCTTACTCTTTGTGCAGGATAAATGCAAATCAGCACAACAGCATGGGGAGCTCTTAATTAAAGCAAGGGAAGAGCTTCAGACCTTGGATATAGGAGCTGGAAAAGGGATCAGTTTTGTGCATTAATTTCACCTGGAGTGGGTTTGTTTTGTGGCCTGGAGTTGTCCAAATGTTCTGTTTTCAGCCAGAAAGAACGGTGTTAAACTTGCTCTGTTTCTCAGGGTCTTCATAGACGTTCCAAGATCCCTTTTTTGTTTGGGTTTCATGCCGCTCTTTGTTCCTCCAGAATGCTGCCAAGGATCAGTGCTGACCCTTGGAACTCTGAATGCAACAGAGGCACCACACAAGCGACTCCCAGAGAGACTTTTCCTCTAAAAGGAGAGCTCCAGCTCTGAGCTGAGCTGCCTTCATCCATAAAATTCCAGTTCACAGACCCCAGCTGACTCCTCCAACACCTCCAGGCCTGAACTCTCTGCTCCAGCCAGCCAAGGAGCTCCAGGAGATGCTTTTGAGGAATCCCACCGAGTTTTTTGAGCTGTTTGACCTCCAACATTGCAGCTGCCCCGGGATGAGCAGGAGCAATTCCAGGCCAGGCAGAGCTGACTCCTTGCACCAAGTGAAATGTTCATTCCCTTCACAGATTCTCTGTGGCAAGCACCGTGCTGCCAAGATTACTCTCTGCTGTTAAATTGGGTATTGACTTCATTAAAATGATGTATTTCCAGTTCTGCTTCCAGCTGCACTTTGAGTAAAAACCAGAATTAAAATCTCCCTTCCCTTGCCAGCAGCATTTTGAGGAAGAAAAGGCTGTTTTGCTGTGCTGGGGCTGGCACCGTTTTCACTCTGTTCTCACCCTTAGAGCTGATTAGGGACGACTCAGTGCAGGACACACAAAATCTCATCTATTAAATGCTCAGAAATCACATGAACAGAGCCCATAAATCACAGGAAAATTAGGCTGGAGGAATAGTAGCAAGACAAATATTAACACAGGGAATCTCTGCTTTTCCCTGTTGGGACTGGACATAATTTCCTCAGTAAAGTTCCTTTCAAAGTGATTTATTGTGCAGCAACATCTGCAAGTGTTTTCTGAGGCTTCTTTCTGAGGGTGCAAATATTCAGAGATTTTTTCTTTTGGTCTCATCATATTCTGCTCCTCTGACCCTCCATCTGAACAAGCATTGAATTGGAAATGTTTTTAAGGTGAAGTGCTTCATACTTGAGGCAGTGAACGAAATGCTGTCTTTGAAATTATATTGGTGAAGTGAGTACTCTGAAAACAGTGATTTGGGAGAACAATCATGGCAACAGACATATAGCAGGGAAATAAAACAGCTTCAGGGCTGTCTGAAGGAAAACAGAGCTTCAAATCAATAATGAAGAACACACAGGCAGTCCTGATCATCCCATTGATTGATATAAAAACCACAAATAGGAACTTGCACTTCAGAGAGAAAAAAAAAACAACTAAAATTGTGGATTTTTTTTTAACGTGGAGATTAAGTTTAAAATAGAATCAAAGCTTGCATGATAAAATTAATTAAAAATAAATCCAGTTGGATATATAGGGAAATTCTTAACTGGTAAAAAAACTCTCCTTTGAATTATATACCAAAAAATTATCATGGTCCAATAAAAACCTAACAAATATGAAGGAATCTTAGTTAAAATTCTACCAATATCTTTCCAAATCCATTAAGACATGCGAGTGAAGAATCAATAACTGCTGCTGCTCCTGCTCTCACTTTAGGGATGTTTAAAGCCTCTTTCCCAATGATGACACCCTCCAGCAGGAACTTCTAATAAAGCAAACATTTCCCAAGCAATGCTGGAACTGCCTCCCTCAGTACTTTAAATTGTTAGAGACTCTTCATTTATACAAACTCTTCATTTCATCATTTCATTCCATTCCTGCAATTCATAAGAATTCTTTGCATGCTGAGAAATTGCCATTCTGTGGGATCATCCGTGGAATCCCAGGAGAATCTGGAAGAGATAAATGTGGTGTTGATAACTGTTCTCTCTTACACATTCCAGTGTCCAGCTCCTCAGGTCAGGGAAGGCTGGAAAATCCGGGGAGCAGCATGAGAGGGAATCACATTCCTGCCCAGACTGCCCACAGAGCACAAATCCAAACACTTCGGCTGTCAGAGATTTCCCTGGAGCGTGGGGAGGGGTGGATGGAGGAGGAGGAAGGCACAAGGCAGCCCAGGAGAGCACCAAGGCCAGGCTGGAGCAGCTTGGAGCAGCAGTGGGACGTGTCCCTGCCAAGGCTGGGGTGGGAACGGGAGAGCTCTGAGGTCCTTCCACCCCAAACCATCCTGGGGATACAGGCAACTGTTGGCATCTCTTTGCTCTGGAATGACCCCAGGAGTGTAAAAGTCCTCGTTTCCCAGCCCCACAACAGAAGGAGGAGTCTGGAATGCTTCAGATTGTGTTCTCCAGGTTGTTTCTTTTCCTGAGCTCTACCATTCTTTCTCTGACCTGCTGAGCTCTGCCTAGCAAGGCCTCCATGGCATTCTCCCTGCCCTCAGGGCGGTGTTTACATTTTATACAAAAAGTTAACATACAGATTGTTTACAATAACGTGCCAATATCTAACATCCATGTTGGACAGCAAGTCTCTACCTTAAACCAACAGAAAAGTGTCACCATCACAGCAAGACATGGAGGAGAGGACAAAGGAGAACTCCCTTGTTTTTCCTAAAGCAAATACATAGAGAACAATTGTTTGGTGTTTTTCCCTCTAAAGAAAGGCACAACATAATTCAGGCCCTCTGAGTGGAATTTTTTCAGTTTAAGAAGGGTTATTTAAAGCAGAAAAGGATCAAGAAGTCCTCAGCTAGATTTTTTTTTTTTCTGAGTTCTGTCTTTTATTTTCCATTTCCACTATGCATCAGAGGGCAGATAACTTAAATCTGATTTTGCAGGAAAACAGTTTATTTATCAATTATTTTCCTGTTCCCCACACCTTTTGAAACGCATCAAAACACACACTCAAGTGAAAGCCCTGAAACACTTCAGAAAATTTCCTGTTATGCATTTTTAAGACAAAATTTAATAGAAATGAGCCATCAAAGTCTCACATTTCACTCAAGTGTTTTTACAGGAATAAAAGCATTGAAAGCGACCCGATAAATGTTCCCAAACATGCTTAAAAATATTTAATTGGCCAAATTTGTGTGAATTTTTCATTTATCTTGGGAGAAAAACATAAAGTTTCAGTGACTCAGTGGGAAAAAAAAATCCCAATTTTTTGACATTAACCAGTTAGAAAGTAAATAAAGTAAATGTGACAAGTTAAAAATCTGAACAGCAGGAACTCCACAGTGCCTGGCAAAATCTGGGCTGTGGTGATTCTTTAAATGAACTCATGAAATTAGCTGTGATTATGCACTACAGGAGGAAATTTTGATTTACAGAAGAAAATCAATGGAGAGCAGAGCTGTGTAGCCTTGCGTTGCTACACAGATCCCTGCAGAGAATCTGGAGCTTTACAGGGAATGTTTGCCAAAAGAAGTCCTTGGGTGATACAAAACATCCATTTTAATGACTCTCTCTTCATCATAAAGTGGCTGTGAAAGTAAAGCAAAATATCCAGGAGTGCTGCTGGGAACCTGAGTGAGCAACGTGAAATTATGATTATGAGTAAGTCTAAGAGCAAATTATAAAAATAAAACCTAAATTTAAAGCCAGCAGCCCGCCTTTAAGAGCTTTAAGTATGAGTCCAGGTCTGCATTATTGGAAAATTAGTATACAAATGACATCCTAGTGGGAATATGGAAAACATTATTTATGGATGTTTGGTGTTAAGTAAAAAAATAATTTCAGTAGGTAAAGCCCTCAGGCTGGGCTTTTCTCATTGGAATAAACAATGATCCATCCCAATGCTCAGGAAAATTGGGATGCAAACTGAGGCTGTTTTTGTATTTCCTTTTTAAGGCAAAATGTTTGTAAAAGCAGAACTGAGCTGATTGCAAAGGCCCTGTGTCACAGACTTCATACTTTTCCTGAGGATGGGAAGTTAAGCCCAGCTTTGGGACGGTCTGGGGTAGGCTGATTATACTTGGAAAATGCCTACATAAGGTAAGTGTTTTTTTGATGAAAGTTAGAACTTGCTATCAACCAGATTGATTGCGTGCTTTTTTCCCCACCGCCCGCATCGTTGTGTTTCTCTGTCTCTTGCTTTTTGCTTGTATGATACAGACAGAAAATAAATCCTAATTCTGCAACCAGTCTGCATCCCAGACTGATCCAGCACCTTCCCAAACCCATCCCTGGGCTGAGGTTTCCATCAGTGGGCCTTGTTTGAGCTCCCCTCACCCATCCCTGCCTTGAAAAGTACATTTTAAGGGATTTAGGGATTTTAGAGGAGCTAAGATTTTAGTTAGAGATAAGCCTTACTAGAGTTAATTAAAATAAATGAGTAGGCCCGTGATGAAGTTAAGAGTTAGTAGTTAACTAATAACTGATTGCTTGTCAGCACAATGTTTGGTTTATAATGAAGAATACACAAACTGACAAATGGCTTTTAGTGACATGGGACAATTGTGGGGCCTCCTCTGTTCTGAAACCAATTGAAGACAAGGAATGGGAATTCACCAAGAGTTCATTTGTCATATTTGCATTGAAAAAGTAGAAAGGCCAGAATGAAGAAGACTTCATTTATTTCCTCATTTTGGGACCCCTCCCCATGAAAGGGACACCCACCCATTTCAAGGAACAAACCATGCAGGCTTAATAGATTTTGGAGTGATTAGCTTAGGAAGTGAGGAATGGGATGTACCAAAATGATGAATATGTATTTGTATTTTGGGTATTCAGTACTTGGATGGATAAAAAGGCTCTGTAATCACCTGTAAGGCACGGTGTGGATTTGGGAGCTGTCCCACACACAATAAACACACACTTTGTAACTTTGTACTGTTAGAGAGTTTTTGTCTGTCACAGCTGGATATTGGTACTAGAACAATATCCAGATTTTTTTAATAAATCAGCCTACCCCAGACCGGGGAAGGAATCCAACGTGCCTGCCCAAAGAAAGCCCTGAGGGGCTGGGAATGTGCAGCAGGATATGAAAGTCAAACACTGCCATGGACTCCCTGACATTTGAGGGCAGGTTCAAACTCCCCAAGTCGAGCAAATAAAGGGTTGTTCAAATGCCACGTGTGTTTTTTTTTAATTAAAAAGTGCAGCCAAAGGAGGGAAGGGGCTTTGGTGAGGCAGGGGAGGTGTGGCAGGGACCAGCTTTGAGGGGGCTCTGCTGATGTCAGGAGGCAGAAATTCACTGCAAACCACCCCTTATCCTCCAAAAGGCCTTTCAGGATCATCAATTGCAGAGGCACTGAGCTAGAGATGCTAAATATTTTCATAATGCTTTAAATAAAAGTTCAATTTCTCAATTTCTTTTGTTGTGTTACGGTTTTTTGGTTTTGTTTTTTTTTTTTTTGTCTTGTTTGCATTTTCCACTGGAGTTAAAAAAGAAAACAAACAATGACACAAAAAAAGGAATAAAACTAATGAAAGGTTTCATTTCAGGGCTTTTTAAACCCAAGTCTGTGTATTTCTTTTCCCTGGATTGATCTGGACAGCTTTGCTTTCAATCCAGTTTAATTGAAAATATGAAAATGAAACATTACACTTTTTCCTCATAAATAATTCCAATTTGCTGTTCTGCAGATGATTGGAGGGCTGCAGCTTCTCTTGTTCTGGCTGTGTAAAAACCAAATATTGATATGATGTAAATGTCAAGTTTCATTTAAAACAAAATAGATCCTGAAGAGCTGCAAAACCATTACAAATAATTTCAAAGTAGCAGACACGGGACTTTAAGGGATTTATTTTGTTCACTCAGTGCTGACTTTGGCACGTTTGAAAATGCAAATTTCAGGTGTCTGTCATGAGGGATGCAAGATGGGCAAAGGAGCCAGAGCAGCTGGAATTTGTGACTGGAATTTCCCCCTGGGAGGGTTCACACCATGAAAGGTGAAAAATTCCATGGCTGTGCCCACTGCTCATACCAGGGAATAAAAGATGCTGAGCTGAGCACAAAATGCCAAAATCATTTCCACCACAAATTATTAACTTTAAGGCATTTACAGCATAGTGTGGCTAAAGCTGCTAGGCCAAGAATTAGAGGAATTATAATATATTGCAATTAAGAAATAGTTGGCTTCTGGTGGCGTAAATTATCAGATCTGTATTGTCTCACCCCTTCCATGAGACTGAAAATGGAATAAAAGTCTTTAAAACACCTCTCAGTTGCCCCATCTCTGTCAGAAAAGGGGCAGAAATCTGCCACCACAGCACTGGGACAGACTGGATTTTAAATATATTTTAAATATGGTTTAAATATTTTAAATGGTTAATTCATTTTGGTGGCAACTCTCTGCAAGGAGAGGTTTCCAAGAGAGCAAAACCCCAACATTTTCCAAGGTCCTATTTGAAGATCACTTGGAAAAGCTTTGTAAAACACACCTCTCTCCATGGTCCTTGGGAATGCACTGAAGGAGAATGAAAACAAAATTAAAACCAAGGTTAATGCAGAGTGAGGGATGTGCCAGCAGAGCCTGGACAGGATTTGGTATTTTCCAAACAGGACATGAAAAATAAAATCCACCCCAAAGTTTTTATTCCAGCCTGTGAAGGATCCAATAGCTCAGGAAATTCCTTGGATTGGGAGAATTGGGCACCTTCATCCTGTGCTGAAAATAAAATATTTGTGTGCAAGGAGCTGCTCAGTTCTTTCATTAATTGGGCTGCTCGGGCCCCCTGCATTATTTTATCAGAGGAGCCCATTGACATTTATTTAGTAAATCCCCTTTTAATGAGTTTTACACTCATGCCTACCCCAGCTAAAACTCCTTCCCAGAAAGCAAATTTTTTTTGAGGGGGGAAAAAAGTAAAATTAGAAAATGCAAAAAGGAAGGAAGTTATTTATTTCTAGGATTGGCATTAGCTATAAAGATTTCTGCACCAAGCAAACAGAAGAAAGTCAACAACTTCCTCAGCACACATCCCTTTTATTGTCAGGTGTGTGTCAGCTTTTCCACAATTTTGAACCATTGTTATTTACATCATTAGCTTATAATTTATATATATATATATATATATATAGATAGATAAATAGATATAGATATATATATCTAGATATATATATAACATAGAGATAGATATAGATAGATATATAAAACATAACTTACATAAAGAAAAATATATAATATGTATTATAAAAAATGATAAATATTTTATAAATTATATAGAAATATTTTATATATATATACATATTAACCATGCATATATATATATATATATATGGATTGTTTTTATTTTAAAAACTATCTGTGAAATTCAGGGTCCTCTGTTATTTTTCAAAGCCACCTCTCTGTCATCTTTATGAGGACTCCAGAGAAAATTTACTGTCCTGGACAGAGACTGAAGTCTGCAGAAAAACCTCTAAAAATGAAAAGATTTAGCACCCTATCAGACGGAGACATCTTTTTTAAGTGGAGGTCTCATTACAGCGAGATTTACAGCAGAGTTTGGTGTCATTGGGAAGTCAGGGCTGAAAATCTGCCTTGAAATGGATTCCCCTGAGCTGGAAAATGCCTGCACGGGGGAGTTCAGCAGCTCATAAACACCTGAAACTCATCTTTCTCACGGTTATTCAGTGCTGTTAACTCGTGATTAAACAGAGTTTCTGCAGAAATTGTGAATTATTCTCTTCTCAGCACTGGGCTTTGCCTCCTTAGTGGAGTTTTTGGATGATTCTGCCACAGCCCAGACCTGAAAATGCAGAGTTGGCTCTGATTCAAAGAAATGTCTGGAGACAGTGAATGGGTACCAGAGAGAACAAAATCAGCTGTCAGGGCATGAAACATTTTTTCCCTGTGACTGGCCATCAGAAAATCTCACCAGATCTGTCCTAATCAAGGGCAGCCTGTTAGAAATGGGCTGATGAGCTCTGATCAGATCTGATTTATTTGGTCATTAGCAAAGCCAAGGAAGAGTCCAAAGATGCAGAACTTTTTGTTGTTATGACCTTGTTTTCCTCACTTCCCATAAGTGAACAAAGTCAGGATGAACTTTTTATACCCAGACACAGAATATTTCAGTGGCTGTTGACTGGAAACTCGTATTTCACTGACTACAGGAATTTTGAAGGATAACCTAATAAATATCATGACCTAGAAAACTTTTTGCCTCTAACGAAAAGCTGGAAAAAGACTTTGGGATTAACTTTGGTCAGGACTTCCTGGGATGAATATGGGAAAATAGAGAGGGAAAATACAAAGTAAAAAGAAAAACAAACCACTGTTTTTTATAATCCATATATAAAACCCCATCTGTAAATTCATGTATCATTCATATTTAATCCACATATCTGCAATGTCTCTCTCTTTACTTGGCCAAAGAAAACCACTGTCCATCCCCTTGCAGGATTTATCATTCAAAAAGCTGCACAATTAATAAATGCCTTAATTGAGTTTGCAGTGGCTCCCTCTCCATGTGCCAACAGCTTGGTGCAGGCAGAACAAACTCATCTCAGGCTGTGGGGCACAGGAAGATTCGTGTGCAAGATTTAAACACCTCCAGAAACAAACAAACCACTCAGACACCTCAAATTAAGTGAATTCGTTTGCTGCTACAATAATTTAGTAAATGGTTTGATGTCAGGGAGAAATTACAACCTGCAGATGTTGGATCACTGCTCAGGGCATTTGGACACTTCAGAAATGGATTAAATCTCCTAAACACCTGTAATTAAAGGAGGGGTGGAAATTAGGATCAATTTTATTTGCTTTTATTGTGAAGTTGGATCTGTTTGGACATTTTTTATAATTAAAATACTAAGCAGGATGTCAGGGATTTACTTAGTGATGCACTGAGTTCTTCTTCTTCAAGATAAATTCAGCACCTGTTTGATGGCTTTGCTATGAATATTCCAGTGTCTGAAAGATCCTCAGCTGAAAAATAGACCTGCCCATAAATCTTATTTGGTGTTTTACAAATATTCATCATGACATCAAACTCTGATATTTTCACCAGAAATGTTAAATTTTGTGTCCCAAAAGTAGCCCAAAATTTAGCCCTGAAAATATTGAATATCAAAACCTAAAGAATTTATCAAAATTTACCAAAAACAAAGGAATTTATCTTTTATTCAGTTTAAATCAGACTCTGCTAATTGGCTCTGACCTTGATTAACAGAGGGTTACATGAGGAGCCAGAGCCAGAGCTGCTCCAGGAGGATTATCCAGCAAAAATACCCAAAATATAAATTATAAAGCTAATTTCATGTCATGCTTTCTCCAGCTGAAAGGGCAGGGGCGAAAAAAAATCCATATTTGTGCTTTTGCAAAAGCATAAACTGATCACAGTTTGTGTTTCAGCAGTTAATTAATGGCAACACATTAATTAGAGGTTCCAACAACCTTGCTCTGAAAAGGGCATCACAAACCTCGGCTGAAAACGCCATTTCTACACTTTTTACTTCAAATGTTCCTTTCTTTGCTGTGTTTTATTGCTGCTAGCATCAATTTTGATTAATTAGAAGAAGAAAAATTAAGTTTTTTTTGCTGGAGGGAGCCGTGGAAGTTTGTAAAACCTCAGTGCAGCCAAGTGTGGAGGGCAGAAACCCAATTAAGGCACGGGAAGCAGGGCTGGAAAAATATTGGAAATGCAGGTGAACCTGGTGGGAAGAAATGCTGGTGTCTGACTTCTTTATTATAACTATACTGTGATACCTTAATATACTATTTAAAGGAGATACTAAAACTACAAACTTACTTTTTTCTAACTACCAAATTTAACTCCCAGTTGGCCATCAGCTCAAACAATCCTCACCAGAACCCAACCAAGCCATCACCCCAGGGAAACAATTCTCCAAACACATTCCACAGGGAAAACAAGGAGCAGAAATAGAAATTGTTTTCTCTTTCTCCTCTCTGTGCTGCTCTATGAAAAATCCTGAGAGAGAGAAAAATGTGCCAGGGACAGAAAAAGGAATGGATTGTTCTTGGTTCCAGCCTCTCTGCAAAGTTCCAGCTGGAAATTAAGGCTCAGTATCTCTTCCCTCTGTAAACTGGGAGGTTGCTGCATTCCCCACTGGGCTGGGAGCTGATGAATAAATGGGATTTTGGAAGCTCATCAAGGCAGGGAAATAACGAGTCAGTCTCCAGCCAGTGGGAGAAATACAATTTCCTAAAGAAATATGAATTTCTCTCAGTGCCTCCATAAGATCCAGTAGGATTTTGCATTTATCCTGACCATGAGAACAGTGGTCCTCAGATAAACAATGTCAGTGAAATACTTTCATTAGATCAAATTTTACCCAGTATTATGCGAGACATTTAAACTCAATTCTCCCTCAGGTTATTTAAACTCTATTTCTCCCTCCCTAAAAACACCCAGCTCTGGAAATATATTCCTGGATCACATCTTAACATGAGTGCTAACTAAAACTCATAAAATATAATTTAAAACAAATTATTTTTAATAAAATCGATTTATTAAAACCAATTAAAGAAAGAAAAAACTATTTATCTCTCAGTATTTGAATTACAAGCATGTAAAGACTGTCTTTTTCCACCCCTGCCATGGCAGGGACACTTTTCCATGCCAGGCTGCTCCCAGCCCTGCCCAGCCTGGCCTTGGGGATCCAAGTGCAGCTGAGGAATGTTTATTTTGTGGTAAGTTTGTATTATTTGATGTATTTATATATGTATACAAATATTTGTATTCTTTGCTTGTGGATTAGGTAAGGCATTAATGATGTGTTTGTATTTTTAATTGGGATTTGTACAAGCTAAGTTCTGAAGTGGATGAGGAGGTGAGACTTTATTATTGTGGTTTTTTTATTGTTTGGGTAAGGTGATTTATGGAAGAGGTGACTGGTTTAGATATTTTTTGCTTTGTTTTTGTATAAATGTTATCATGTAACAGGCAGCCACAGCTTTCCTGGGAATTCCTTCCCAAAATCCCACCCCTGTGGCAGTCTTAAGCCATTCCCTGTGTGCTGTCCCTCCATCCCTTGGAAATCTCTCTCCAGCTCTTTCAGGCATTTTAACAATATCAAACTTGGGAAATGTGGATATTCTCAGTTCAGTCAGAGGGAAAAGGAGAGGTTTCTACCAGGTGTGGGAAAGAGTGTCAAAGGAATGTCAATAATTCTCCGTCTCTCTTGTTCTTCACGTTGTTTCCAGATAAATTCTGCCAGCATGCATCGTTCAGGAACGGCCATCAGAAAATATCAATGGTGTGAGGTGTTTTTGCTTTAAGACCAATGAAATCGGTCTGCACAAAGTGCTCTATAAAAAGAGCAATGAATTTGAAATAAATCGGTTTAGTTCAGTCCATCCAGCCCTGTGGAGTTTTCCTTATCCCGGCCCTGCCTCAACAGCGACAGGGAATCGTGTTCTGCTCCTCAGTGCTGCTGTGTTTGTTCCATTCCCCACCACCTCTCAAACTCTCCTCCCCAAAAAGAACCCGAGCTGGATTTATTCCAGGGCAGCACAGGAGCCTCACTTCTGTCACTCCACTCAACACACAGAAACCCTGAAAAAACTGATTTTTTTTTTTTTAAGCACCTCACCTAATTACATCTTCCAGGTCATTATTTCCCCTTACAACAAATTCCCAAAGCCGCGTTCCGTGCATTAAAATGGGAACAGGGAAGATCTGTTCATTTCCAACCCCTCTGAAAAGACTTTTGGGTTTGTTTTGTTGGGCTCTGACAGCTCAGCAGAGGAGGGGAAATGACCCAGGAGCCTGAGGCTGTTTCTGCAGATTGAGTCTTCAGGGCAAGCATCACCTTTGTGGTGTTGTTGTTGTTTAGGGATGGGTGAATGCAGGGATCTATCGACTTCAGGGCTCCAGAAGAAAATGTGAAGTTTATTAAACACTACATCTTTTATAGATACTTACAATAAAGTTGGATTTGATTGCTTTTTAATTAACACTTTTTATAACACTCTTATTGTAAACATTTTGTAAGTACATAACACGTATAAAACACTAGTTGTAAAGATTAAGGATTGTTTTCATGATTTTTCTGAGTTTTCTCAAAACTTCCTAGAGTAAGGCTTGGGAAAGTTTATCTGACTCTTTTTGTGACCAGAATTTCAGTATCTACATCACCTTAGAGATAATTTTAGATTGTAGGAGCTCCAAAGGGTTTTTAATTTAGGAAAAGCACTGAATTTCTAAAACGACTCCATGGCAGGAGCACAAATTAATTCCAGCCAGGATGGGTGGGGAGAGCTCAGCTACTCAAGGCAAAGGAGGGGGAATTAAAATAAAAAAAATTTATTGTACATCTTTTCCATCCAAATCCATCAACTCTCTTCCTTTTGTTTTTGTTTTAGTTTTTTTTTCTTGCAATTCTCAAGTTCAATATTGAAAAGGTTTTACTTGCCCAGTTTAGTCTTGAACTTGAAAATCTCATCGCTTCTGTGCTTCTCATTCCCTGAATGCAAAAGAATTCTAGCAAAGCACCACTGAAAATGATCCTGGCTTTTAGGGACTGGCACTGAAATAGGAAAAAAAAAAGAAATAAAAATAAAGAAATAAAGAAATGAAGAAAGAAATAAAGAAATACAGCAATAAAGCAATAAAGCATGCAGTGGTTTTGAAGGCATTAAATTTTGATTTCCAAAATATCACAGGGAATGAAGCCCTACCCCTCTCCCTGCTGGCTGTAAATTGCCAGGTTTTCATATTTATTTCTCTTTCTTCTGTTTGGTATCTTTTGCATGAAAGACAGAAACACTTCATCAGTTTTTTAAAAGCCTAAATTTAAATTCCTACTCATGGAAGCAGTTCCTTATCAATTCCCAAGCCCTCCTGACTGCTCCCTCTCTAAAATTGAAAATTTCACCATTTAGAAAGTATTTATCCATTTTATACCTCTTATCATCCTTTCCCCGTACAGAAATAAGTCAGAAAATTGACTGTCACACCTATTTAGATTCATTTTATGCTTGCTATGGAAGCAATTTTAGCATTTATCTGTATTTTCTATTAGAATTCCTTTCTATCCAGTTGTGGAACATCCAGGGGGAAAGAACAACCCAAAAAGTTCAGCTAAAACATTCTATACATGCCCTATATATTCTATATATTAATCATAAAAATAGATATTAATAGTAGAAACTTATACATTTTAATTATTTTTTAGCCTTAATTCCAATGCAAATGGTAAAAATTTTCTGGTAAATTAACTAAAAGCATCTTCCTCTATATTCTGCTGAATTCTTCCTTAAGAAAATAACTTTTAAATCAAAGATATTTTTATGATCTTTTATATCATCAGCATGTTTCAAAATGCCAAAAATGATTATTAATGAATATTTCCACACTGATCTAATAATCTACAGATAGAAAAAGAATTAAAATCATCTTCATCCCCTTAAAATTTGGCCTTTTTTTTTGTGGAAGTCAGTGTTGACAACTGAAAATCAAGATTAAAAACTGTATTTATTTAATTCTTCTGGATTACTTCAGATGGGACAAGCGTCAGCTCTGACCTCAGACCTTAATTTAGCCAATTAATCACATGTTTGCAGGCATCCCCTGGAATATCCAAATTCCTCCCAAAACACAGAGTTTTCCTGGTGACACAACACCCAGCCAGAGCAAACTCTGAAATCCTGCAGCATTTTTCAATCCTTTCTCATTATTTTTCTTTTATCTCCACACGCTGCAGAGAATTCTGATTTTAAACACCTGAGTGTTGCAGTAAACTCCTGGGAGTGGGGATTTCCTCAGGGCTCTGCCTTTATTTCTAAATTTAAATTAAAAAAAGAGTGAATTTGGATATTTCCAAATTCACCCAGTTCCACACAACTGAATGGCTGAGCAGGCCAGATTTAAATAAACTCAATTTTCCTTTGCATTTCCGAACCTGCAGGACACATCTGGCTCTGCTAATGAAAAGCCAAGAGATTTCAGCAGCAAGGTCAGATTTCAATTAATTCTCCTCATTCACTGTCTGAACCTTGCTCACTTACAAGCCTTGACACATCAAATAGTAAAATATTACCTGAATTATTAAAAATTTTCCCCCCAGTGATGACTTCAGTGTACAAAAGCTGAATATTACCAAAAGATCTCCTCACAATTTGCTGGTTTTAATCAACTTCTCTTGGCTTTGCTGCTTGATTTCTGAAGGGATCAGGTAATTTGTTATCACAAAGGAGGGGTTTAGGTTTCAAATTTCCACACAAGGAAATTTTCCCCATCCCTGGAAGTGTCCAAGGCCTGCCTGGAGCAACCTGGGGCAGTGGAAGGTGCCATGGCAGGGTGGGACAGGATGGCAAAAAAACTCAAAAAAAACCCCCAAAACTCAATGATTTTATGAATCAGGGTTTTTTGGGTGGGTTTTTTTAATGAAATTTAGAGCTCCCAGTGAATATTTTTGTCTCTAGATTCGTTGGCAGGTGTTGCTTTGCTTGTGTGAGAACAGCAGAACAACAAGATCCATAAAGAAATCCATAAATCCAAAAGAGTGGGATTTAGCCATAAAGAATCCAAAGGAATGGGATTTATCCATGAAGAAATCCATACATCCAAAAGAGTGGGATTTATCTATAAAGAATCCAAAGGATTGAGATTTATCCATAATGAAATCCACAAATCAAAAAATTTCTGCTAATGGAAAGCACCTGGCATCACATTTTCAGTCTCAAAAACACCTGAGTTGATTCTCACACAGGGAACCACAGACAGCACTGGAACAACAACAGAAATCACCACGAATTCTTCCTAAAGCTGAAAAATCAATTCACAGCCACACAATGAAGCAAGAATTCCCACTGAATTCACCATATTGGGCTATTTACCCCCAAAAAAACCATATTATATAATCTCTTCTTGTGGGCCAGCAGGTTTCAGCTGGGTGTGGCACCAGAGAAATTCACCTGAGCCACTTTGGGCTGTGACTTTTTGTGCATTTGTGACTTTTGTGACACAAATGCAAGAATTTGACACGAATCCCACAAGAATTTAACACGAATTCTGCAAGGTGTCACCAGGGAAGACCAACCCACAAAAGCAGCTCAGATATTTTGGGCTACAAGTGCCAGGAGAAATTCTGGATTCTGACTCCAAGAGTGATGCCCTGACTGGGGACAAAGTGGGGCAGGGACAAGAGGAGCTTTGCTGGTGCCTCATCAAACCCAAAAGTGGGATTTTTTTAATTCCCTTGTGTTTTCCCTCAAAATCAGGCTTAGAGTTGAGAGCTGGAGGAATTTGACTTTTTTTTTTTCCTTGTAATAAGTGATTTGTGTAATAAAGCTGTGGGGAAATGAAACTTGTCAGCGTGTTAAATGCATTTGTCTGCAGGAATAAAATAAACCACACATGTGCAACTGATGGGAGTGGAGGCTGAAATTCCCTGTGATTCAAACTCTAATTTATCACTAGTTTTTCTTTAATCCACTCAAGCTTTAGCAGTTAACTCTGCATTATAATTTCATTTGAAATGGAAATGAAACAGAAGGCTTTGAAAACAAACATTGAACGTTATTTAAATCAGCACATTCCAGCTTTGCAGCAACAATTCCAGTGATTTACTGAGCAGGACACAGCTGAAAAGTGCCAAGAATTTGGCAAAAAATAATTTACATATGTGTGTGTATATGTCTAGTATTTGAGATTTAAATATTGGTGGGCAGAGTGCACCCAGCACTTCAAATATATATTTTAGGAGATGTATTAATTTAAAATAACCCCACAGAGCAGTGTGAGGTTGGTTCTTCTGGGGTTTTCCTTCTCTCCAACCAGCCTTGGAAACGCCACTCTAGTGGGAGGAAAAACAGATTAATAAGCTGTCAAACCAAGCAGATATGATTATTTTATTTTATTTTATTTTATTTTATTTTATTTTATTTTATTTTATTTTATTTTATTTTATTTTATTGGCACTTTGACTGCCAATGAAAAAATTCCTCTGTGGTTTATGGGCACAGATTTGATTGCTTCTCAGAGAACACAAAAAGGGGAAAAAGGAAATCCTGGGTGAGGAGGCAGAGGGATGATGAAAGCTGCAGGCAGGAAGGGTTTCCACCTGGGCAGCACCAACAGGAGGCTCTGATTGACACAACCTCCAGGATTTTTCTGCCTCATAATATTATTTATATTCATTTTGGTGAGCAAATTTCCATATTTCACCCCCCACCCCCGTGCCATGTGGGTGACAGCTCAGCAGCACCAGCTCTTCCTGCAGGAAATTTGGTTCATAAATAACTTTAGAGCATAAGGACATTAAAATCATTGGTGTTTACATGAAAAGAAATTGAATATCAATCAAAACACACTGGCAACCTCCTGGCAGCTCCAGTTCTGCTGTAATTCATTGAATTAATCAAGGCTTGACACTGTGAGATGTTATTGCAAAGGCTGAGGAAGGGGCAGGAAATTACAAAGTTAAGAAAAAAAAAAAACAAGATAATATTTTTTTTTCTTTACTTCACTGAATGTGAAACTTTCCAGTGGAGGAGAATAAGGCCATGAAAATGCTGCCATAGTTCAGACTCAGTTAATTTATCTTTCAGCAAAAAATTTTTTTTAAATCCATTAAAATGATGGTGAAAGGGTTGCATCAGGCACGTCTTGACTTAACCACAACAAAAATGACATTTTGGCACCTGCACATCCTGTGTTACCTCCTCTGCCTCTCAGATGTGTCTCTCATTCCTTAAAGACCAAATTAACTGTATTAGATTAATATTCCTTTATTTCTGACAGGAAAATTAGCCAGGGAACCCAGTGTCCCCTGTGCTGCAGAAATGATCAATTCTCACTGCCTACAGAGAACTTTGAAAGACACAACCAGGACAAGGTTTACAAACAATTCTAACAAACCCCACTGGGTTTTGATCAGCCACAGAATTCTACATTTCCAAACCCCACTCAGGGCAGCACTCAGGAAACGAAGAAAGGAAGATATTTTAAACCTCACACTCTATTCCCACATGTTACAGCAAGGAATATAAATACCTTCTCCTCAAAGGATATACAATAATATCTTCTTCTGGCAGAAGATATTATTTTACTGCACTTAGAGTTGTTTTAAAAAATGAGCTTGGTGAGCAGATGTTGAATTTACCTCTGTGGAAATGGAAGTTTGCTTTTCATCCCCAGGAAAAATCCGGGCACTCTAAAATCAGAGCTGACAAATCTCCCCTGAAGTTCCTCTGCTCTTCACTGCCTTTTGTTGCACCCATCATTATGATCCAAATTCGATTTTCATCCAGTCCTCCTCCCATTCACTCAGCCAGGTGGAAGCACCACGTGCCTGATTTTTAAATATGTTTTTTTCCCCCCCTCTTTATTAGAAACAGTGAATTTTACACTCGAAAGAGAAAGAAAACACCTGCAATAAGTCTTGAGTTGTGTGGAAATCATTTGTTCTGCAGTCCTGAGCTGGTGTCCAGAAAGGGTCCTGCTTTTACCTGGTGAAAAGTTCAAATTGTGGACAAGTCAGAGCAAATATTTTGAGCAGAGAGGCCGTTCAGATAAGATATTTCGGGATCTGTGAACTTGGGGAGGAATCCTGGCTGGGGAATTGCGACACCAGCCCTGGGACAGGAGGGGAGGGGGTCTCTGCAATTGATGCTGCATTTCCCGTCTTCCTCCAGCCAGGAGGGGCCTGGAAAAACTGGGATAAGCACAGCCCATCCTGTGCTTTCCACAGCAGTGCTTTGGAATATCAGGAGTTTTGGAGGCAGAAATCCCGGAGATGTTCAGGCCTGGAGGGATATTCCAGACCAAAACTTTCTCTCGTGCTGCCTCCTGCTGTGAGAAATTGCATTCGCTGTCCCTGACGGCTTTGTCCACCTGATGCTGTCGCATTAAATACCCAGATCTTGAGTTCCCTTTTAATACCCTGAATTAAAACCCATATTAGGATTTTAATATTAGCAAATATTTTAATATGAGCAAATCTTCCCATCGCCAGGATGGCAGCGGCTCCTCCACAGACAGCGCCTGGATCCAGATCCTGATTTCCTAGGAGGTGATTAGTGCATGAATGGGGGGAAAATCAGATTGAAATTTAGATTTGGGTTAAACCTCCACCTGCATATCATTTAGAGATCTTTGCTGCACCAAGCATAAAACAAAGAGCAGAGGAAGGCTGAGGTGCAGCAGGGCTGGGGAGGAACCTTGAAGTGGTGAGAGGCAGAGATCAGGGCACAGGAGGTGTTTCCTCATCTCCAGCTCACCCACAGGCAGGGCAGTGATATTTAACACTCAAACCTCAATAATGCGTTCAGCAGCAATTCCTAAAAGAAGAAATGGCTTTTTCTGCAGCGACAATAAAGGCAGATCTCTTGGGAAAGCGGGAATAAAATGGTTCTGTTTGTCTAAAATATGAGCTGTGAAAATAAATAGCTGCTCCATGCTGAAAATGCCATCCAAATAAAACCCTGCACTTTCCTTTGGATGGGATATTAAACATGGCACGGGCACTGGCTGAGATCCCTGCCCAGCTCCCATTGCCCCACAGACACCCCTTGCTTGTACACATTTTATTTTGGCAGTCCTCACGAGCCTGTTCTGCCTTGTCATTAATTATTGTTACACATTTGCACAGCTCCAGAGCCTCCTCAGGGGAAAGGCTCTACTACATATTTAAGAAGTAGATTTATGTGTGCTTATGCAGATGGACCCACTGGAATAATTTATATTTTGTTGGGATGATTGCTCAGTCAAACACATCTGAGTGGCTTTTGTTTGTTTGGTTTTTTTTTTTTGTTTTTTTTTCCTGTGCAAGAACAACATCCACAAAGTCAGAGGCGCAGAAATAACCACAAAATAAAGTGGCACTCCCTGGGAGCTCAAGGAACAATGCTGCCTTCAGCAGAGGAGGTGTTCAGCACTGAAGCAGGAATCAGTCAGATCTGTTACTTCAATCCACGTCCCAAAAGCTGGAGCAGATTGCTGGTTTGCCTGCGTTGAGCAGTGCTGAGAGTGAGAGAGCTCCAAGGAAAGGGGCCTTTACTCCTCCCCTGCTCTAACCCTGCAGACAGAATTACTTCAGAGTCCTGCCCTGATGCCAGGCACCCTAAAATTAGTGCAGCCCCTTCCTCGCCTGCTGCCCTGCACTGGGCTGCCCCAGGAGTGGAACAGCTCCCATCCATGTCAGAAAGGAGAGGATTTCTATGGAGATCAGCATCTCCTGATTGCATGGATAATCACTGCCTCTCCACAGGCCAGGCAAATAAATCTCTTTCCTGGGAGTGAATAAATTCAAAGGTGACAGCTGAAGTGATGGAAGTTAATGGGGAAAGCAGCATTTCAAATAAATCCTGAGCTCTCAGGATATTTCACCAAACCAGGGGGACAAAGTTCTGCCCTGCCCAGAGCATCCCCACAGAGAGGAAAAGGTTACCCCAAAACCAAACAAACTGAAAGGAAAAAAGGGGGAAATCCTGCTTGGAGTGAGAAAGATCTCTGGAAGGAGCAGGGCTCTGCCTCAGCTCCACCTTTTCTGCACCCCTCAGGGTCCCAGAACTCAGGAGCAGAGTGGAAGGGTCAGCACCTCCTGCCTTGCTGGGGGGGACACAGGGAATTTCACCATCTGCTTTGGAGCTCACAGCAAAGGCAGCAGCAACAGGAAGAATGCCTGGGCAAGCAAATCTGCACCTTGCATACGGGGAAAATAAATGTGTGTGCATTGGCAGGACAGCCTGGGGTTATTCTTCCAATTAAGGATGGCCTTGCCCTCCAGGCTTTGCTTTCCAGAAACATTTGATGATGGAAAACAAGTGGAGAGTGGATGGTGAGAACTGTGCCAGCATAATCCCTGAACAGACCAGGCAGGTGACAGCCTCACCTGAGAGCATCCAGCTACCAAAAGCAGAAATCATCCCTCATGTTAAACCCCACTCTCACAGCTTCCAACACTTCTCTCACCTTGGTTAATCAGAGAATCAGAATCATCTGCTTTTAGCTTTCTGTCCCAGCATGGTTTTGTTTAATTTTTCCTTTCACAGCCACAACTTAACATCTATTTTAACCACAGCTACATCCCCCTGCCAAGAATAATTGAAGTAGCGACTGGTTTTAGGCACTCAGCAATTTGCTGGCTCCAGAGCAGTATCTCAGCACTCCTTCTGCTGGCACCTCCTGGTTTCACTGCAGAGCAGAGTCAGGAACATTTGATGGAGCAGGCACGGGTGTTACTCAATTATTGGCACTCTGCTGATTTCATGGCTTACATTGCTTTTCATCCTTGGCTAAATGGCCTCATTCCATGTTTGACCACAGGCAAAGCCAAAGTGCATGCTGTGGGCACAGCAGACCAGGAGTGTTTCATTCACATATAATCAATTCCCTGTGTGGTATTTACAAATCTTTATTCCATCTCTTTCCTCCAGGATGAGCCCCCCACCAGCTCCCTCAGCCACTCCTCACAGAACTTTAAAATTATTTATTTAAAATAATGGCACAGCACAGATCTCTGCAGAGTCCATTCAGGGCAGGAAATGCAGGATATTCCTGCCTGCCCTGAGCTGTGGAATGGTGAAAGGCTCTCAGCAGGAATAGCAGAAATACTGGCATAGGCAGAGATGGTTCATACCCAGCTCTGCTTGGGTGCCAGCTCAGAATTCCCTCAGGTGCCTCCCTGATGGAATGAATCCTATCTCCAACCCCTGCTGCAGGAGAGGAAATGGATATTCCAGTTATCAGCGTGTTCTGCTGGGATTTCACAGCCACCAGGAGTCAAATAAGGAGGAACTGTTCTGCTTCCAGCAGCTCAGGGAGGTGCAGCCAATTCCCAAAATCCTGAGGGAAGCCTGAATGCTCCTGGATGTTCATCCCCTGGGCTCCTGCAAGGTCCCCACGGAGCAGCAGCACTGGAGAAGCCTCTGGCAGAAAATCCCATCCCCAGGAGGCTGCAATGGGTTTTTAACAATTTAATCTCTGCAGGATGTCCAGGTGCTGGGCAGGGGGGATGAAAGGAACCCTTTGAGTCCCGGCCTTTCCTCGAGGAGTCACATCCTCAGAGGAGGAGGAGATAAATGTGGGCTGCAGGAAGGAGCCAGGAGGATCTAAAGGCAGGACAGGGCTGGAATCCTGCTGATCCCACAGCCAGGACAGGGCTGGAATCCCGGGATTCCATGGTCAGGACAAGGCTGGAATCCTGCAGATCCCATGGCCAGGACAAGGCTGGAATCCTGCAGATCCCATGGCCAGGACAGGGCTGGAATCCTGCAGATCCCATAGCCAGGACAAGGCTGGAATCCTGCTGATCCCACAGCCAGGACAATTCTGGAATCCCAGGATCCTATGGCCAGGACAAGGCTGGAATCCTGCAGATCCCATAGCCAGGACAAGGCTGGAATCCCGGGATTCCATAGCCAGGACAAGGCTGGAATCCTGCTGATCCCATAGCCAGGACAGGGCTGGCATCCCGGGATTCCACGGCCAGGACAAGGCTGGAATCCTGCTGATCCCATAGCCAGGACAAGGCTGGAATCCCGGGATTCCACGGCCAGGACAAGGCTGGAATCCTGCAGATCCCACAGCCAGGACAATTCTGGAATCCCGGGATTCCACAGCCAGGACAAGCCTGGAATCCTGCAGATCCCACGGCCAGGACAAGGCTGGAATCCTGCTGATTCCATAGCCAGGACAAGGCTGGAATCCTGCAGATCCCATAGCCAGGACAGGGCTGGAATCCTGCTGATCCCACAGCCAGGACAAGGCTGGAATCCTGCTGATCCCACAGCCAGGACAAGGCTGGAATCCTGCTGATCCCACAGCCAGGACAAGGCTGGAATCCCGGGATCCCACAGGCAGGACAAGCCTGGAATCCTGCAGATCCCATAGCCAGGACAAGGCTGGAATCCTGCAGATCCCACAGCCAGGACAAGGCTGGAATCCGGGATTCCACGGCCAGGACAAGGCTGCAATCCTGCTGATTCCACGGCCAGGACAAGGCTGGAATCCCGGGATTCCATGGCCAGGACAAGGCTGGAATCCTGCTGATCCCACGGCCAGGACAAGGCTGGAATCCCGGGATTCCACAGCCAGGACAAGGCTGGAATCCCGGGATCCCATGGCCAGGACAAGGCTGGAATCCCGGGATTCCACAGCCAGGACAAGGCTGGAATCCCGGGATCCCACAGGCAGGACAAGGCTGGAATCCTGCTGATCCCATAGCCAGGACAAGGCTGCTATCCCGGGATTCCATGGCCAGGACAAGGCTGGAATCCCGGGATTCCATGGCCAGGACAAGGCTGGAATCCCGGGATTCCACAGCCAGGACAAGGCTGGAATCCCGGGATTCCACAGCCAGGACAAGGCTGGCATCCCGCGGCAGCCACCGGCATCGCGCCCTGCAGACACAAACTCCGGCTGCTCCTGCCCATCCCTTTATTCCCTGAATCCTCCGGCTGGAAAACCAAAAATTCGCCTCACCAGCACGAAAAGAATCAGTCTTGAGATGTCTTCACACAGATGAACCCCTCCCTCCTTTTACCTGCGAGATTCCCAGAGTGTTTAAAAGCTGGGAAAACAAACCAACCACCCTGAATGCCTCTCACCTAATTCCTTTTTTTTTTTTCAAAACTTACTATATTTCTTTAGAAGGTTTTTTAAGTATTTAATTTTAAGTATTTAATTTTAAGTATTTAATTCAGAAATGACACTTAAATTATTTTTACTTTTAATAACTAATCACTCCCAGTCCACAATGCAGACTTGTCTAATTACAAAATGCTGCTTCAACTTATGAAGAAGAAGGTGAAGAAGGAGGTAAAGGAGAAGGACTAGTTTTTGCCTTACAATTTTATAAATATTACTATATTTTATAGTTCTCTACGATGTGATATTACACACTTCTAATCAAAAGACACACTTAATCCCAGTTCTGTCAGTCAATTTTGGAAGCCTTCTCCACAGCCTCAGGTCAAATGTAGTGTTGTTCTTCGGGGGCTCAGAGTTTGTCAGCACAGAAAGTCTCAAACTCTCAGCATCCACAACTCCAACACCAGAACCCACAGGCAATAAAAACCAACCACAACAAACTTTTCCCTGCATTTGTAAACCCAGAAGTGTGGAGCAATCAATAGAGCCAAGGCCTGGGTTCTAATTAGAGCTTTCTGTCTGAAACCAGCTTTTCTTTAAACACCACAGCGCTCGTGGTAGGGGCAGAATATTCCCTAAAAATCAGAGGATGCTTCATTAGTGCTCATGGAAACAGAGATCAGCCCGCCCTTGTGAAAGGCAATGAGAACAGCAGATTTCACACCCTGGCCCTGATCTCAGCGCCTGAGGCTGCAGGGTTGTTACCACCCCCAAACTGCTCAGGTACAACTCTCCTGGAATTAATTTCATCCGTATGACTATTTAAATGAATGCCAATCTGCCTGCAAGTCACAAACTTGTAGAGATGCTCACCTACTTAAATACTAATGAAGCTTTTCTGCTGTAAGGGGAAGGAAAACTAAACACAATTGTAAGAGCCTGAACAGCCAGCTCCAAGCCAGGGAACCCTTCCCTTTGCCAGGAAATATCAGAATTCTGGCAACCCCGGCTCAGGGAAGAGATGAGGATGTCTGCTGCAGATCAGGAGGCTGAAGGATAGCTTTATTAAAACTATATTGCATTAATATACTCCTTAAAGAAAGACTATCCTATTCTACATACTTATTTCTTACAAACTCATGACTCTGTGCTGAGAGCCCGAGCCACAGCTGGATCCACTGGTCACTGACCCCAGACAACTTCCCCAGAATCCAACCCAGCCACCACTGCAGGTGAACAATCCCCACACCACATCCCACATGGGCAAATCCAAGGAGCAGAGATAAAGATTGTTTCCTCTTCTTCTCCCTGTGCTTCTCCTGAGGGACAGAATTGTGTCTGTCTGTGCAGAGTGTGAATGGCACAAGGAGCCACTCCCTGCAGGAGCAGCAAATCCCCTCATTCCCTCTGAGCCTTCTGAGCCAGCAGAGATGCAAAGGTCACTTCATGTGCTGCTACCAAAAATCAAACCAAAGCAGCTTCTTCATCCTGGTCACCCCACCCCAGTGATTCAGAGCTAAGTGAATTCCAGGCTGCTTTCCCAGCCTTCCCAAGTGGTTTCATTGGCAAGAATAATCTCAGGGCTGGTTAATTTAATGACCCTTCACTTAAAGGTCAAGGTTAGAGTGGCATTTTTTTTTTGGTCTTTTTTGTAATTGGAGTGTTCAGCCTATCAGTCACTGTGTGTCCTATCAATCACTGCATACAGGTGAATAAAAGCATTTCCTGAACTGTCATATCCAGGTAAAACAACAGCTGCTGGGAGGGAGGGAATGCATGAGCAGAAGCAAACCTGCAGGATAAAGTCTTATTAGTCACAACATGCCTTTGAATCCCTTCTTTGTGTGAGCAGCTCAGCTCTGGGATGAGCATAATCCTTATTTACAATAAATTAAGCTTATCTTTGCACTCTGGGGTAGCTGCAACGATGGCAGATTGATTTTACTTCCTGCAGAAACACATTTGCCTGCACCACTCTCAGGGTTTGGCCTCCCTGAGAGCCTCCCTCCCCTCCAGCTCTGCTCCTACAACACTCCTGCACGTGGAAATCCAGCATTTACCTTTTTCTGTTTTCAACTCAAAGCCCCAGCCCATGATCCTGTCCTAGAAGAAAATTAGCTTGTGCTAATTGAATTGACAAAAACTGAAAAAAAAAAACCAAACACTGCACCACAAATTGCGTGGGACTTTTTTTATTTTCAATGTTTACAGAGATGGAAATAAATACAGGAAAGAGGAGATTCTTTTAAAAGAAATCAATCAAGCCTTCAAACAGGAAAAATTGTATCCAAGAGCTGCTTCAAACTGGCCACCATTCCAGAGATCAGGAATAGGGTAACAATAATGGGAATAACTAAAGATAAGCATTGCCACAAACCAGAGTCAGGAGACAAAATAACCACACTACAGCAGGAGTCTCACATATTTACAACATACCTATCATACAAAACCAGTGGGAGGTGTTTAGGGAGTTATTTCTTCTGTGTCCAGCTGTAAGATACAAAAGATACACCAGAAGGTTTGGTGGTTTGGCTCCTCTCCCCAGTATCCACAGGAGTGTTTCTGCTTTTGGCAAAGTTTAGAAAATCCTTTGTATTGCAAGAATTTTTCATCCAACTGAACTTCTTTGTGTCTCCATCCTCGGCTGTCATCAGCACTGGGGCAGTTGGTGAGAGGACAAAGAGTTTGTAAAGCTCTGCCTGGATTTTTATCGGTGCTCTGACCCGTAGGCTGGGAAAGTGTCCGTGCGCTGCAGCTTCCGTGGGCTGGAAACATCTTCACCAAGAGATGGAGAAAACACAACAAGCCAGTCAAACACGGGCACCAGCCAGTCATTTACACACAGAGCAATTCATTAAATTACTAAACAGAACAACCCAATCAAGCACAGGCACCCCAGCCAGTCATTTACACACAGAGCAATTCATTTAATCTAACCCTGCTTCACCTGCTGCTCCAGCTCAGAAATATCCCCAGATTTTTCTCTGTCACTTCCATCAGAACAGAAACTTGTACAAAGCAAATTAATTTTTTTTCAAACTTCTGAAATTTTCTTGCTTTTAAGATGTAAAAAATGCTCTTTTAGATCCCTTTTTCCCCAGTCTAACAAGCAAGATATTTTTCTAAATATAAAACAAGCAGCTTGCACCCCTGCAGTCTATTTATCCCGTGCCAGCCACACACTGAATTGTTGATTTAATAAATGGCTGCGTGGAAAGGCACAGCAGGGCCAAGGCACAGATGCCAGCAGCAGCTCCTCCTGCCATGCCCTGACCCGTGAACAGCTCTGAGCAGGCAGGGAAGCGCTGCTTTCATCCTGCATCCCTCCTCTGCATTGGAGCTTTCCATGTGCTGCCTGCCCCCTCTAGTGTTGGACAGAAAGAACCAGGAAAAACACTGCCTTTAAGGGTTTGGTTTGGATTTGGGGTTTTCAATTCCGAAAACAAACACAACTCCACGGAGCTGAACTCGGCCCAGTGTCAGCCCCATCAGTGTCACCCCCACAGAGCAGAGCAGCACTGGGGCTCAGTGTCACCCCCATGAGTGTCACCTCCACCAGTGTCACCCCCATGGAGCAGAGCAGCACTGGGGCTCAGTGCCACCCCCGTGAGTGCCACCCCCATGAGTGCCACCCCCATGAGTAGAGCAGCATTAGGGCACAGTGTCACCCCCATGAGTGTCACCCCACAAGTGTCACCCCCATGAGTGTCACCCCCATGAATGTCAACCCCATCAGTGCCACCCCCACAAGTGTCACCCCCATGAGTGCCACCCCCGTAAGTGTCACCCCCACCAGTGTCACCCCCACAGAGCAGAGCAGCACTGGGGCTCCGTGTCACCTCCATCAGTGCCACCCCTGTGAGTGTCACCCCATGAGTGCCACCCCCATGAGTGCCACCCCCATGAGTGCCACCCCCATGAGTGTCACCCCCATGAGTAGAGCAGCATTAGGGCACAGTGTCACCCCCATCAGTGCTACCCCCACAAGTGTCACCCCCATCAGTGCCACACCCATGAGTGTCACCCCACAAGTGCCACCCCCGTGAGTGTCACCCCCATCAGTGTCACCCCCATGGAGCAGAGCAGCGTTTGGGCTGAGTGCCACCCCCATGAATGTCACCCCCATCAGTGCCACCCCCATGAATGTCACCCCCATGAGTGTCACCCCACAAGTGCCACCCCCATGAGTGCCACCCCCATGGAGCAGAGCAGCATTTGGGCTGAGTGTCACCCCCATGAGTGTCACCCCCATGAATGTCACCCCCATGAATGTCACCCCCACCAGTGCCACCCCACAGAGCAGAGCAGCATTCAGGCTCCGTGCCCCCCGGGGCAGCACAGGGTCCTCACCTGGCAGGCCCAGCAGCTGCCCCGTGCTGTGCTGGCGGGTGATGTGGTGCCAGTAGGCGCTGCGGGGCAGGGCCAGCACGCTGCCCAGCGACACGGCCCGCCCGCTCCTCCCCAGCTGCAGCTGCAAGGCAGGACAGGCTCAGGGACAGCCTGCAGCAGCGGCACGGCCCCGCCACGGCAGCTGCAAGGCTGCTTTGCAGCGTGGCCAGCGGCTGCCTGTTCAAATAACGCTGCATCCGGGAGTCTGGGGGCACTTGGAAGATGGGGATTTTACTCCGTAAATGCAAAAATCTGTATTATGGATATGATATAATACATCGTAATGGAATGCAATATAATATAATTAATATAATGGAATGGAATGGAATAAACATAATAATATAATATATATGATTAATATATTATATATATACACATTATATATACATTATATAATATAATGTAATATAAAGTAATAAATATTCCATTGTAGTCTATTATTATTTTGTATTAATTATTTTATATTATACTGCATTCCATTGCAATGTATTATATCAATAATACAGATTATATTAATATAATTATAATATAATATAATATAATATAATATAATATAATATAATATAATA
>QUSF01000058.1:1444268-1471200 GCA_003676055.1 Chloebia gouldiae
TCCCCGCATCTCGCCCCCATCCCGCACCCCGCAGCCCAGCCGAGGGCACCCTGAGCAGCCCCTCCGTGCTGGGCCACCTGCCTCGGACCTGCGGCTTCTCCCCAGCGAAGTGGCTTTCCCAGAAAGGCTTTTGGATGCCTGAAATTCAGGCGGGATTCTCCGGAATCTCCTCCCAAGGACGAGGGACGGGTAACCCGAGCTGCTGCCGGGGAAATGTCTCAGGAGCCTGAGCTGTGTTTTTTACGGGCAATTTGACCGTGCCTGGCACCGGGCCCTGGGGTTGCCTTCTGTGGCTCCAAGTTCTCCTTGTCCCAGAATGTGCCAACAGTGCCAAGCACTCCGGAGATGCAGCAGAGAGGGGCCCTGGTGGCTTCTCACGGGTTACCTGCCAGTGGCACGCTATAAATACCATGTCCTGGAAAAGGGACTGCTCAGCTCTGCAAAACAGCTTTTCACAGAGGCACAAATACAGCCCAAGGAGGTCAGCCAGACACGGGGCTGTGACTTTGGGAATTATCCTGAGCTGGAAATCACAAATGGGACAGCAAAGATGGCAGAGCAGGACGCACCACGGGGCACACCGGGGAGAGCAGCCCCAGCTGGGCTGAGCTCAGGGGAAGAGCTGCCCATATTTCTGTAGATCACAGAATCAAAGAATCATTTAGGTGGGGAAAGATGATCGAGGCTAAATCCACTTCTGATAGAAGTGGCCCCTGTCTGGTTTGGATGTGTGGCTCCATCATTTCGGGCAGCCAGGAGTGATGTGGTGGCAGCGTGGTGCTCGCAGCTCGTGCTTGAAGAGGTGCTTATGCTTTGTGAGGCTTTGCGAAATATTAATTGATGGAGAGGATTTCGGAGGGCTCTCCAGCTGAAGGATTGATTCACTGAGGATAGAGGAGGCGAGTCTGCACTCCTCACTTGGGGATTTTACACTTCCCGCTCCTTTTCACAGAGCTTTCTTTACAGAATGCATCAAATAAAAGAGCTTCAGCCAGAAACAGCAGAACCTTCCACCCCCATGCACCAAAGCACACCAGAAATTAGAGGAATATTCTGGGGTAAAGCTGGAATATGACCTTGAGGCCACCAGATCAGAGGGATGGAGTGTCTCTCCTATAAGGAAATGCTGGAAGAGCTGGGATTGCTCACCTGGCCAGGAGAAGCTTTGGGGTGAGCTCCTGGTGGCCTCACAGAGCCTGAAGGAGCTGCAGGAAGGATGGAGAGAGAGTTTAGACAAAGGATGGAGGGACAGGACACAGGGAATGGCTTCAAACTGCCAGAGGGGAGGTCTGGGTTGGATATTGAGGAGGAATTGTTCCCTGTGAGGGTGAGGAGCCCCTGGCACAGATTCCCAGAGCAGCTGGGGCTGCCCCTGGATCCCTGGCAGTGCCCAAGGCCAGGGTGCAGCAGCTGGGACAGTGGAAGGGATGGAACAGAATGAGCTGTAGGATCCCTCCAGCCCAAACCATCCCATGAAATCCCCACCCAGCCGCTGCACGTGGCAAAGCCCAGGCTGCAGAATTACCCAGAAATGCCCTTTTTGTTCCGTACTAATGCTGGAAACATCAAGTGACTTCTAAACCCAGGATTAAAAAATAACAATAATAAACAAACCCAGAGAGGCTTGGCTGGCTTTCAAAGACATTTGGAGCAGGGAAGAAGTGACAGAACCTCTTTAGTTGGCTTTTCAACAAGTTTAGATGTTTCTTCTAATCCCTGGCAGGACCTGTAAACACTCACTGCTGGTTTCATCAGTCACTGGCAAATTCCTGCAGGTAAACACATTCCTGAGAGCTTGGCTAAGTCAAGGTGGATTTAAGCCTGTGCTTATTCTTTGATGAATTGGGATATTAGAGGCCACTTACATCTTCCCTTTGAACAGCATAAATCCCTTACACACGCCACGGTTCAAAGAGAAAATGCACTTTAATTCCCATGTGGGCAATACATTCCAAGAAAGTGCCAGAAAATCTCATTGTTCAGGTTTTCCCCTCGGTGCTATCTCCAGAAAAAAAAACTTGTTTCCCACTTTTTAATATGTAAATGTGGGCCCTGGTTGGTTTGGCAGGAATCCTTTCCTTTCCTTGGGCTCTGCTGACCATTAGCCCTCACCACAAGGAAACGCAGCACTAAATTTATCTTCATCCACATTCCAAACTGTCAAAAACCTCTTTAATAAGCTGTCACTGAAATTCTTTTCCTTTTAATGCCAATATTTTTGCTATTATTTCTGGGGAAGATAAGAGCCAAGGGTCACTTTGAAGCACCAGCCTGTTGTTAATAATTTAAGTGGATTACTGTTATATTTTAATCTCATCAAAACTCACATTGTGCTGCCCTGCAATGAGCTCGTTGCTTTTAGCCCCCTGCAACCACATATCACAAATTTTAACTCAGTTTTCCCCAAAATGCCATCCTGACATTGAAAAGGAAGTTACATTTCTCTTATTTTTCTGCAGCATGAGACCCTTGGTTCTTCCTGAGAAATAACAGCAATAATATTGGCAATAAAAGGAAAAGAATTTCAGGATATTATTTCATCACGGCTGAAATCTGCCAAACGTGTCTGGTAGTTCCCAAATTAAAGGATAAAATACTACTTAAATTCAGGAAGCAATATTTACCATGGAAGTTATTTCCTGAAGTCAAACATTTCCTGATTAAATATATATATATATATAAAGGAAGTTTCTCATTTGATCACCCTGAAATAATTTTCTGGAAATCTATGACACACATTAATATTTTTTTTATTAAATGCTCCCCTACAATTTTGCCTCCATAAGGTTGAGGTGCCAACATTTTTCTGCCTTTGTTTTGATTTTCCAGAGCAGTTTGGAGATGCTGACATCACTGTGAAGTTGCTGACTTGCTCGGAGGTTACTGATATGCAATATTTCAACCACAGGATGTCCATGAAAAGCTTTTGGGCATTCCAGTGTCTAATTTTGTTGTGGTGTGAGGTACATTTTTGACATTTCCTCTTGATTTTGCAGTGGGAATTGTGAATTTGGATGAGTTCTAGCCGTGAGGAGTTACAACAGGTAATGAGTGAAATAAGAGATTTATAAAAATCCATGTGTTTTCTTGTGTTACTACAGACTAAGAAATCCCTTATTCTCCTTTTGCAAAATGCTGCTTCAAATCATTTAATTTTGGAGAAAGACAAAAAAAAAAGAGGAGTTCATCCTAAATTTATTTCTCTCAGAATGCAGAGATTTGATTAATTTTGTCTCATGACTGTGGCTCGTTCTCCTCTGGTGCAAATGCTGGAACCACAGCATAAAACTGCTCAGAAATTCCTTCCCCACCTACGTGTCATGGTGCTAATTAATTTTGAGTGAATGAATTCTGCTGAAATGAAGATTTCTCAGGTACTTTTCCCTGCTGTTCCATCTCCTCCTGTCCATATTTCTCTGTACATCACCCACAATCTGTTTCTAAGACTCAGGCAATGTCCAGCTCTGTCAGGCTTCAGGCTGAGGAGTTCTGTGGGTCACAGAATTTAGGAAACACCCATAAAATTGGGCATAAATTCAACTTTCCCTGGTGGAGTGAGGGCAGGACCCTTGGTTAAAACATCTTTATTCACTCTGGGGATTTTTAAACACATCAGGTAGATGCACACAGAATTACTATGCAGATATCAGTCAGTGCCAAAGCATGGAAATTCATGAGACTGAATATTTAACTGATTAAAAAACCCATCCTAGCAGCAGCAAGGCACAGAGCTCATTGTGCAGCAAGCAGGGAAGGGCCTGCCAGCAGGAGCCACTGATAATCAATATTTAATGCCAATAAATAATCGATTAACAGGGCTGCCATGTCACTGTGCACAGAGCAGGATTCATCCCAAGAATTCTGCAAGGCAAATCCTTCTCCTGCCTCAGTGCAGCTCTTAGCACTTATTGCTGCAGAGAATTTACGCTTGGATTTTTGTTTTTTTGATCTTTTTATTGCTGTTAAGTGAGTTGGGAGAAAGGAGATATTCTAACTATAGTCCTTGCAGATGGCATTTAGAAAAGACACCAAACCGTGCCAGTTCACCAGGCAGTTTGTTATTTTGTGCTGCCTTAGGAGCAGTAGATTGAGGGGCTGGATTTTGCCATTCCCTTGGGCAGGGTTAAATTTGCACGAGCGTTTGGGCTAAATAAAATAAATCGGTCAAAGGAATGAATTGGAAAACAAAGAGCATTCCTCAGGACTGCAGGTAGGAAAAGCCAGAGCTGTCCCCCTGCCCTGGAGCTTGGGAAGGTGGGGAGGAAACAGAATTTTGCCAGGAAACAGAATTTTGCCAGAGTGGATTTCAATTCTGTGCCAGGCCACCCAAAAGCTCTGCACAAACTCAGAGGTTCTGACTGTAGACTATCTCAATAACATTATTTTATAATTATCACCCACAGTTTGCCAAGTTTTCCACCAAAGCTGCCATGAATTGGAGCTCTCCTGGAGTGGATGGGATTTGTCTCCTGCAGCTCCTTCCCGAGGAACTCAGCAGAACCACTCAGCACCCAATTAGCCTCGATTTCCCTGCAATTCACACAGAAAATACTGCAGATTGTGTCAATTATTTCATTAGCACAGGTGGCTTTGCTCACCTGGCTCTGGGGACTCATCTGACCGGGGGAACACAACACGGATTAGCAGCAGAGAGAGGCATGGCTAGAAATATACATCATAAATATACAAAAATTACAAAATATGCACAAATAAATTCATAAATGCAACCAACAAAGCCAGCCTGAGAAACCTGCCCAGCCCAACATTAACAAGTCCTGTCACGAGTGCCTCTGTTTCCTCACTGATATTTCAATGTTACATTAATTCAAATTTCACTCTGTCATAATTTGTGGCCAGACACATCTATCTCACTTGATGCTCACATTTTTTCCAGTCAGTAGTTTACAAAGCAGTTTAAATGTTATATGAGTATTAATAACAAGTGAATTTGGGTGGCAAAAAGGCTAGAAATTGTTATAAAATGCAGTGCTGAGGAATTACTGAACCTGTGTTCTCCCTTTAACACCACCAGCTGGTTTTTATTAATTTTGCAAATTAAATTTCTAGGCATTTTAATTTCAGAATAACAGGACCCTGAAGAACAGCTTGGTTTGAAGCATCTTTTAGTCACCAGCACCAGAATTTGTGAGTGGAGTTTTGATTCAGTCCTGCCCATTCCTTAGAGGACGTCTCGGCCCAGACCACCCCAGTAATCCCAGAAAACATTTTGCAGTGGATTCACTGATATTTTTTGCTTGTACCTTCATTTCTAGAAGAAAGGCAGAAAACCTTTTTCCTATATAATTCTGTTGGTTTTATTTTCCTGTTTTTTTTTGTGTTTTTTTTGTGGTTAAAGCAGGATAAAAACCTGATCTGGGCTCGGTCTGAACCCCAGCAGAAGCACCACAATAAACTCCTCTCACATGGGCACTTTTTACCCTAAAATTACCAACCTACTCCAAAAGGAAGATTATCCTTCCACTCAACAAGTGCCAGTGCAGAAGATGAGCAATTGTGCCAGCAGATTAGAAAACTCCAAAATCTCCTTGTAAAATAAACTGTTAAAGGCTTGGATGTGTCCTTATCTGGCAGGGAGAGATTTCCCAAACATTCCAGAACAGAAACAATTGCACTGCAGGACTGGAAAGCAAAGCAAAAAAGCAGCCCAGGCTTTAAGGAAGCACAAATCACACATTAAAAAAATAAAATAAAATATACCTTGCACATATGGAAAAGAAATAGCTCCTTGTAGCTTAATGCAAAGGATTCATTAAGGGAAATATTTTACTGATAAATATAGGAAAGGGGGAAAAGACCTCCTAACAGTTCAATAATATAATTTAACAGAAAAAAAAAATAACATATACATATGTATGTTATATATATAAATAACATAATTTATACAAAAAGTGTAAATTAAATCAGCCTATGTACTGAACTTTGCAGTATTTTCAAGGATATTTGGGCAAAAAAAAAGTTGCTCAAAACTCCTGAACCAGAAGCCAAAATCCAGTGTGGTGAAGCTAAAAGGCAGGCTCTGAAAATATAAAAAAGATCAAAAGGTTTATTTAAAAATCTGCTTCATTGAAAGTGAGTCACTGCAAAGGGCTGCTGGCAGAGCATTTCATCCAGAGAAGGTTTCAGATGGTTAATGGTAATTATAAAATATGTGACAAATTAACTCAAAGCAAGTGAAAATAAACGTGACAGATAAAAGCAAATATTACATCTCTGCTGACAACTCCTCAGTCTTTCAGTGACAAGAATTTTAGAATCGGTCAGAAAGTGCTTGAAAAAAAGCAAAAAAAGGAAGATAAAAGCAGTCATTTGGAAGATGAAGCCACTGCAGTTGTGATGGAGCCATCCAGTTTGATGTCCCCAGGCACTGTGGGGCTGATCAATCTTCAAGGCTTTGGGAAAAAATTAAGAATTTTTGAAAAACCAACCCAACAACTCTGTCAAAAAATCATATTTGTGATGCACATTCCTCCCTGTGAGTCTGCTCCACTGTCACAGTCAGGGTTGGGAAGAGCCCTCAGCATCTCCAATATTGCAGAGCAGCAGGAGCTGAAGTGACACCTAAACCCCACTGGTTTTCCTTTCTGCAGCCACAGTCAAACACCACATTTTTATCATCATTAAGTGCTGGAATCTCAGCTCTTCTCCCACCCCTGACATCTCAAAGCCAGCAGAAATTCCAACAAAAACGCTGCTGCCCTTTGGTGCTGTGCCAAAAGCACTCCTGGTCCAGCACAGCCCCTCACAGCAGCCAGGAGGAGACAAATTTTGGGGTCTGCCAGCCCAAAATTTCCCTGCAAAGAGGTTTCCTGGGCACCCAGAGCCTGGAAATGTCCCCTCTGTCCCTCCCCCCTGCTGCTGGGAATCTGCCTGGTTTGTGCTCCAGAGCAGGTTTGATTTCAGGAAATATCCTTGTTGGATCACTGCTGCATAAAGGAGCACAGGACAGTGAAAAGCACCTTTTGTTAAAGCCCCATAATTGCATTAAACCCCATACAGCTCTGCCATGTAAGTTTTGAGGCATTGGGAGTTTTGTTTTGTTTTTTTTTTTAATTCAGTTGTTTTTTGGGTGTTTTTAATTTACAACCAAAATGTTAAATCACCTCTTTTTTTTTTCTTTTTTTTTTTTTTTTAAGCCCAATTTCCCTTTTCTGGCATTATCCCAGCCCTGCAAATGATGCTGGCGAGCAGACAAGGAGCATTAGGAGCACAACACCCAGCCCAGACAGCAGCTGGTGGAGGCTCTCACCTCTCCCTAGCAGGGAACAGAAGGAAAAGCAGCTCTGCAAGAGGAAGGAAAACCATCCAACACACACCAGGAGTTTAATGGGATTTGCATCAAACCTGCAGCTCGTTGAAGAGAAAAAAAAAATAAGACAAATGTTGGAATCTTGGATGCTGAGAATTTTAAATTTTCTGTGCTGAAAAGCCAACTAAAGCATAGAAAAAGAGCTTCATTTGTTGGCTGGAAGGGAGAAAATGAACAAAATTCCAGTGATGGCATCCCTGGGAGTGAAGAGCAGGTTAGGAAGGAGAGCTCAGGAATAAAGATGTGAGCAACCCCAAATCTGGCCACATTTTAGTGAGCTAAATGGAGATTTGCATTTCCCCCAAGGGGAAGGAAAAGCTGAAGGTGGCAAATGATTTTTCCTGTGGAAATGTGAGGAAGCACAAAAAGGGGAGGGATGGGGATGGATGGGGCCTCACGATCACTCCTTCAAACCAGCTCCTTACTGAATAAAACCTTCCTTTAGTCTTGCTCCAGTTTTTCACCTGTAAAGAAATTTCCCCCTCCATGTCCTGTTGATGCCTTTTCAGGCAAAAAAAACAGAATCCAGACAGAATCAAGGGAATAAAAAGCAGTTATATTTATTGTAAGGCCTTCAGGTACATTTAGGGCAGACAAAGCCCCCCAGGGGCTGCACCCAAAAGGGGTGACAGGTTTTCATACTTTTATAAGTTTGGTTCTTTTGGATATTGGGGGTTAATCTTCAGTACTGAAGGCATTTACCCCAAGTTTGCTGCCATAACTCACTTTTGTTTCATCCCTCTGGCCTGAGGTGTCCTTGACTGCCAGGCCTGGAGAGGAATTGTTGTGCTTGCCCAAAATGGGACAGCAGCAGCTCACACTGTGTGTGGAGTTTAGGGTTACACACTGAAGAGCTGCAGGATTGCAAAGAGAAGGAAAATATAAAAGCTGAAATCCTTCAGCATCACAGTGTGGGAGGTTTTGACTCCTGCTGAGGAGTCAGAGGTGGTCCAGAGGCAGGGAAGGGCCTCAGTGGAACATCTGCACCCTGTGGGTGACCCCTCTGTGCCAAAGCCTGGGCTGGCACTGAGAGGGGACGCTGAGCAGTGGGGATTCAACCCCAAAATCTGGATTTTCTGCAGGTGTTTAATATGGCAGAATTAGGATGGACTGTCACCAAACAAGGAACCTCAATCCTCCCAGTCACACCAGAGCAGCCCTTTAATTTGAGATCTGCATGGCCACAAGTGTCACCTGCCCCCACCAGGGGACCTAGAAGCTATTTTAATACATAAATCATTCCTGAGGATTGTTGTGATTCCTGCAGAATAATCAAAAGTATCAGTGATATGGAGGTGGAAGAGGAATTCATTTAAAATTAACAATTATTGGTGTGGCATGATGGCACGAGGTTAGAGACATGTCTGAGTGCAGACAGCTCATGTTTGAAAAATTCTCATTACATTTTGCCCTGGAGTAATGATTTATGCAATTAGGATGTTTCCTTCAGCTAACCTTTCTCCCTCTATCCAGGTTTTCCAACCATCTTCATTATCCTGAAGCACCCTCAATGCAAAATTTATAGCAATGATCAAATCTCCAGGAAGCTCATGTTCAGTTTTTGGGTTTTTTTTAAGTGCCTCAAATTGAGAACTGAAGACAACAAAATCATTTCAATGCTCAGTCTTAAAAATGTTGGAAGGATTAATCTTAAATCAATCCATGGATCCCTCACAGAGACCATTGGCAACGATGTAGGAATGCTGAATTTCTGTAATGCTGCAGCTCAACCACGCTCCTGGATTCCTTAAGGATAATTCATTTTTGTTTTTCAGGACATTTAAATAAATCCTTCTCAAGCCAAATGTGTTTGTGCTCCTCCCACTGATCGATTCTCAGTCCAGTGCATGTCACACAGATCACGTTACACTGAAGTGAATCACAATAATTCAAAACCACAACATGCTGCCACCTCCTTTTGATGATTTGTTCATGAATATGTACCAGAAACCCAGAATTTGCCTTTTGGACCCGAGCTGATCCTCCTGTGGCTGTCACACAGCAGCATCCCAGACCAGGATCTCACTGAGAACGGGTCCAGCAGCATCTGCCAGCACCTTCTGAGGCTTCCAGAGAGGACAGAGAGGCTGCATAATTAACAAGTCAGCACCCTGCAACCAGCCCGAGGCAACGCGAGAGCTAAAAATGACTGGAGAAGCACAAGGAGTGGCAGAAGGACTCGTTCTGCTCCTTCAAATAATGAATTGGCTTCAAAGAATCGAGTGGAGCTGTTGTCTTAGTAACCCAGTCCGAGAGAGAAAATCTTCTGGGAAGTTGGCAGGCAGAGCCTGGAACATCTGCACAGGCTGGCAGATCCAGGTTCTCTGGCAATACCTGGCAGGAATTGTGTTGGAATTTAGCAAATGCTGAATTAAACAGAACAACAGAAATTGCTTTTGCTGCCACTCATTTCCCCCCCCCCCCCAAAAAAAAAGAAAAAATAAAACTGGCAGGTCAGCTCAGGACACACCTCACTGGGATATATTTGGGGTTTTAAATAAATGCAAGCCCAAAATGGCACTCAGCCAATAAAACTCACTAGTGACCAAAGCTGTGTGAGGGAGAGCATTTCCTGTTATCCTGTTTGAAAGGATTTTCAGTGTTGTGCATTTGGAGCTGTAAAAGAGAGTTCTCAAAACACGAACTCAAATCAGAAAGTGTGTTCAGGCACTGAGCTGTGCATGAAATGCATGCTGCAATTACAGTTTGTTAAAAATGCATCATTCCCTCGGGCTAAACCAGCTGCAGGGATTCACTCACCTTTGTGGACAAGCCAGGATGCCACTGGCCTAAAAAAACCAGAAAAATTGTATCACAAATAGGGCAGCCAGCAGGAGCAGGGCAGGGATTGTCCCTCTGTGCTGGGCACTGGGGAGGTGACAGGGTCCAGTTCTGGTCCTCACAGGAGGGACACTGAGGGGCTGGAGTGTGGCCAGAGCAGGGAAAGGGGCTGGGAATGGGTTGGAGAATCCCTGAGGGAGCTGGGAAGGGGCTGGAGAATTCCTGAGGGAGATGGGAAGGGGCTGGAGAATCCCTGAGGGAGCTGGGAAGGGGCTGGAGAATTCCTGAGGGAGCTGGGAATGGGTTGGAGAATTCCTGAGGGAGCTGGGAAGGGGCTGGAGAATCCCTGAGGGAGCTGGGAAGGGGCTGGAGAGCTCCCGAGGGAGCTGGGAAGGGGCTGGAGAATTCCTGAGGGAGCTGGGAAGGGGCTCAGCCTGGAGCAAAGGAGGATCCAGAGGGATCTTTTCCCTCTCTGGAATTCCCTGCCAGGAGGGGACAGCCGGGGGGGATTTGGGATCTCATCCCAGGGAACAGGGCCAGGAGGAGAGGGAGCAGCTCAGGGTGGAACCAGCAGGAATTTCCCCATGGAAAGGGGGATCAGGCACTGAACTGCCCAGGGAGGTCTGGATTCCCATCCCTGGAGGTGGCCAAGGCATTCCTGGAGGTGACACTCAGAGCTCTGGGCTGGGCACAAGGTGGGGATGGGGTAAAAAACACAAGATTCTCTGATTTACAGAGGGAAAAAACCTCCAATCCAAAACTCAATCTTCAGAAACCAAACTATTCTGTCCCAACCCTCAGTTTTACTGTAAAAGAACAATTACTGTGGCAAATAGATTTAACTGGAGTGCCTGCAATGATCTCTCCTGAGCAATATTTCATAAACACGTCTGTATTTCATCAGTTTGCTCTGCAAGCAGCAGAGAACTCTGCAAGTCACACAACAATCGATCTTTTGCAGCATCACTTTGATTTTTGAGTGGTCTGAAGTGAGGGTCTAAGAGCTAATAAAGCATTTCAGATCATCTGGAATTTTAAATGTGCTCCCCAAAGAGGAGAGTGGTGCTCGTGAGCCTGGAGTTCAATTGGCTTTAGTGATTTAAACGTAAAAGAAAGTTAATTAGTCATAAGAAAATGCTCCATGATAAACATGGCAGCCCAATTTGTATTCAAATATGACTTTTCTGGTCTAAAATAGAAAGCAAAGCAATTAGCCTGCAAAGGCATTAACTGCTGGGGTTATTCAGTGGATAATGAGCAAATGCAGCCGCCTGCCACTTCCCTCTGCAATGCTGTTTTTCATTGCCTTTAATGCTTTCCTAACATTAGGGTTTGTTTACCATGCTGGTGATTAACAACAGGATCAAACCCCGCTCTCAGCTGCCTTACAACACCAGGAAATTTATTGCAGGAGCAGCACTTGGCCCACTGCAACCCCTGAATTTCAACCACAGCTCAGCAGAGAAGCGATTTGAGCCCTGAAAAGCCTTTTCAAAGCGTGCAGGAAGTGCTAGGAGCTTACTTGGTGGCTTTTAAAATGTAAATAAGAAATTATCAGAGATCTTTAGCTCACAGAACGCATGGAAATCAACACTGAGGGAAATGCAGAAGTGATGGAAACAGCAGAGAAGGAGCACTGGGCAGGACAAGGACACTCGAATAAACCCTGAGCCTCCTTCTGGAGGCACCGACAGGCAGAGCTCCACTGCAGCTGGACAACCCACGGGCAGAGTGACACCTTCAAGAGGCACCTGAGAGATTCAGAGGGAGGAATCCCACATTTTAAGTGATTTAACCTGATTTGAATTGCATTACTTTTCTTCTCCCTCTCGGAATATTAATTGGGTTTTTGACAGATCAGTTTGCTGTCAGTGAGATGAAAGATATGCCTGTCAGGCAATGTTTACAAGGCAGGCTTCAAGCTGAGAGAGAAAATTAAAACCATTACCATGCCACCAGTCTGAAGCCAAACTTAATATCACACCAAATATTTTGCAATTAAGCTGAATTAGAAGAAATGAAGGGAAGAATCCCTCACCTTGGCTGGAATTGGAGTTTTTATTTCAGAACATTGTCCAGTCACACTTAAATCACAGATTTGAGGAGAGGGGAGAGGGAAAGTGAAAAGTGAAAGTCACCAAAACATTCAGTGTTGTAAAATCATGTTTGCAGAATGTTCTTACTCCCAACCCTCCAGGAAGTTCTGCTGGGATCAGCTGGAGATGGATGGAGCAGGGTGTGCAATCCTCATCCTCTGCAAGTCCTGGATTGCTCCACTGAATAACCCCAGCAGTTAATTTTGCAGGTTAATTGCTTTGCTTTCTATTTTAGACCATATTTGAATCCAAACTGGGGCACCAGAGCATCCTCAGGATGTTCTGGATTGCTCTGGGCGTGTGCTGCCAACAGGAATTGTTCTCTCTGTTGCTTTTGCTCAAATCTTCACCCAGTTCTGGCAGAATTTGATTCTTGAAAAGAATCTCCAGAGAGAAACAACAGAACCACAGAACCATCCCTCAGCTTCCTCCCCCTCTGCCTCTTCCTCACGCAGGGGAGGCAGAGTGGGATCAGGGACAGCAGGGTGGGACCTGTGCCCACCCCAGCACTGCCCAGGGAGGATTTTCCTGCTCTGTCCCAGCAGATTCCCAGTCCAGGACAAAGCCCAGATTTCCAATCCAGGCTTTCTCCTGTCCCAGTCAGTCCCAGTACAAAGCCTGGATTTCCAGTCCAGGCCAAAGCCTGGATTCCCAGTCAGTCCCAGGCTAAAATCCACATTCCCAATCAGCCTCAGGACAAAGCCTGGATTCCCAGTCAGCTCCAGGACAAAATCCACATTCCCAGTCAGCCCCAGGATAAAATCCAGATTCCCAGCCAGCCCCAGGACAAAGCCCAGCTCCAGCTGGGATCCCAGCTCACCTCCCAGTGAGGAATGGTTTATTTGGAGACAACATTGCTGGTGCTGGGCAATAACTGGATGAGACAGGAGGAGCCCGAGGCTCTTCCCCAGGCCCATCTGAAGCGCTGAGGCACAATAAAAGGGGGATTTGCAGCCCTGGCTGCTCTCTGCAGCAGTGCAGTGTCAGCAGTGAGTGCTCCTGACAGCCACAAAGGTCGATTTTCCCCTCCTTGAGCAGAGGAAACTGAGGCTGCTGACTCAAAATCGGATTTCCAGTCAGTGGCTTGGCTGATTAATCATCAGTTTTGTCCCTGCTTGAAAAACCTGGAGTTGTTGGGAAGAGTGAGTTAGGGTTTCAGATGCTCTCCAAAATTAATATTTGGTGTCTGTTTAAAAGCATTCAGAGGAATTGGGAAGGGCAGGCAGGGAAGGACTCATCTGAGGGAAGGAGGAGGAGGAAGGGAAATCTGGTGGAGTTTTAGCTTAGGAAAAAATCCTCAAATCTCAGAATGGTTTGGGTTGGAAGGGACCCTAAAGACCATCCAGTCTAACCCCCTGCCACCAGAACATTTTGTATTTTTGATTATTGGTTGGAATTGTATTCCAATTTAACCAGTTCCTTTTTCTCCCACAGAGAACAGCCTTGCTGACTTCTCCTAGGCTGTGCTGCCACAGATTTTAGCAGATTCACAGTTTGATTGCCACAAGACTTCCCAAACTAAAAAACAAAGATAAAATCCCTCTTAAAAGGTCTGTGTTACAGCACTGAATCCTGATATCAAAAATCCTTTGGAACACTTTGGAAATACAGGAGCAGAAATCAGAGTCGATATCTTTTTATCTCAATCCTGGCAATTTTGGGACAAGAGCAGGGGACATTTGATGGGTTTTTAAGAGCTTGTCCAGGGGCTTCAATTTAAAAAGGATTAGTTACCCAAAATGGTGTTTTAGAGGGAGGAATTCAGGGATTTAAGTACCTTTTTCAATGAAAAAATGGCAAAACCAAGGTGCTGGGCACTGGAGGGAGAGGGTGGGGAACAGTGTCCTGCTTTTCCCATGTCATTCCCTGCCTCCCAAAAACCAACACCTGGAGATGCTGCTGTGCTCAAACCAAAAATCTTCCCATTTGTTCTGCAGGTCCAGAAATTCCCTGATGTTCTACAAACCCTGGCACAGCTTATGCCAGAACTGGGATCCTCCAGAGCTGTTTTATTGCACTCAGATGTCAAAAAAAAACCAAAAAAAAAAACCAAAAAAAAAAACCCAAAATTCCTTCTGGGTGGATCATCCCAGCACTGAGATAAGGAGCTAAATTCCTCTGAGGGCCAGCTGAAAGGACACCGTAATTAGATAAAAACAAATTAGGATTCCATTGAATTCCTTTAACGAAACATTCATCTCAGCAGCAGAGAGTGTGCATTAAGGTGTCAGAAATGTAAATGGCTGAAAGCACAATGGGGCATTGGGGAAAAAGCAAATTATCCTGGTGTTGCATTATCCTGGTGAAGTGCAACCAGCTCGAAGGGGAAAACAGATCCCTTCACCAAATTTACACTGGGGCTGTCAGAATTAAGAAGATCTCTGAAGGATAATGTATTATATCACCAATTTTTTGGTCAACATTTGATAAAAAGTCTTTTTCCCCCAGTTTCTCAGGGAATTCAGGCTCCTCCTTTTCCCTGTTCCATTGTTCCCAGTGCACTCCAGGAGTGGGGAATTTGCTAAAGGGACGATAAATGCTCAGCCTTCCCCTGCCTTTACTGGGGACCTCACCTTGTGTAATACTGCTTTGATTATTGTCAGAAAAGCAGGCCAGGGCAAACCCCACCTGCCTCGCACAATAAATCTGTTTTCTCTCTATTTTTGATCTCTCTACTTGGGCTTCACTGAAGGAATAAATGTTCTCCTTCAGCACTGGCAGGGCTGGGATTTCTCAGCAATGAGCAAAGTCTGACAGGAGCCACAGGAGCAGTCCTGGGGCCCAGACAACCTGGGCTGCTGAGATGAGAAACTGCCTCTTTCTCCCAAGGATCACAAGCAGTGAGAAAGAGCCTGAAAGAAGAATTTAGCTGACAATCCAACTGCATGAGCCTTTCTTCTGCCCCCAACAGCTCCACTTGGATCCCAGCTGTGTTTACTGCTGTAGCAGAAAGCATTCTTTGACTTGTAAGCTGATTAAATTTGACCCAGAAGTTAGAGAAAAATGAATGTAGCATTCCGTTAATCCAATTTTTTTTTTTTTGCTAACCATCCAGCATCTCATAGACAGCAAGCTGAAGAAGTGGGAACAGTTTAATAAAATATTACAGCTTGCATTTAGCCCGTGCTAAATCGAGAGGAATGCTATCAGAACTGCTGCTCCAGAGGTGCAAAGGGATCAAACCCTGAGCTGCCTGCCAGGATTTGCAGAGAGCACCAAAGGGAAAGAGGCCGAGGTGGAAAATGAGCTGGGTGGGGATGGAAGTGCCACTGATCCTCACCCAGAGGCCTTTCCCCCACTCCTTTATTGGGATATTGTAGTGGGAAGTGCTGGGCTGTGTTCTGCCCTCTGGGATGGGGCAGGGTGTGGCAGAGAGAGGCACATTTTTCTCTTTCTCAGGGTTTTTTATAGAGGAGCACTGAGGAAAGAGAAAACCATTTCTATTTCTGCTCCTTGTTTTTCCCATGTGGAATGTGTTTGGAGAATTGTTTCCCTGGGGTGATTGCTTGGTTGGGTTCTGGTGAGGATTGTTTGAGCTGATGGCCAATCCAACCCACCTGGGGCTGGGCTCTCAGAGAGGGTCAGGAGTTGTGAGTTAGATTTAGTAGTTAGAAAAGTAGGTTTGTAGTTTTAATATCTCCTTTAAATAGTGTATTAATGTATTATAGCATAGCTATAATAAAGAAATCATTCAGCCTCTGAACTGAGTCAGACACCAGCATTTCTTCCCACTGGCTTCACCTGCATTTCCAATAGCAGGGTTGAACCCTGCCTTTCCCAGCAGTGCTGCTGTTTTGTTTTAAGCAGAACTCCAGAGGATTTGTGGGGCTGCAAAGGAGTTCAAACCAAGGGGCACTCAGGCTGGAAATTGCATTTTTGACAGCAACACCTGTAGGTGACCCCTCAGGATCTGGAGGGATGGAGGAGGCAGGGCTGCTGGGTTAATTAATAATCTGTTTAACTAACAACTGGATTTTCAACGCAGAAGGAAATGGCAAGCAGGGAGTCCATGGGAACAGCAGGCTCCAGGGTGTTACTTTTGGGAATACATCTGAGCCTCAAGGTCTTGCTGCAAAACCAAGTTCCCAGCACTTCAACTCTGTCTTTTCATTGCTTCCTTCGCCTAATTTTGAAGACCCAGCTTCACAATATCCATCACTTGAGACTGTGAGCACTCCACCCTGAAGAAACTGGAAGAAAAATCTCTTTTTTGAGGCTGGAATTCCTGCATGCCCTGAAGCCCTGTGGGATTCTGAAGGGTGTCTAACACCTATTTCAATCCCCACCTCTGATTTTGCTTTTTTTTTTTTTTTTTGATCAGCAGCTGGCTCAGAGAATCGAACCAGCTGTTCTTGGGGAAACGTGGGCTGCTGAAAAGTCGTTTAGCCTTGGCAGTGAATTCATCTGGACTGCAACTTGTCTTTCCTTTGCTGCTTCTCCTCATCACATTTCCAGCTCGAATATTCCACGTGTCAAGAGCCTTCCTAATGGCTTTTAAAAGTGAGGGATAGCTCAGATCCAGTGTTAGCCAGCTGAGTAATTCCTGTGCTCGCTTTTTCAAGTGTCTGAAAGTGATTTCCTTGTCAGACAAGGAATAGGCAGAGAGGTTCATTAGTGTAATTATGGTTTTTGAAGATAAATGCAGGAAAATGGGAATTAGAAGGGCAGAACATGGAATACAGCAATCCTCAGCATCACCTGTGCTTTATGTTCAGTATTAAACATTAACCTCAATCCCTCTGAAAACTCTTCAGGGGATTATTCAGTGCTTTATATCAGTGTCATTGTCTGTGCAAGTCAGATGGAATTTGGAGCCTGTCACTATTTCTTTATCTTTCAGGGCTGTAACCTGGAGAATTTCACCTGCTTCTGATTTTAAATACTTCACTTCAATTGCACACCTGATTTCCAAGACCCAGCAGAGATATAAAGCTGGAAAATCACTCACAGGACCTGGTTCACTGCCTATTTATTCCCTTTGGTTGAAATAGCTGAAATACTGTCAGGATAATTTAAAAATATCTCATTGCTCCCCATATAAAAATACTTAAGATGATGATTAACTGTTAGAAATGAGATTGATACCACTTGATTGCTGTGTAACTTCAGATATTTTAAAATTGCCCAGATTTGTGCATGCAAATGCTCAGCCCTGTAGCTCCATTAGGAGCAAACAGGATTTATTATGTGAGCTGTCAGCTCCTTTGATCTGTGCATTCACTCAAATGCTCTTTGCAGGCAAGTGCAATTACACATGTAAAGTGCAGAGGAAAATGGATTAAGCAGGTTTGGAACCTCTCAGAAAAAATCACCCCATGTACATTTTAAGCCACCCTTTTCACAGCAGTTGAAATAAATTCCATTTATTTCAGAAGTGTAAAATTCTATTTATTTTAGAAGTGTATTACAGTTGCCAAAATCCACTCCAAAATTATCAGGGGTAGGGATTATGATACATTGGTTTACACGTGATTTTGGGAACTGAGGCATCTCTGATTTCAAGGACAACACAACCAGGATCAGCCTCTAGAAACTGTCAGCAACTCCTTTATGAAAAATTCAATTTTTGTTGCTTAGTTTTTTGGTTTTTTTTTTGCAAAGCCCTACCAAGATTTCCTGTCCAGCTGCAGCAAAGTTAATTGAAAGTCAGGCTGGAAAATTGTAATTAAAGGCAATGTGCAGCAGCAGGAGGGGCGAAGGAAGGCAGGCAGGGTGTGCTCAGTCTGACCCAGCCACTGAATTGTTCATGGAAAGGATCCCAGCATTTCCCAGCCCAAAAAACCCCAAATCCATCGGTGCCAGAGAGGACAGCTGTGCTCAGGGAGTGCTGCAGGGGGACAGGGGGTGATTAAAGCTTCACTCAGCAGCTCCCTGAGCTCTGCTCCACTCCCCTGTCTCTTCATTGATGCTCTGCTCATTAAACCTGCACCGATCATCGCTCATTAACAGCTCAGAATGCAAATGAGGGCAGCCAGAGGCAAATTCACGTCGTGGTTGTGAGGAGCGTTCAGAGCTGGGCTGATAATTTTTTACAACTGCTGTTATTAGAGTGGTTCTGTCAACGAAAGCAGCTCAAAGAAGTGAAAATGAAAGCTAACAGGAATTAATATTACCCTGTTAAACAGCCAACAAATTGCTGTTCTGAAAGGTACAACCCACAATGCTGGTGGTTCTAATTTCCTGAACCAAAAGGTGCCCTTTTTTCTGTTTTAATACAGAAAAAAAGAAACCCGTGTCTCTTCATCAAGGCTGCACCACTCTGAAACACACGGGCAGAAAAACCTGGGGAAAACCTGGAATGATTCATGCCCAAAAATGAGTTACACACAACGATGAGTGTCAGGGGGATCTGTCCCAGCTCTGCAGCCTGCTTGGGCCAGAGGAGCAGCAGTTAAAGAGGAATCCTGATGGTATCAATCTCATTTCTAACAGTTAATCACCATCTTAAGTATGTTTATATAGCGAGCAAGGGGATGTTTTTAAATTATCCTGACAGTATTTCAACCAGGAATAAATAGGCAGTGAACCAAGTCCTGTGAGTGATTTTCCAGCTTTAGATCTCTGCTGGGTCTTGGAAATCAGGTGTGCAACTGAAGTGAAATATTTAAAATCAGAAGCAGGTGAAATTCTTCAGGTAAAACCCCCACATCCCCCCAGATCTGAGCAGTGCCCTTTTCTAGGCAGTTCAGCTACCTTTAAAAAATGACTCCACTTTTACAAGGACCAGAGCAAAGGAGTTAATTAACAGGGCGCTTAATCACATTTCCTGGCACCAATACATCAGCTACAGGTGTCATTTCCATTAACATCCTCCAATATTTATATTTTTCAGGACTCTGTAAAAGTGCTGTTAATGGAGTTGAGAAGAAGAGATCATTTTCTTGCAGCAGCGAGTCTGTGTGATTAAGTGCTCAGGCTCTGGTAACAAATGAATGCAACAACCTTTAAATCCTTTCCATACAGACAAATTAATGTATTTCTCATAATAATATTGCTGGAAATGCAGACAGGCCAGTGCATCTTTGTGACTTTCCCTGCATGAGTCAGATTTACACCGCTGCACTGGGGGGAAAAATATAAGAAAAGAGCTGGGATGACAAGTTGATAAACAAGTTAAAATAATATAATTTGCACTGTGCCGATTATATGTTGTCAGCACGCACATAATTCCAGAAATTATTGTGGATAAATCCATTGCAGGAGGTCCTGATGCCTCCTCCCCATGAGGAATTTGCAGGGCAGAGCCACCCACCCTTCCCTGCAAGAGGAAAGTGCCGCTTGGGCTCCAGCACTGCTGCCATTTCACTTTGGTGTCAGTGTTAGTCCCATCCTCATTTCCAAATTTCCAAATCCCCTGTGCTAATCGTGCTAAAGCCTTAATTGCACATTTAATCATCAGAACTGCAGAGTGGCTCGGGCAAGTTGGATGGGAAAAACGCAGTGGGCAAAGACAGCAGAGCAAATCAAAGGGCAGAGGGAGGGAAAAGAAGTAATTTTCTGGTTTGCAGAAAATGTTAAACATGTTTCTCAGCCAATGGTGGAATGAGATCCCTGCAAGTATCAGCTTGGTGCTGCTGAATGCTCTAATTATCTACAAATGCATCTGTGTACCTACAATCTAAAGGACACACTGCCATCAACTAAACTCAAGCACTAAAAACGAAAAATAAAAGGAGCTCTGGACTCAGATTTTTCTATAGTTGGCTGAGTTTTTTCAAAGCTCTGCATACCAAATCTCCACCCCACACGAGAAGTGTTCTGCATTGAAGGAAAATACAGATTTTTAACTTGATAATTACAATTCTCAAGTGCAAACAGAAAATCCATCCTATCCACAGGTTCTCTGTACCCAGCATTTCAAGAGTCTCAAGGAACTTGCTAAATCACTTCAGTCACCAAGGAAATAAAGGTGACACAGTTGGTGAAATAATGAACTGAAACTGGGAGCTGGGATGTTGATGCTGAGATGTCAGAACTGCAATTCCTGTCTCAGTGCCTGATCTCCTGCAGCATAATTATTTTGAGAAAAGTCAAAATCAGATTTGAAAACAGTCCACAGACAATAGAATAATTCTTTCTACAGGAAACCGCTTGTTACTGACACTTCTTCCTCCAGTGGAAGTCTTTTGGTGGCCGTGTAACTTCTGAAAAATGAAACTCTGACTTCATAACTGAGCTGCCAGCTCCAATCACTTGGTTAGAACTGGGTAAAAATACATCTTTCTTCAGAAAAAGTTGTCCTTTTCTCACTGGAAAGCAATTTGTTCAGCTAAACTTTAAAAGCTTTTCCTAAATAATCCGAAGGTATGAAGCTGTTCTGGAGGCTGCCCAAGAAGAGGATGAAGGACACAATCCAACCCCGTGTCTGACAGTGGGAATGGGTTTGCTTTTGTATCCAGCTAACTTCTGCACTCTACCCCCAGAAAAATCAATTCCTCCTCTGGCTGAACTGCCACCAAGGCCAAATTGATACTGCAGGGGAAAACTGGAGTGATAAATGCAGGTGGGTTTGACCTTTTTGCTGCAGTCTGGCATTACAGAGATGAGCAGCTCTGAATCACCCACAGGGCACGGCTGTGCTGCATCCCCCAAGCCCAGGTGGGAACGGCATTCCTGCCCCTCCCCGTGTGCCACCTTTGGGCTTTGCAGTCACTAGATGGAAATGCAAATTTGCACTGAGATATTTAGGAACAGACCTTCAACTGTAGATCTGTCAAATTCAGCAGTAAAAGAAATTCTGCACCACTTGTCTAAAACCAAGTATCGTGACTGCAATAAAATGTGTCATTGGGACCAAAATTCCTCTTCAGTGAAGTCCATTTTGCATATTTAGGTTTTAAAAGACTAATTTGTAATATTTAGATTTAACTGCACAAGTGCAGCAGCATTTTTTACAAAGGAAAACTCAGCTCTTAGGAATGCCAACCTGAAGATCTCCAACTCACCCATGACTCCTCAGAGCTGAAATTACCACAGTGATTTGTTTTAGGCAGCACACACACACAACAAACACCTGTACACAACCCCAACCCCTACAAACAGAGACAAGCTTTAGTTTTAAAACCTCTCCCAGAGGCTGTTTGATCCCTGATATGTTCAACACTGGTGCTGGGAGACATTTTCAGAAGCAAACCAAAGCTCTTCTGGCTGAACTTTTAACAGCAGGATTAAAAACTGGAGGGGAAAGTGCTTTCACAGCAGCAATGGAATGGAATGTTTTATTATTTTCCCCCCAAGTGTTAATAAAAAAACAGTGTTGGAGGTACCAGCAGTCCTTGGCCATGTGTGTTGGGATTAATAATTTTCCTCTGAATTGATTGTACCCAAAGGCAGCAAGTTTTATCTCATAAATAAATATATATTTGTTGTTGGTCAAAGGCCAGGCCTTACACAGGAGCTTGGTTAAATTCAGACTTACCCCAGATGCCCAAGAGACAGCAGGAATTTAAACTCTAAACAGAATTTTAAAACCCCCAAAGCTGTGTGTTGCAAGTCTGGTGTGCACAAGCCTGGCTGTTACAGAAAAGGCAGGAAAAGCACCCCAATTCGATGATTTGATGGAATTCTGGATTGTGCTTGAAGGGTGAATCCTGTCAGACTCTAAAACTCCACTGAACAAGGTTTTTCCTCACTTTGCTGGGCTGTGTGGAGAAATCCAACAGGAATTTTTCCTCAAGAAATGGCTGGGAGGAGTCCTGGCCTAGCCCAAGTCCAACACTGAGCACATCCTGATGTTCTCCTGATGTTTAGAATTTTTTATTCCATTTTTTATTCCACCTTATATCATCTGGATGAAACTCCCCTTAATGCTGGGGGAATCCTCCCTGGCCTGTGTTTGGTGTTCTGTGCAGCCCCATCAATAGCCAGAGTTTAATTACAAAATAATTTGGTTTTCTGCATGACTCACACAACCTAAATAAAGACAAAGTTGGTTGTAAATAATTTCTGTCAGGCCTTATTATGCCTATATATATATTCATATTTTTTTCTCTCTTGTGAATCAGGCTATTAGAATAACATTAGAGAAATTATCTGAACCACTGAGTCATGCAAACCAAACTGCTCAGTTCTGTTGTTCCTACAGAAAATGTGGCTTCAGTATTCAGAATTCAATCTCTCTTCGCCCTTGGATGTGATTTTATTATCACAAAATTGTCACTGCTTCAGATGCACACCATTTCCTGTAATTACTGAATCATTATGCACCACATTTGTATTGTGGAGTGTAAAGGGAGCCCAGATCTGCTCTGCAAAATTAGGATTAATAAAGGTTCCACTGGAGATCATTCTGTGGAAACATTTTTGTACCAGAGCTACAAAATCACACACAAGCCTTGCAAATCCCACCGTGTTTGACAGAGGTTTTACCCAGCTTTAAAATCTGGGAGCTCCTTAACAGCAGGCACCAAAATGAGCTGAATTTCACCTGTATTTTACTGCTTTAATTGCTGCAGCCAGGTGAAAACCCAGCCATGGGTGACTCTGTGACTTGCAAAACAAAACCTGCATTGAAGTTGTATTTTAAGACAAAAATAGAGCTGATTCCATGAGCAATGGGTGAACAGAGCACCAGGGTTTGCTTCACGGGTTCTATTACAGTTCTCTTGTTCAGGTAAAGGAAACATTATTATCAGAGGTAACAGATTCCAATCTGCCAAAAAGAAAAAGTCCTTAGAACATGGGGTGCTGAACAGATAAGTGCCAACTGAAAAAAACAATTGCAAATCTTCATGACAGAAAGGTTATTAAAAGGCAAAAGCAGGATGCTGTCAAATACTTCCAAGCAGCTGATGCACCATCTGCAAAGTCACTTCCACAATGACAACTCCAGAATAAAAAAAGTGTTTCCTGCACGTTCTGCTTTCCACATACAAAAATACCAAATGAGAGCTTGGCACAGGAGCTCTGCAAGCAACAAAAATTCAGGGCTGAGATGAACATTTTTGAGATGTAATGACTTGCAAACACAATTGGCCAGAGCACACGAGGAAATTGGACATCCCAGGGGCAAAAAAGCCCTCCCAGTTTTGTAGCAAGGACTAAGCCAACAGGAAAAAAAGGGTTTTAAACCCTTCAAAACCATAAAGGGTGAGAAAATAAGGGGAAAAATCAGATCTGTGGCACTGCACAATCCTCTCTAAACACCAGCACTGTATTTATGGCCAATCCCAATTTTAGGATCAAAGAGCAGCAAGCTCCCCACGCCCTGCCATGGCAGGAGGGGTGGAAATAAATCATCTTGAAGGTCCCTTCCAACCCAAACCATTCCAAAACCCATTTTTCCCCCCCCACAACGAAGCCACATCCATCCTGTGCCCAGCTGGAAGTGCCAATCACTGAAATCCCTGCAGAGCTGTGAAATGCTCAGCACAGCAGTGGCTTTGGAACTGTCAGTGTCCAGTGAAATCCCTGCAGCCAAAGATTCTGCACTCCAAGCAGCCAGCCTGCCATGGGCCTGCCCAAAATTGGGATTCCCAGATCGTTGATGCCATCTGCTGGGTGCTCCTCCTTGTGGGTCAAACTCCAGCAGTTTTCACCTGGAAAAATCACCCCCCTTTTGTGTTTTGTTTGGTTGTAAAGACAAATTAAGGCAATTAAGACATTTAAAAATTACATTCAACTCCTCCTAGTGATAGAGTAGGGATTGATGCTGACCCTATGAACAACTGTGACATCAATTTGCTACATAAATATGGATTTAGGAGCTGTTCAGGACAATTAGAAATTAAGACTCACCACTGTGACTTGCAGCTGTTTTTGGGATTCCCAAGTATAAAGTAATAATTGAGTGAATATGGGGGCTCCAAAAGCTTTTCCTCACTACCAAAGTGAGCTTTAAAGAGCCCTCATTTGTCCTCTGGCAAATTCCTGACACCTGAGCTGAGGGTGAAACACAGAGGAGGAATTTTAGGAGCTCTTAAAAACATCTGAACAGCCTCACTCCATCATGTCCCCTGTGTCACACAGCTTTTAGCCAACAGCCACCCCAAAATTCCCTCCTTCCATTTGTTTTAAACATTTTCATGAGAGGAAAACAAAACCCAGGAAACTCCAATACATGCCTGGCTTTATTGCCTTAATAAACAATGCAAATATTCCAATCTTGATGCTTTACCAGCAATGTGAAGTCAGTGCTTTCCTGAATAAATAAATAACTGCAATAACCAAAAATAAGAAAGTTCTTATTAAATGTAAGAAGTTTACAGGGAAGTTAAAAAAACAAACCAACAAAAAGAAAGGGATGGATTTTCTGTTCTCAAATATAATTGCAGCAATGTTATCAAACATTTAATAACCTAAGGAAAAGCTGGGTGTTGTGTTTACAAAAGCTTTAACTGTCCTCAGCCTCCAGATTTATGTTGCTCCCAAACTTTGCATAGAGCTGAACTTTGAGCTCAGACAACACGCTCTGGATCGACTCCACTTGGGATTCCAGTGCTTCAATTTCCTCCTGTAAACTCCTCTGCAAAGGAAAAAATCAATTAGAATTAATCCTGTACAACTGAGCCAGGCTTGTCAGCAACACAGAACCAACAAAGAGGTTGCTTCTCTCTTTTCCAACTCATTCCCAGGTCTGGCTGCAGGATTCACTGCTGGAGTGCCTTTGGAGCGACTCCAATGCTAAACGCAGCATCCATCCCAGACTGTGAAAGCCCAGGGGGTGCACAGAGCCCACCCCAGTGCCCAGCTCACAGCCCAGCAGCTCCAGACAAACCTTGGCCTCCTCCAGCATCTCCTGAGTCTCCTCCAGGGAGTGGCTGATGAAGACATCCCCGATCTGGTAGGGAATCAGGTGGGACTCTGCATCATCCAGCAGCATGATGTCATCACAGGCATCCTCCAGGTTCTGCAGCTGCTTCTGTTTGCCAGGACACAGAAAGAGGCTCCCTGGGTAAAGCTTTCCATGGGCACAGCTGGGTTAGGAGCCCAGAGAGGCTGGACAAATCCCACCCACCAGATCAGAGTCAGAGCTGGAACTCAGCAATTCCATCCAGTAAAAACTCCTATCAGCACTCATTAGCTGTCACTAACAGAATAATTAACTGCCCAAGAAAGGGTAATACAAGTTTAAATGTCACTAATATCTGATATCTTACCATTCTCTATTTCCAAAGTATAAGAAACCTCATATCAGAACCCAAGCATAACTTAAATTCACAGTAACTCACTGCTGCTAATTTTCTCTGTTCCAGCTGAAAACCCAATGAAAGCTCATGAGATCACAAGCAAATATACCTTTTTCACATCTATCTCTTCTTTCAGCTCTGTGATCCTGCTGGTGTTTCTTGCAAACTTGTTAATTTTCTGCTGATCTTCGTAGGTGACATTGATATCTTCTGCAGCCTGCGAGGAGGAGAGGTCAAAACGATGATTTCAGTCCTTGCATTAACTTGAGTTTCACTGCAAGGATACTCCTACAAAGTGATGGAAAATAATCTGGCAAACACCACACTCTGCTTATGCACCTGATTGCTCAAAGTGCCTATACATGGACACCAGAAATACCCACATTTAGCTGGGTAACATCCAATTAAAACATTGGCCTTAACAATTAATCCGCAGCATCATAAAGGCAAAACAGTTTCTGTGCCACTGGTGGGTGAACTGGACAACCTGCCCCGAGTTTTATCTGCAGAGAGACCACGAACAGGTGAATTGACAGAGAGGAGGGATATTTGGGATAATAGAAGGAATTGTGAGGGTGGGCAGGCCCTGGCACAAGTGCCCAGAGCAGCTGTGGCTGTTGTGGATCCCTGGCAGTGCCCAGGCCAGGCTGGGCAGGGCTGGGATGGAATTCCCAGAGCAGCTGTGGCTGTTGTGGATCCCTGGCAGTGCCCAGGCCAGGTTGGGCAGGGCAGGGATGGAATTCCCAGAGCAGCTGTGGCTGTTGTGGGTCCCTGGCAGTGCCCAGGGCCAGGCTGGGCAGGGCAGGGATGGAATTCCCAGAGCAGCCGTGGCTGTTGTGGATCCCTGGCAGTGCCCAGGCCAGGCCGGGCAGGGTTTGGAGCCCCTGGGACAGTGCGAGGTGTCCCTGCCACGGCAGGAGGTGGAATAATGGAATCAAATGAATTTCAAGCTCCTTTCCAACCCAAGCCACGATGATGACGACTCCAGAACCAAGCACCCTCTCAGAGAACAAATTTCTCCTCACACCCAGCCCGCCGCTGCCGTTGTTGTTTAAAGCTCCCGAGCGGCGGCCGCGCCGTTCTGGGCACGGCCCGGCCGCGCCCGGGACCCAGCGAGAGGCAGCGGAGGGGCCGAAACCCCCTCGGGAGGGATGGAATTCCTGCGGGAAGGGAGCAAACCCCGCTGAAAAGGAGCGAATCCCCCCCGGGCCCACTCACCGCCTTCTTCATGGTGGCGGCCATGTTGGCGCTGGATCCGCCATGCAGGGCTGAACCACCCGCGCACAGGGGGGGCAGCGGGCACGGGGAAAAGAAGGAAGAAAAGGAAAAACTCCAGGAAACCGCCGCGACCCTGGGAAAATCGGGGATTTTCTCTATGGGCACCGCTGGCAGCGCGCCGGGGTGAACCGAGCGGCCTCGGAGCTCGGAGTGATGGGAAGGCGCCCCCGCCGCGCTTGGTACGGCCCGGTGGGAGGGGCGGCAGGCGGCTCCGGGGCGCTGGTCCGCCAGGGGGCGCCATGAGACGGGAATGGGTCCGTGGGATAACGGGATAACAACTGCGGGATATGGAATAACTGCGGGATATGGGAATGATAACTGCG
>QUSF01000058.1:1496216-1509062 GCA_003676055.1 Chloebia gouldiae
TTTATTCCACAGCTTCTGAGGAATTCGGACATGAGTGTCAGGGATCAGTTAGTTAGTATAGTATGTGGGGTTTTTTTACTAAGCACAGTTAAAGTTTCATCAGGGTTGGACTTTTGTGTGTCTATTTTTGGCAAGCCTCGGTAGGAGAACGCACTGGCTGAACCTGCACTCCCACCCTGGGCTCTGCTATTAATAGCAGGGGGTTTAATGAGTAACCAGTTCAATGGGGTGAGGGGGAACCTTCAGCCAGGGACCTTTTCAAGCAGCCACACACAAAAACCAGCTCAGGATGAGGGCAAGAGGGACACGGAGAAGGTTTGGGGTGAGCTCAGGGTGGCCTGAAGGAGCTGCAGGAAAGATGGAGAGAGAGAATTGACAGGGATGGAGGGACAGGACACAGGGAATGGCTTCACACTGGCAGAGGGGAGGGTTAGATGGGATATTGGGGTGCAATTCCTCCCTGGGAGGGTGCGGAGGGGCTGGGATGGAATTCCCAGAGCAGCCGTGGCTGTTGTGGATCCCTGGCAGTGCCCAAGGCCAGGCTGGGCACTGGGACAGTGGGAGCTGTCCCTGCCATGGCAGGGAGGGATGGGATCAGCTTAAAGTTTCCTTCAAACCATTCTGGGATGAACTGTGGCCAAAGTGCCCCAAATTCCTCCCTCCAGCCTCCAGGGGATGGAGGGAAGGGCAGCACCCAGGAGCAGGGATGCAGGCTCAGCTGGGATGCAGCTCCCAGCTCTCAGCTGCACTTCTGCCCAGATTTCCCAAATATTGCCATGCTAGGAACTGCTCCGAGTCTGAAAAGCAGGGCAGAATGATGGTGCCAGAAGAAATAAAAGAGCCAGGTGATTTTAAGTTGCTTTGTAAAGATAATGAGGGTCAGGATGTGACCCAAAAACGCAGCAAGTGGGAGTCAGTGTCAGCGTGTGGGCAAGCAGCACATTGCAGCTCCATGACCTCGGGATGGGGCAGGGAAAACAGCAGGAAAAGCAGAGCAGGAGAGCTGCAGAGCAGTGTGAGACTCCCTCATGAGTAACGGGACCTTTCCTTGGGAGGTTAAGTGAGAAACAGAACGCAGTGGTCGTGGCTCTGTTCCAAGGACAATATTTGAACTAATGCAGCAGCTTGGGTCATCCCACTGCACATCATGGTTATTGGTGGAAATTGCCAGCATTGCTCTCAGCCCATGTGGATTTCCCCTCTTTTTGATCCTGCAACACCCTCAGCTTTCAGTAAGGTTCGGAGGACTAATCCATATTTATGATAACTTGAGAAAGAAAGTGCTCTTTGTTTTTATATTTCCCAGACTGGCCGGGATTGAGACAAATAATAAAATCGAGCAGAAGGACCGGTTGCTCTTCCCTGCCCTCACAAGTTAAATATTCTTTGTCACAGGCACACTCAGAGCAAGATTTTCTCCAGCTCGTAGCAGTCCAGAGCACAGCAATATTTCCTGGTTTGGCAGTGATGGTTAAAATGGCAGAGTAATGGCTGGCTGTGCTGGAAATGGCCATTTCCACTTTCTAAAGAGATCATTAAAGCTCCATTGGCCTTTACCTCGAGGAGCTTGTTCTAGCAGAGAAGCTGGCATTAATTTTGTGTGTTAATTGATGTTTTTTCAGCCAGAACTGTCAATAAGGAAAATTGTGGACATTTTGTCCAGCAGGGCTTGAGTCAAGACCACTTTGTTTGCACAGAGGATACTGAAAATATTCAGATATGTAAAAATCTTTGTAGTCACTATCTTTCTTTTGCTGTGAAAATGCTTAGAGAAATTTTCTCCCAAACCCCTTTATTCTCTACAATTTCACTGACAATTTTCAGCTGGAACTGCTTCTGTGTTGAATTTCTTTCTCTTTTACTCTTCCTCTCTGTCTGACCCAAAGCAGAAGCATCCTAAATCCCACACCCTAAACCCTGAGTTGGCTTTTACACTTTCAGTTATTCCCCCACCCACCCATCCCATCTCCACATTGCACAAACTCTCAAGCCTGGGTTTGTTGCTACCAACAAAAACATTGGGTGTGAAAAAGCCTCACTGAATTTTCTTTAATGTTCTTGGGCAACCTGGTAGGAAGAGCCAGTAGCAAAGGAGGGTTGGCTGGGAGGAACATATTGCAAAAGGTTGTTCCTCCTCCTTACCAGCAATGAACTGAGTGATCCGGGCTGGAATAAATTCCTCTTGGAGGATGGATGAGTGAGTTTGCTGGGATTATCAGGCTTGCCCATGAGTAAGAGCACTGCCCTGGCTTTCAGCAATTGCTGATCTGAAGGAAAACAATTCCCAACTTTTATCTTTTATTGGACACTATTAAGGGTGGAAAAAAAACCCCACTGGAATCTCAGGTCTGTGAATCTCTGAGCTACTTCCTTGGTAGAGTTACAATGCATTTTAGCAGCTGGGTGATCCATGAGAGCTCCAGAAATTCCAGAAGGAAGTATAAATATATATATTTTATCATGGTGTGGATTCTCTAAACACTGTTTTCAGCAGAATCCCCTTTGGTGACACCTTGTGCAGTCTGAGCCAGAGCAGAGCTGGGCAGAGGCACAGAATAAAGCAGGGGTTTATTAAAGGATCTCCTCCATGGATCCACCTTGGGCAGCACCAGAGCCCAGCCAGGGCTGCACCCAAATGAACCAAAATGGCACAGAATGAACCCAAATGAACCAAAATGGCACAAAATGAACCCAAATGACCCAAAATGGCCCCAAAATGCACGAGAGCTCCCGGGGGCTCTCCCTGGGATCAGCTCTGCTCCATTGGCACCTTGGAGTTCATTGTCCCATTCCAGCTCCAGCCCAGGCAGTCCCACCCTGCTGGTTTTTCTCTCTCCAGCCCACGGGGTTTGTGCTGCTGGGCTGAGATTTGGATCATTTGTCCTTGGTGCCCAGCTGGAGCACGAATTGTTTTGTCTTCCTGCTCTGTGAAGAGAGCTCAGCATCCCCTCATGTGAAACTCAGAATTGCACACTAAAGCAGCACAGAATGTGAAAAACAGAAAAGCTCAAACCTGAGGCATCTTTGGGACCAGCTCAGCCCCCAGGAATGCACTCGGGCAGTGCCTGGAGCATCAGGGCAGCCTTGGGAAGGGGAGCAGGCTGGGAATGCTCAGGGAGCCGTGCAGACAGGCTGGACCCCGCAGCAGCACCAGCAGCCCAGCCCTGGCTCTGCCTCCTGCAGCCTTTCCCCACTCCTGAAGGATTTGCTGAGTGAATGAACTGAGGTTCCAAAAAAAAAACCCAGCTTTGGGGGAACCACGGCGTGCAGCACGCTGAGTGTGCACTGCAAACCCAGCTCACCCCGAGCACGCCCAGCACAGCTCCAGCAGGAATCCCTCCTGCCATAAGGGAGAGGCCAGCGAGGGCAGCCCATCCCAGCCCTGGCACTGCGTGACCCACTCTGCCCCACCAGAAAATCCCTGGCCTTCAAACACCCCTGCTCTCCTCCTGCGAGCTCCACAGGAAAACTCCATTCCCCACGGCTTTCCTTTAATTGGAAATTTGGAGAAGAATATAAATATATGTATATAAAATAGTGGGGTTTTTTCCTCTTCTGTGAGTGGCCTCAAACTGTGTAAACTTTCAGGTTAAGTGCTCAATTAAAAGGTCAAATTATCCAAATAGAAAACTGAAGTGTCAGGCAATAATTGTCCACTGGACTCCGTTACCTGAGGAGTTCACTGCACGCTGACCCCCATTAAATATTTCCCAAAGCAGTGGTACGTGCAGTGCTTCCTGGCAGTTATTTATAACTCCTCAAACCCCGAGTCAGGGAAGCTCCAGGCTCGCCCTTCGGAAGTGTTTGCATTGGAAATTTACACACAAATACAATAGAGATGCTTTTAGAAATACCAGCCAATTTTTTTTTTTCCTGGGGGAAAAAAGTAGTTCCTATCTCTCAGCAGCCTTACAAAAAGTGACATTTATGTAACAGAATGCTTGATATGTTACTAATGCTTGCTGAAGAAGTCTCATTTTATGGAATGCACCCACAATTTTCCTATGGGATTTCTGTTCTGACTCAACACTTCAAGCTCATTCTCTATTTTTGACCTTAGAAACCTCAGCCTCTGTTGGTGCCGTGCCTGCCTCCAGCAGGGGACAGTGACACGGTGTGGAAATCGTTCCCTCTGCGACCCCTGCTCAGCACAGCGGGATGGAATTCCCAGGGTGGCTGTGGCTGCCCCGGCCCTGGAAGGGTCCGAGGCCAGCCTGGAGCTCCCTGGGTGGTGGCTGAAGGTGTCCCTGGATGGATCCATGGGTGGATGAGCTTTGGCGTCCCTCCCACCCCCGGCTCTGCGCACAAGGTGCCCCTTGTTCATCTCTGTGCACGTTAAAGGTGCTTTCCAAAATGGGTGGGTGCCCTTCCCTGGGGTTGGACGTGTTCGGATGAGACCTGGAATGCTTCTGCCTCTTGCACTCAGCAACCCCGAGCTCCCCTCTGCCTGTCCCTCGGCTGTCCCCTCTGCATGTCACATGCCAGCTGCAAAAACATTAACCACGGTGTCCTCTGTAAACCCAGTGGCAGGAGCTGCTGTTTGCTGGGACATGTGGGCCAGATAAGGGCTATCTAATCCCCTCACCTTACAAACAGTTACTAGGAACACTCACACCAAAAAAAACCCTGCTAAAATATCTGTCATTCCTCTTTCTTTTAGAATTCCGTGAGCACACATCATCTCAACACAATGATAAAAAAAACCTTCCTGAGTCACTGCTTGGGTTTGTTGTGAGTGAGCCCTGACATATGAGTCACCTTAAATCATTAACCACACCTGAAAACACCAGCACGGACTCCCTGACCCCAGGGAACAAATTTAACAACACAAAAACTTGATGTGAGAAAAAAAGAATAAATAAAAAAAAAACCCAAAGCTAACTTTAGGATGAGCCTGGCTCAGAGCAAACCGTGGAAGCTGTGAGGATGGAGACACAGCCTGAGTCCTGTGGTGGAATTTATCTCTCCCTCCACCTCTGCCTGCACAAAAGGAATCTTCAGAAGGTTTCTCATGCCTAAATTAGATTTTTTATTCAAAATGGGAACAAAGGGATGAAGCTGGAGTGGAGTCAATCATAACAGCTGGTTCATTGATGATAGAGAGAGAAATTTGATAGTTAAAGAAATAAGTTGCTCCTAATTACCCAAATATCAATGTTCAAATCAACTTCTCTCGACTGTATTTCTTTATTTAAAATACAATCACCATGATAACCTAATTTTTTAAAGGATGTATGAGTATGTCCTTGACCTGTTGACACCCACATGTTGTTTTCACAGCTGGGACTTAGGATTTTACCCAAGATGCTAAAAACAAACCTGCCCATGAGTCTGTCATGACAAGAACAGCTCTTGTGCAGCCAAACTCTCCCCTCAGTCACCACAGTCTGTCTATTTTAACAAAACAAGGACAGCAGTTGGTGTTGTAGCAGCATGGAGGAAACCCAGAGGGCTTGAAAAGATTTTTTTTTTCCAGAGTAGGCAAATAAAGAGCAGAAATCTCACTTTGAGCTGCACAAACGTGCACAGACAGGTGCAGTTCATCAGCCAGGTTTGTCCTTGGCTGAAAGCAGAAGAGAACAGGCAGAAAATTCCTTTGCAGGAGGGGGAAATGGGTGGAATTACCTGGAAAGGGTTGGAAGGCACAAGGCTGCTTGAGAGCACCTCATTTTGAGTCCCAAATGCTCAGAAACCCAAAACTGAGGTTGGTTACCTTGTGGCACCTTCTCCCAGGGAGGAAAAGGGTTTGGAAACCCAAAAGTGAGGTTGGTTATTGTGTGGGACCTTCTCCCATGGAGAAAAAGGGTTTGGAAGCCCAAAACTGAGGTTGGTTATCTTGTGGCACTTTTTCCCAGGGAGGAAAAGGGTTTGGAAACCCTGAAGTGAGGTTGGTTATCTTGTGGCACTTTTTCCCAGGGAGGAAAAGGCAAGGCAGGGGCAGTTTTCCAGCCCTGGATGTTGCAGGATGCAGATGCCAGAAGGAGTTGTGTAAATAATGTCCAGAAGCCCTGCTGAGCCTTGGATTTGAGGACAGGTGAGGCAAAATCAGCTTCAAACTGCCCTGCAGCAGTTGCCAAATGGGTCGGGATCCTATGGCAAGGTGTGAAGTCCCAGAGGGATTTTGGACAGCCCAAAGCTGTGTTTCCAATAATCCTAAATGTGATACTCAGCTGGCCTTTGGTGAGAGGGAGTTTCTGCTGGGAAATGATGCAAATCCCACGGTCCAGAGAAATCTGCTGGGCTTAACCAGACTTGCCTGGAGTTCTCTCTAATCCCCAATCCATAAACAGAATGCAGAGCAATTGCACAAAGATAAACCCAGGGACAGCTCTGAGCCAGACCAAACCCATTTGGAAAGACAAACTCCCACAGCCATGGCCACAGGGTGAGCTGGGAAGGCTGGAATCCCTCAGACTGGGATCACTGTCACATCCTCCAGGAACCTCAGCGTGGGTTCGAAGGAAACACCAAACCATGGACACAACTGATGGTTGCTGCAATCATGGAAATTTTGGAAATAATCTCATTTGGTAGAAATAAGGTGGAGGAACATGGCTGGTTGCTAGGAATCTTCTTTCCTACAGTTACCTGGATGCCATCTAAATGATTGAACAATCAATGGAATTGCTGTTCCAGGTGAGACCTGGCTGAGCCAAGGTTCCTTCTGGCTCCAGGAGTGATCCAAGACAAAGCAAGGCAGGAAAAAGGTGATTTCAGCAGATACCAAACCCATTTCTCCTCATTAGGGGTCTCTGAATCTCTACTAAGAGATTTTCTTAAGTGCAAAAATGTTTGATTGTGGCAGGCACATTTCTCCCTCTCTCAGGATTTTTTCATAGAGGAGCACAGAGAAGAAAGAGAAAACAATTTCTATTTCTGCTCCTTGTTTTTCCCATATGGAATGTGTTTGGAGAATTGTTTCCCTGGGGTGATGGCTTGGTTGGATTCTGGTGAGGATTGTTTGAGCCTGGTGGCCAATCCAACCCACCTGGGGCTGGGCTCTCAGAGAGGGTCACGAGTCGTGTTAAAATTAGATATAGAGTTAGAGAAAGTCATATGTAGTTTTAGTATCTTCCTTTTTATATAGTATACTAATTTATTATAGCACAGTTATAATAAAGAAATCATTCAGCCTTCTGAATTGAGTCAGACATCATCTTTTCATCCCATTGGGTTCACCTGCATTTACTATATATTTTTTTAATGTTATTTCAAAAGCATATCAGCAGCAACTGTTCTTATCCCAGATCTATGTTTTTTTCCAGGTGGAGATGTCTGAAATATTTGATTTGTTCATGTTCTGCAGCACAGGCTTGGTCACTGTGTTCGCCAACATTTGAAAGAAGAATTTCAAAAGCAGCGTTTGAGAAAAGGAAAAGTCAAGCGTGGAAGTGTGAGGTGCAAAGCCGTGAAGGGGACAGGGGTGGCAGGAGGAGCAGCAGCGAGCAGAGTGACAAACCCTGCAGCTCCTCAGGGAGATAACGCGGGGGGATGAGCTCACAGCTGCACCTGGAGCGCTCCAAGGATGGAATTCCAAATCCCCGCGTCCATACGCGGTGCTGGAGGTGATTCCTGGCCCCGTGGCCGGCGAGGGCGACTCTGGCAACCAGGGAAAGTGAAAAGCCAGGCAGGCAGAGCGTCCCAGGCGCTCCCAGGGAGTGACTGCGGGGGGAAATGCGGATCTCCCCTTCCCCACCCTTTGCCTCCCTTCACATCCCCCGGCACAAAGCCGAGCTCTGAGCAGCCTCCGTGTCCCTGCAGGCTCCTCCGGCAGCTCCCCAGCACTGCCAGCCTGGCCCCCAAAATCCTCAGTGTATTGCGGGGAGCCCCTGCAACGAGCCAGGCACGCCTCCCAAATCCGACTGCAGAATTCCCAGACAGAATTCCCTCTGCCTGGGGGCATTCCTTCTGTCAGGGCAAGCGCAGGGCTCTGTGCTGGCACCACCACGGCAGCGGTGACACCGAGTGGCCTCAAATGCTTCAGTCCTGGGCTGCAACCCATGGGCTGGAAAAAATTGTAAATAGATCAATGGGAATGGAGAATTGTAAATAGATCAATGGGAATGGAGAATTGTAAATAGATCAATGGGAATGGAGAATTGTAAATAGATCAATGGAAATGGAGAATTCAAATAGATAATGGGAAGGGAGAATTGTAAATAGGAAGAAGGAAGGGGAAGGAAGGGGAAGGAAGGGGAAGGAAGGGGAAGGAGGGGAAGGAGAGGAAGGAGAGGAAGGAGAGGAAGGAGAGGAAGGAAGGAGAGGAAGGAAGGAAGGAAGGAAGGAAGGAAGGAAGGAAGGAAGGAAGGAAGGAAGGAAGGAAGGAAGGAAGGAAGGAAGGAATTCATTGCCCGTTTTGGGTTAAAACGCTGGGTTTAGCTGAGCGCACTGAGCATCTCCCTGCTGAGCGTGGCTTAACGCTGCCACCTGCTGCCAGGCATCCCGGAATTTCCATGGGTATCCCGGAGCATCCCGAATCTTCCCTGAGTATCCCGCAATTTCCATGGGTATCCCTGTGCTTCCCGGAGCACCCCTGAATTTCCCGGAGCACCCCTCAGCATCCCTGGCCAGCTGATGCTGAGAATGTGTTCGGATTTAAAGCTCTAGGCAGCAGCGAGGCTGTGCTGCTGCAGTGTCCCTGCCCGCCTGGGAGCTGTGCTGGAGGACAGAGCTGCTCCGGGAGCCCTGGAATTCTCCTGGAATAAAGCTTTGGCTCTCGGCACTGCTGAGTAATCCGGTGGGGTCACGGAGAGGCAAAGGGACAGCCCAGGGGCTGGCATTGCTCCTTTCTGATATCCCAGTGGCAGCAATAAAATGATATCAAATTCTTATCCCTCACTGAGATTAATGTTTCCTCCCGTAGCTTTAAAGCTTTTATCCCTTCAGTGGACTGCAGCAGGGATATCCATCCTTGCCTTTCCACTCAGCAAATGTTTAGCAAATCATATTTTTTCCACGGAGAAGAATTGGCTCCAGCTGCCCTAATCCTGCAGTGACCTGAGGGGGCTCTCCCGTGCTTTAACCCCGTGCTCCAGGACAGCTGCAGGAATTCACAGCTGGAATTGCAGCGAGAGCTCTCCCAGGTGATCCCCTGAGCAGGAAGCACAGGACAAGGTGCCCGAGGCCATCGATGCCCTTTTTTTGGGAGAAGCCCAAAGAAAAGAGAAGAAAATTTGGACTTCTCCCTCAGCCCAAAGCCACATGGGAGGGGAAACAAAGGTTTCACAGGTGCAGGAGTGTGGCCATCGCCTCACCCTGTCTGGTTCAGCAGGAATTTGCCAGGACAGGCCTGGCTGAGGGCACTCTGCCATTCCCAGCTCTGCACATACCATCAGAGCAGGCTCAGCTCCTGCCTGGCCCCTCCTCAGGACAGGAGAACATCCTAGACCTGACCCACGTGGGTCAAACACCCCCCAAAAACCATCACTGCCCTGCCCCTGCTGCACATCCATGCTCATGTGCCTGCTACTGCCTCACTACAGGCAAGAATTAAAGACAGGGTTTACAAGAAGATTTTTTTTTTCACTTATTTTTCTTTGTAGTAGCTGCAGCTCCTCAAATTTTCCATATTTCAGGCTTAGGGAGGGGAAGCACTGACAGAGGAAAGCAGAGCCTGAGGGTTCAAAGCAGAGTGTGCTGGGGAAAGTGGTGACCCAGGCAGTGCAGAAGCTGCATGAAGGAAGTGAATATTTGACATAGTATTGTTATCATCACTGCATATTTGATAGAGACTTAAAGTGCTCCTACAGGAGAGTAATTGTGGTTGAAATGCCTGTTCCACCCACTGAGGCACCACGTCTACAATAACTCTCTGTCTCAATCCTGACACAGGAACCTTTTATCTGCTCTAGAAGCTCCCACGTGGAGAAATAGCTGGTGTAGAGTCTGTAATCCTCCCTCTTTAAAACCAGAAGAATGGTGGCAGCAGGAACCTGGGGGATTTTCGTGATGGGGGAAGAAGAGACAATCAGATCAGCAGCTCCCTTCCTACATCAACACCGTGACTCACAGTCTGCAGAAACTCCAGGCTGAAATATCATTTAAAAAACGCTGCTCAGGCATCTCTGGGAAGCAGAATGAGGGAATGTTTCCCATTGAGCCCCAGTTGGAGGCTGTGAGCTGCTCCCAGCCCAGTGCGGATCTGCTGGGGTTCCTCTGGGTTTGGAGGAGCTGCTGCAGAGGCAGACCACAGAGCGGGCTGCAGCCTCACCCGGGGCCTGCTGAGAGGCACGGGGGGCATGGCAATAATGAGGGGATGGTGCTGCTCCCCAGAGCTCCTGCACTGCAGCAATCCTTCTCTCCTTCTCACTGCCCAGCCAGACCACAGTGCTGAAACACCAGACAGAGCCCACCCTGGATGGGAACTCCCTGAGAGGCAGCAGGGAAACCCGACTTGCTGAAAACATAACTGGGGGCAACCAGCAGGAACCAGCAGCTGTAAAGGACCAGATCCAATCAAGCTTAGAACTTCAGCAGAACCCCAGCAGGAGCAGCTTTCCCTGGAGCTCCAAGCCAGGCTTTTCAGGTTTGCAGGAGCACGAGTTGAGATGTGCTTTCCTTTTTCAGCTCACCTCCCCAGAGAGGAGGATGTTTGTGCTGATGGGGAGGATTTCACCTCTGCACCAGCTTCCAGCTCACGTCTGTCCCAGGGATTATGGATTTGTAATGGATATCTGGAGTTTTGGAGTGCCAGCACCTTATTTTGGGGTCTGACAGATGTGGAAGGCCCAGCTGTGTAACGGCATCAGTCACTGCACTGCTTCAGGGTTTTTGGAAACCTTTTATAAGTAGGTTGAACACACTGTGACCCTCAGAGGTGTCACTCAGTGTCTTTCTCCAGGTGAAAACCAAACCCTGTGGCCCTCAGAGGCCTGGATCTGGGATTCAGGAGGTTCCCACAGCTCTCCCTGCCCGGGATCCAGGATCCATCAATCCATGCAAGTGTTGGGCTCTCTCATCTGAAAGAATCCGTGATTCACTCCATCCATCCTCCTCAGAGTGAAGCATCAAAGCTGAGTCAAAACCTCATTTAGATTTTGTTCCAAACTGTCAGAATTCCACAGGAGTTATGCCAAATTTTGCTTTTTGCTCAGCTGTTCACCTGCAGGTTCCTTCTGCCCTCCCTTTCTCGTGCTGCCAGGGGGGTTTTGCTGCTCATCCCTCGTGCTCTGCCAATAAACCTTGACAGCAGCAGCCAGATGGAAATCCTCACCTCAAACCCACACATCAGCCCCTCTCCAGACCACGTGTGGCAAAAGCAGATGCAAACACAGAGCAGGAGTCATCTGCTCCTCCTCTGTCAATATTTGAATGCTCTTGGCTCTCGTTCTGGACAGTAATAAAAGAAGCTGGTTAATCACTGATAATTGTTGGGAGCTCTGTGCCATTAACAAACAGGAAGTTTTATGCAGCTGTCAGATGCACGAGCTGAGCATTTCCTGCAGGGGAGGAAGATTTATTTGGTGACGGCCTCACTGGAGATTTTTCGAAAGAAAAAACAGCATTTTGAGCGCTGAAAAATCATGAAAGCAGCACAGTTTGCAGAAGATTTTCTGTGGCTGCAACTCAGCTAAATAATTCCCAGTTTGGCAAAACAAAACTCACTGTGTGCCCCTCTGGTCTGTCCTTGATGAAAACATGGGATGGCTTTGAAATTACTGGGAAAGAATATTAAAGAGTTGGAAGACACCTCAAAGAATGGATGGTTTATTGTCCACACAACTGGGAAAAATTAATCAGGATAAAGCTCACTGTGATGGCTCAGTTCAAGGAAAAGCCTTTTTTTTTTGGAGGAAAAGGAGCACTGCAATTCTTATATTCACAGGTGAAGGACATGATAATCCAAATTACTTCCTTCATGATGAATATTAAGGTTTTAAGGCTGAATTTGAAGATATTTTAGGAGCAAAGAGATCCATGGAAGGCAAAATATGGTGCAAATTTATAGTGAATGTAATGACCTTCTCTTACAGAAATGAAGCATTTCCAGAATTAAATATTTACATCTTGTGTTTCAAAATCACTTCACAATAATATTTTAACCAGGGGAGAAAGAGCAAAAACTAAAAATAAAAAAAGACAATTAGTCCAGCATTATTGCATGGGTGAGTGGTTTCACAGCCAGGCTGGGATTTTGTGCCTCAGCCCAGGGATAAATTCTGTTCCCAGCCCCACATGAACAGCCCAGAGACAATTCCTGTGTGTGGATGGAATTTGGAGAGCTTGTAGCAGACAGGGATTTACACCAAGGAGAAAATGAGAAAGATGCTTGACTCAGTGCTAGAAGAAAAGAGGGAATCAGGATGTCCCCTCCCTTCCCACGCCCTGCTGGGGTGCTGGATGCAGATTCCTGCTCTGTTTCCACCCCTGCAGGTTCCTCCTCACCCCTGAAACCCCTGACACCCTCCACAGCCAGCACAACCCTCCTGACAAATCTGTTTTCCTCTCTTTCTCATGATTAGCAACAGAATTATACCCAAACACATAAAGCAACTCTGAAAAAAAAGTGCCAGCTGGATGATGCAAGCAAGTCAGAGGGGAAACAGATCCCGGGGATTGTGATGATGTTCCTTTCAAACCATTCAATCGGGAATTTCTTCTCCCTCTTTTGCCTGCCTGTGGAAGCCTCACTTTGCAAAGCCAGGTTTTATTGGCTGAGGTGCTGTGAAAACCGAGAAGAAAAAACTCTCCCAGTGTGAGTGTGAGCTCCGGGACTCACCCGAGGGAGCAGCAAATCCTGACGGGACTCACCCGAGGGAGCAGCAAATCCTGACGATGGCTTGAAAATAGCAGCACTTGGTCAGCCTGCACACTCTGCAGGATTTGGGATCTCTCAGCCTGTGATTT
>QUSF01000058.1:1519685-1535326 GCA_003676055.1 Chloebia gouldiae
AGAATTGCCCTTAAAATGAGCACAGGTAACACCCCAGGATGGAGGTGTGGAAGATGAACCTGTGGCCATAAGTGAAGTTCTGTCTCATCACTAAATGCTGCCCTCCAGTTTAATTCAATTTATAATTCTCTGAAAGGTTTGGACAGCACAGCTCTAACTGCCAGCTGCAAATGAAAGCAAAAATACCTGAAACTAAACCAGTTTCTTGTTTAGGATGTTTGACACTGGATGGTTTTCTAAAAGTTCTTTGGTGTGTTTTGTGCCATTTTTAAAATAGTCCTGCTTCTTGAGCAATAGAAGCTGGATATCCTATTCATCAAAAGAAGGAATATTATGCAGCAGTGATTTTATTGTGATGTTTTAGTCAAGGAAAAGTGATTCATTAGAAATGATTTTTCAGGATCAAATGTGATAAAAGAAACTGTGGATCTTAACTGAAAGAGCACACTGGTCAAAGGAGCTGAAAGTTAATAGGAAAATATGAGTTTAGATTTTACACTTCTGCCAGATCTGAGGTCAGGAAAGGAGTCGTTTTCAGGTAATTAATGACAGAAAAAGCCCATCTTCTGAAAGGGAATAATGGTGTAAATCTGAGTTCTGCTGCAGAAGTGGAATGCAGGAATTGGTGATCAAATTGAAACCCTGTCTAATGTCAGGAACAGGAGGGAAAATCCAATGTGTAATTACCACTTTAATAATTGCTTTTATTGGCCAGTTCAGGCTTACAAATAAGAGGGTGATCACTGATGCTTCGGGTAGTGTTGAATTTAATTCATGGGATACTCACTGCTTACACTGCCAGCAATGCAAGTTCCCCCAAAATTCTTTTATTTTTAATATTTGTCTTCTCTATTGTAGACCTTCTCAAATTTGAATATCACATTTCTTGTATAAATTGACACATTGTAATACTTTTCCAAGGGTTCATTTTTAAGAGGAACAGTCACATTTTTCACCCCTGCCCATTTATTATTATTATTAGAGAATCCCTAAAGGCATTCAGCACCTAAGCAGAACAGGGTGGATCATTTGAAATGAATCCTCTCTTCAGGGCACACTGGCACTTCTGTGTTCAGCCTCTTAGAATGAAGCTTTTCAACACCCCGAATTCCTGCAGATATTTTTGACTGTCACACACAATTCCATGGCTTGCAGGAATTGTCTCTTTTCCCACCAAAAGCCAAATTCTCATTTCCTATTTTGCTGTCACTGCAGTGACACTGCTGTCATTTACAGACTGGGGAAGGTCACAGCTGCTGCTGCTGAAGGAATGCTGTGAAAGTCCAAGGAAAGGACACTTTGGAGCAATTTTAACTAAAATTCAGAATTAAACGTTGCTGGGAGCAAACAGTCCTGTTGAAAGCTCAGGTGAGGCAGAGCATGATCAGGGACAGAAAGGGATCCAAATCATTCTCCCAGTTCAAACAGGGAAGCACGGCTCATCCAGATCAAGCTTTATTGTATCAATAACACCTGGATTTCTTATTAATTCCTACTGCTTGGCAGTTCTGCCCCTTGTACCCATCCCCATCCTGGAGGTGCCTGCTGGGAATAACCTGGAAATCCCAGGCACTGCTGAGCTGTGGGTGGTGCTGGGTCTGGCTGGGAGTGTCTGCAGGATCCCGGCAGCTTTTGGGAACCCAGGAACACTCCTGAGGACAGGTCTGGTTCTCAGAAATGCCTCTGCACCTCCTACGTGTGTGCTTAAAGCTGCCCCGTGGACATCTTGGAGGAATCACAAACTTGGGGCTCACTATGTAAAGAAATGGCAGGTCTGCATCACAGGGAGAGGAATTTTAAAGTTATGCTTGAATTTTTGGGCTATAATTTTGTCTTTGGTTCTTTCAGATATGAAAAGAAGGGGCAGAGAGGAGTTAAGCACCTTTTCTGGGGAAAGCACTGCAGCTAAACACTGCAATGTGTTGCCAAATTTAACTCAGTCCCTAAAACAAAGGCAGTGGCTCTGCCTTGCAGCCCAGTTGCCTTCTGTTCCCTCTGAAGTTCCAATTCTCCTGCAGGATGAGAGAATGACCAAGCCTAATTTAATTACTGTTACTGTAGTAACTACAAACTGTTACCAAATAATCATACTAAAAATCAAGATACCGCTGCCAACAGCTCCTCTTTTCTCTCTCTCTCTCTCCTTTTTCTTTGTGGATTATGACTTGTAGTATCTGTAAATGCTAAAAGCAAAGTTTCCCTGCCTTGGGTGCCAAGACAAAACAAACAGCGTTGCTGGTGAGTAAGAGAGAGGCTCCACAGTTGTAGCTTAAGAGCTGCACAAACATTCTGTGTTTGCTGAGCCACTCTTTATTTTTGTGGTCTACAAAACTACATTCAGAGCGCAGCATAATTAAAACAAGGGCAGAATTCATGAATTCATGAAGCATTTACTATGTAAGCCAAAGAAAAGATAAATTATATGCCTGAAATGTTTCACTGAGCCATGATTCATGCAAACAAAAGTGCTGGCAGGAATACATTCTTTTGATATGTTTGGGGTTTTTTTTTTCCTGATGACTGAACTGAAACTACAGTACATTTAAGGTGTTTATTACCCCCAAATTTAGCTTCTCAAAGACACGAATTGAACATTTACATAGCGTCTATTAACTCCTAATACTGATCTTCTGTTATTCCTGGGGTTCCTTTCATTATTTACCCCCGGGGCTTTGAGCAGGAGCTGCCACAGAGGCTTTTGTGGTGATTTTGTGGCTCTGCAGACGTGATCCCGCGGGGCTGTGTATTCTCTGTGCCTGATTTCTGTGCCGATGGCCCCAGCCTGTGCTCTTCCTGCGGGAATATTCCCATGGGAGCACAGGATGGATCACAGCCCCTCTCCGAGGCCAGATTGGAGTGATTCTCCGTAGCCAAGAGCAGCCTCAGCTTGGGAATCACAGAGAGGGACCCACAAGCAGGGCAGGGTCATTTTTAGTGAGAAAAATTCGAATAAAAGCAGTCTAAAAAACCCTTTCCCTGTGCTGGGTGATTAAATACCACAATAATTGTATAATATGGATTTCTTTATGTCACCAGTGGCAAGAATAGACTTTAAGTGCTTTAAAACTTCAGAGGGATCAGGACAGCTGGCAGAGGGTGTGGGGTGGGCAGTGCCAGCAGAACACGGGGAGTTCAAATGGGCACATCAAATGGGGCACCTCTGAGCTGTGAGGTTGAAGTTCAGGGATTTTGGGATGGCCCCAACCCTCAGGGTCTGCAGTGGCTTTCTCTTCAGTGTGACTTTGTCAGGGAGATGTCCTGGATCAGCCAGAGGTGCTGGAAACAGCTGTGGGCAGCTCCCTCCTGAAATGCATCCAAAGGCCAGGGCTTGGGCTTGTCTATAATTCCTAAAAGTTATAAAATCTGTTGATTTTTTTCTTGATAGCATCCAGCTCTAAAGAGTTTGATGGCACCAAGCACTTGGGCTGTGCAGCTGGTTTTGTTTAGCAGCACATCAGCCTCCACCTCCTCCTCCTGCCCCAGTTGTCCCTTGAGCACGTGGAGCAGAGCCAGCATTTTCCATGGCACCAGAGCTGTGTGTGTGCCACCCTGGGCTGGCATGGCATGTCCTGCATGGGACAGATTGTTCCTGATGCCCCTGTGGGGCTGGCAGTGCAGCAGGGCTGTGTGAGACCCTGCAGGGGCTGCTGAGCATTCCAGCAGTGCTCTGCTGCCTCCTGGGCCAGCGTGCAGAGCTGGGTGGGCAATGACACACAGGGCCCTGCTGGCATTTCAGTGTCTGCTTGAACTCCCCGTGTTCTGCTGGCACTGCCCACCCCACACCCTCTGCCAGCTGTCCCGATCCCCCTGAAGTTTTAAAGCATTGAAAGTCTATTCCTTCCACTGGTGACATAAAGAAATCCATATTATACAAGTATTGTGCTATTTTAATCACCCAGCACAGGGAAAGGTTCTTCAGAACACTTTTATTCTAATGTTTTCCACTAAAAAAAGCACTGAGCTATAATGGGCTGGTTAGGGAAAAATACCTTTGATGGCACTTAGGCACCCTTTGATGTCACTCTCTCCTGCACAACACTTTTGTTGAGCCTTCCTATGCAGGCTTCAGGCAAAGGTGGCCAAAATGAAAGGTAAATTCATTATGAGAGGTGCCAAACTCTCCAGAACTGGTTCAAGAAGTGATTTTTTAGAACCTGACCCTACTCCAAGTGTCTAAACAGAAAAGAAGTACCTTAATATTACCTACTTGTGAGAGCTTGAGCACTGGAAAACCTTTTGGGGCTCTGGGAATTGTAATTCCATAAAGAGAAGAGGCGGCTCAGTGTGGCTAAGAAGAATTACTTTGATTTGTTGCCTTTTTCCTTCTTTTAATGTGTGTCACGTGTGTGTTTGATAGATAAAAACGATTCCTAGCGTGGCAAAATAGAGAACCAGAAGCCAACTTTGTATGGTGCCCTCAGACATGGAGCTGGCAGGGCCAAAACCTCAGCATTTGCTCCCATTTTTCACAAGTTCAGCCTTGAAAAGAGAAAAGTGGGGTGTGGGACTCTCTCTGGGCTTGTTGTGGCTGAGAACAAGGTCCCCCCGAGCAGCAGCAGTGCTGAAAGTCTGAGGAGAGAGGGGAAGGAGAGGGATAAATGCTGGATTGTTCTGCCCGTGGGCTGGCCAGGAATGGTTGGAATTGCTGTTGTGACTCCCAGCAAGTGACAAAAGCCACTTCTGCATTCCGCTGGGAATCAGGCAAGCTGGCAGCCAGCAATCTGTGCCCCCTTTTTATTTTTTAGGAGCTAGATGAGTGCAGCCAAAAGGAGCTGGGGCAGGACTCTGCAGGTGACCAGAGCCTGGCTGCTGCAGCACCTGGGAGGGCACAGGGGGAGCAGGACAGTGCCCAGGCAGCTGCAGGACAGGGCTCAGTCATGAGCTTCCTCAGAACACTGGTGAGTTCTCCCTTGCCTTTCCATCTCCTTGGGTTTCAGTGGCTTCCAAAAATCCCCCGTGGGATTGGATAAGTGGTATATATCATGTAAAAATGGAGAAATAAATGTAAAATGTTCTCTGTCCTGGGGGGATGAGGAGGGGTGTGGGGGGACAGTGGAATGATGAAGTGAGTGCCTCCTGCTCTGCAAACTTCCACTTCGGCACAGATACAGATCTTTAACTGTCTCAAAGACTTTCTGCTTGCTATTCCTTTTGTACCACCTCTAAAAGTTCATTTTTATTAACTGATTATAAGCTTGAACAAGAAATATTCGATCCAGGTGTTTTTCATCATAGCCATTACATTGTTCTCAAGGAATATTTGCATTATCAGTTTTCCCACTTGAGGGAAGCAATGTTTGTATTTTCCCTTCGTGCAAATAAAACCTGCTGATTTCAAACTTATCTTTTCCATCCTTTGAGAGGCTGGGTTGAGTGACTGTTTCTTCTCAAATTCTTTTAAGGTCTCCTCAAGCAAAGCTGAAGCCAAAAGTGATTCTGAAGATAAGGTAGGCAATTCGTTGTTCACTGGTTGTTAGGTGTTTTTCACACAGGGATTTCCTCTTCATTTTGTCAGGTTTTTTTCCCAACTGATGTCATCATTTGAAGTAATTTCAAATATTTTTCCCCTGGATAAATTGAAAATGAAGAGACTAAACTTAATACTGTCTGTTACAATCAAAATCTGTTGTGTTTTCTGCAGGCTTGGTGATGATTGGTGACACTTTTGGTTGTTTCTCTGACTTGTCCTTGATCTAAAATTTCAGTGAAAACGTTGAGTCCACAAAAAAAATTACGTTTGCTCGTAGAACAGTTTTCCTTGTGACTTGAAAAAACTTTATTAAGAAACAAGGAATAAAACCCAAAAACTTGAAGTGTTTTCCCCATTTATATCTTAGCCAAAATCACAACATTTTTGAGTTTCCTCCTATTTTTTCATCCTTTTGTCCTATTCAATGTTCAGTCTTTGCAGCAAGCTTGGTGAGTACAAGGGGGATTCAGTTCTGAATAACTCTGAAAATCATCAAATTGGGTGAAGCTTTTCCAAGCAATGCAGAAAATGCAGTTATTAAAGTGCCCTGGCTCAGGGAGAGTGGCAGCTCTTCCCAGAGGTGTTGAACCATCTGGTTTTGATGGAAACAAGCCCATTTCCTTCCCTGACTCTGTCACCTGCCCCTGTGCCAGGTGACTGCTGGTGCTGCTGGCATTGGGACACGAATTTCTGGGTGGGTTTGGTTTGCTGGCACACCTGGCAGGGCAAACAAATCCAGGTGACTTGCAGGATGTGCAAACTCCTTACAGGAGATCAAGTGGGAGTTCTCTTTTACTGGGAATTCCTTTATCTGATATGGCATTTGTACTTTAATAAAGGGGAAATATGTTGAGGAGGGTGATTTATCAGCTCCCAGGTCGAAAAGCTGCAGATTTTTTGGCTGATAGGAAATAATGGGGTTTTTTTTTTGTTTTTTTTTTTTTGTCCCCAACAAACAACTGAAGTCTGTTAAAAGTAAAGCTTTGCTAAGTGAAGGACATTAATGCAAGTTTGAAATATTTTAGGCAGTGTATATCATGAATATTCACACTGCCCTTTTCCTAAATAATGCATTATATAAAATGTTTTAAAGTCCCTATTATGCTGCAATAAAAAGACTGACAGTTCCTCCAAAGATTTATATATTTCCCTGTTTTGAAATTATAAATCCTAAACTGCCTCTTCATGACTTGAAAAGGCAGATGTTTTATGGGATTTAGGTTTCAGTTTAGTGGAGATTTTAGAGGGAAAGTTGTGCTTTAATTTGGAATCAGGTGGCTTGCCTTGGCTTTTTTTTTTTTTTTTTTTTTTGCTCATGAGAAAAAAAATCTGGGGAGAGCTGAGAAATCACTCAGGAAAATAAAAAACCCACAATTTGTCCAGGGCTAAGAGGGAATATTTTCCTTTAATCCCACATGTGTGAGCGATGGAATAATGTCTTTGATAAAGCAAATACCTGCAGTAAACACTCACCTGCACCTGCTGCTGTGCACAAGGTGGAGAAGGGCCCTGGGGGACAGCCTGGCCCGAAGGCAGCAGCAGAATCCCCCTCCAAAGGAGCCAAGAAAAAGAAGGCAGAGAGCCCCAGGCTGGGCCACAGCACCTTTAGCAAACTCTTTAGGCACAAGGTTGGTATGGAGCTCCAGGAGCAGCAGAACCCGGAGAAATCACAGCTGGCACAGAGAGAGAGAGAGAGAGGAGTTCTTTCCCAACACCTGGCCAGAGGTGCAGAGCTCTGGAAGTCCCTGGGAGAGCATTTCTGGAGTTCTTTCCCAACATCTGGCCAGAGCTGCAGAGCTCTGGAAGAGCATTTCTGTGCCAGGGGATGGGAACCATCCTGAGCTGCACCTTCCTCTCGTTGGGCCCTCTGTGAGCTCGGGGTTCTGGAGCAATTCCTGGAGCAATTCCTATAACAATTCCTGGAGCAATTCCTATAACAATTCCTGGAGCAATTCCTATAACGATTCCTATAACGATTCCTATAACAATTCCTATTACAATTCCTGGAGCAATTCCTATTACAATTCCTATAACAATTCCTGGAACAATTCCTTCCAGTTACTAACAAGGACTAAACGCCCCCATGCCACTAAAAACCAAAATCAGAGGTGCTGACAAACAATGGATTGTGCAGAGGTGAACAAAGCCTGAAACCAGAGAGGTTCTGGAGCTCAGCCCAGCCACAGTTCAGGTTTTATGTCATTAATGTGCACCAGAACTTGGCTGAAATTGGCATTTTGGGGCATCTGATACAGCACAGAGGAGGCTGGAACATGGAATTTCCTGTAGAAATAGGGATTTCTCCCTGCAACCAAGAAAATGAATTTATTTTAGTCATGGTTTAGTTGGGAGTAGAAAAGAAAAATCTGGTTTTGATGGGTACTTTAAATGGCTTAAAATTACAGTCAAGCAAATGGCTCTTTCATAGGACATGAGTTTTTATATTAAAAACCAGAAATCAGCAACAACTTTGGGTCTCAAGCTCTGTATTTGGGGATTTCTGCACTCTCTGAAGATAAGCATGGCAGAGAAGCAGAGAATTGCAGCTTTTTAGCCCAGAGAATGCAGAAGCAGAGACCCTTCCAGTGGGGGAGGAATGTAATTAATATTTAATTATCCCTCCAGACACCCACATGGAATTTCTGGTGAGTAGGGGGCTTTGTAATCATGGGCATAGGCCGTCCTGTAATACATTCTAAAACAAAAAATGTTCTTTCCACTATCTCAAGTCTGAGAAAAAAAAAGTCATCTGCATATTAGTGAAATAATAATATTTCAAATTAATTCAAGTGTGTAGTTCTTGCCAAACTGTAAGTTGGAGATCTCAGCTTCATTTCTTAATAAAATTAAATTATTATTTACTTGTTCATAATGAATTAAGGCTTCCTGGTAAAAACCAAACCTGGCTGGTATTTTTAAAGATTCAGTTCCAATAATTAATCTTGCAATAAATTGTACTGAGAAAATTCCCTGGAATATTTAATGGAAGTTTAAAGAGTTTTTGTCTGGAGTGACAACACTTATCTTGAAGGAATGCAAGAGCAGCAAGTTTTCACACCAGTAAATTCTTTCTTATAAAATATCACTTTTAAAATAGTTTTTTCTTGTTTCTATGTTTATTTTCACAGTTTTCTTTCCACATCCAAAATACAGAAGCAGGAGCTGAGATATCATTTATGACCTATTAGGAATCAAGGAGAGGGATTAAAATGGTGCCAATAATTTGCTTGTAAGGCTGATTAAAAGTGGGAATTCAACTCAGAGCAGGGATGTGACAGGCAGGCCATGGAGTTACTACTTCTAGCAAAAAGAAAATTAAAATATAGTTTATATCTTTAAATTCACTATGCTTTCTATGCTGTAAATTGGATGAATAGATAACCAATTCCTTTATTTGAAATGATGATTTAAATACATAAATTTGTGTTTAAACACTTCCCTGTCTCCTCTGACAGTGCTTTCTCTGCATGCCCAAAATAATCCAGTTTAGATTGGCTGTGGGTTAACAGCAGCATTGTTTTTCAGGCTCCTGTGGTACAAAATCCTAACTCCAAAGCAGCTTGTGATGCTCTTCCCATCCATGCATATTTGCCCTTCATTCCATGCTAATTTTGCATATAACTGTGCTGATGGATGGAATTTTCCCTTGGAAGAGAAGGGGGAATCCCTCACTTGCAGCACTAATGCAGAAGGCAGCTGTGGCATCCTCCCCCTTGTTCTCACCTCCTGTTCTGGATGTTGTTTGTCAGAACTGACCCCCCAAAAAAGAGTTCTTGGCTCCTGCAAAATAATTCCCCTGCAAAATATCTCACCTGCCTTGCAAAATATCTCACCTGTTCTGTGGAGAACTTCCCAAAGTCTGCCCGGGCTGCTGGAGCCTGGCCCCAGGATGGGTTTTTGTGCAGCTCAGGTCATTCTTCAGTGAGGGGTGAGAGATGCAGGTAACATCCCTGGCCAAGGAGGGGTTTAGCTGGCTCCTCCTGGGTTTGTGTATTCTGCTGAAATCAGGAGCCCCATCACTGACTGCCTGTACTAAAGGAAATAAAGGAAATCCCACCTCGTGCCCAAAAATACGAGAGGCTGGGTGGGACCAGCCTGCAGCACCTGCAGAGCTGCTCTTTGCTGAGCCAGGGCTGTTCTGTCCCTGGCTTTCCAGGACTTCTTGTTTTCTCTTGGATCCCAGAAATCCAAGCCTCTCCTGCTGGAAGGGGACGGGAGCACATCCCTGATGATGGTGTGGGATTCCCATGGATCACACCCAGCTCTGTGTCTGTGAGCACTGGAAGCTGCAGACACAGAAAAATCTGTCATGCCTTTAAATTCTCTGTAATGATTTACCTGAGCTGAATGGGAATATGGGAATACATATATAAATATATATATTTTTGAAAGAACAAGTTGAGAACTACAAGCACAAAGAGTGCAGCACCAGGCTGGTGCAGGTACAAGGATGGGACCTGGCATTGCCTCCAGCAGCCTCCACCCTTCCAGGGATCAGTTTCCATGGCTGCAGGAGCCAGGACTTGCACCCACCATCACTAAAAATAAAATAATTGGTGGCACAGACAATTGCTGGCCTGTGGAACTGCAGTGCTGCCGTTGCCTCGGACAGACTCATCTTTGTGTTTTGTTTCCCTTCAGGCTGCAAAAGAAACCCAGCAGACAACCAACACCAAAGTGAGTAGGAGGGGTTGAATTATCTGTGCAATGCAGGAAAAGGGGAATTCTTGCTGGCATGTTCAGCCTTTAGGTGGTTTAGTTTCTTTATCTGTGTTCTGGGCTTGCTGTGTCTGCAGCAGGGATGGATGGAAGGACAGGGTGCTGTTGTTATTGGACATGAAATGAGTACATAAAAGTTTGGTAAGTTCAAAAGAGAAAAAGACCCAGTTTTATTTGAACATCTGGTATTCATAGAATTGTGAAGGTGACCGTGGATTGGAGGATGCAATTACCACCTCTCCAACCACGCTGGTCTAAAGACCAATTAATCATTTCTCTCTACCCACAGAGAAATATATAAAATATTCTATTTATACATGAAATCATGTGAGAACTCTGACTCTTAAATATGTCAACATTATCAGAAAGCTAAAGAAGTTCTATGAGAATTTTAAAACTTTCAAGAGACCTATAAAAGAAAACGTAACACTTTTAAAAATCAAGGTAGCAGGGTGCAGCTGAGCGGGGAGAGGTGGTGCTCAGCTGCCCTAGGTGAGCGTGCTGGATTTGCTCCCCACAATATCCATATCCTTTCATTCCCAGAGCCCTGAGCAGCCTGCTGTCACCTGTGGGAAAGCAGACAGAAATGTCCCTCCCTCCCAGGAGCCCCCGGCCAAGCAGAACCCGAAAGCTCTGGAGCCCGCGGCCCCTCCGCAGGGAGTGGCCACTGAGCCCCCCCGGGAGGCCCCCAAGGACAAGGGCTCGGCCCCTCCTCTGCCCCTGAGCAAGCTCTTCTGGAAGAAGGTATGGAGCTGGGAGTGGGCAGCTGGCACAGCTGGCCCTGCTGGCACAGCTGGCCCTGCTGGCACAGCTGGCACTGCTGACAAACCCACCCCACCGCGGGCAGCAGCTCCCGCATCGGCGTCAGGTGTGAACTTAGCTGTGGCAGTTTTCCTGCTCCTGTGCACTCAGGAATGTTCTCTCTCAGTTCAGTGCTCCTGTTAAACATCCCCCAGAGATCACAGTGCTCTTTAGGAACATGTATCGTTAATGGAGATAAAGCTCTAAAACCTTGTTTCATTTCTTTGCTTGCAATGTCTGAAAAGCTGGGATCGGGGGGGGGGGTTCTGTTCTTTTCTGTTTCTTCTCAGCAGAAAACGTTCTGTGACAGAGCAGATCAGGCTTTAATTTGGGGTCTCAATTGCTTAGGAAGACACATTGTTCCTCAGGTTAAATAATTATTTTAACTACATTTAGGGCTAGCTCTAAAACCATGATCCCTATGGTTTCTAAGATGAAGTTTATTCATTTTTAATTTCATTTTATAGGAGAGCTGTATGAAACTTTACTGAGTCACTGGATGTTAAATAACTGCTTTTCTGAGCTTCTCCTCAAGCTGAAACCCCAGAAATTTGCTGTTTCCAAACACCCAGATGTCCCTGAGTGGCCACTGCTCCTGCAGATTCTTTAGCTGAGTTTTCCCACTGGAGATGCAGTTTGGATATTTTGTTTATGTTAAAAAAAAACCAACCAAAGTTGTTTTAGATATTCACAGAGTAAACATGCTTGAAAATATTCATAGCTTCAAACATTTTCCTCTTGGGGCTGATTACCTGGGGAACTGAGGGAATCAGGTGCTTGGAATGAGAGGAAATTTGGGAAGAAGAGAGAGAGGGAGGTTTTTCTGTAGTTGTTACTGCTACAGAAACCTCCTCCTCTGAGTAGTCTGGCTTATTTGAAAATAGAGCTGGGCAGCAGGATGTGTGCTGAACATCAGGATGAAATAAGGGAAAGAAGAGGCTTTCTGGCAGGCTGCTGTGTGTAGTTCCAGTGTAAAACAGCAATAAATGCAGTCTGAATTCAGTAATTTCTTAATGAAGTATCAAGGTCTTTTCAAAAAAGGAAAAAAACATGCTAGAAGGGAAGATTTTCTTGCAGGAAAATAGTGAAAATCACTCCTGTGGGGGAGAAATCAGTAGTGATGGTTGGTTCAAAATATTAGTCTGATAAGCTTTTGGTAAGATTTCAATGTCTGATTTTGAAATTTTAACCCTAATTAATTATAGATTTTTTTACTACAATATAATGTAGGCTCTGCCCACACCAGCTCTCCAAATCTCAGAGCTAAAATAAGGCTTGGTGCCTGCCCTGAGCACCTCTAACCCTGGAAAAATCTTCAGTTCTGGGGTCTCAAACACCTCAGGGTATAAACCTTGGACCAAATTTGTCTTTCACTGCTGTTAGCTGATAATGCTGGGTTTAATTTCTCCTACATCACCCTCAGCTCTTTATATCAGGGAATAGAAAGTTTTTTAAGGAATTCTCTACCACTCCAAGCAGATTTTGTTGCATCCAAAAATATTGAGGGCTGGTGAAAGCATTTACACAAATGCACTGAGTTACAATAGCCTGGGAAATCTGAACTTTCTCAGATGAGCCCCTTTCTGCTTGGTTAGAACTTCTTGGGTCTGGGATCATGCTGAGACCAAATGTTTTTGCAGAAATTCCCTCCAGAAAACCGCAGTAGAAAACTGAATTTGGTCCTGAGAATTTTAAAACAAACAACCTCTGCCTGTTTGAGCATTGCCTCCTTTACCTGTAAAAGGCTGATGTGGCTTTACTGAGTTTTCTTGGAAGAGAATAATATTTTATATTTCCTTTGGTGAAAGACCCTGGTGACCCAGTCAGCTTGAAACTAAATAAAATTATCAGAGATGTAAAAAAAACCAAAAGGCAACAGGTTGGCCTCAAACTCAGCTTGGTTTGAAGTCTCTGTGGGGTGTTCTGCAGTGAATTTCTCTTTTTCTGTCACATTTAATGCACTGTCCTTTCACTAGGACAGAGAATCCAGGCTCCAATAGGTGGAGAATTCAGAGTCAGGGGTAGCTTTGCTTTTGAAGTCACAAACAGCAACCACAACACTCAATAGATGCAGGATTCAGCTCCAGCTTCTCTTTCCAGGCACTCTCTTAAATATCCATCTTCTGATGAGCTTTCACTTCAAAGTGCAGCTAATGAAGTGCCTGTCAACACGTGGCAGTTAATGCTGCTGCTCTGCCTGCAGATGAATAAATATGGAAAGGCAAAATGAAAAATTCCTTATTCAGCTTCTCAGCTGGGTGCCACTTTGTATTTGCCCCATTTCCTGATCAGTCTTCACGAGAATTTTCAGAACTGTTACTCAAATATTTGCTGTGCTAGCATTTTTTTTTTCTTTTTTTCAGAAGGGATACTAATAGGGAATTACAGTGGGCAATTTCCAATATTTGTGTTGGAAAGCTGCTTTCAAGGCCTCGCAGGTATCTGATCAGGGCAGGGAAACATGATGCTTCACATTGATCTGATCAAAGCAGGCCAGGCCAGGGTGGAAGGTGATCAAGGCAGCATTATTTACACTGCTCTGGGATCTGCCTTTAAAAGCAGATGTGTTTGCTTTAAAAACTTGAATTTTAAGCAACTCTTGCCATGCAACTGCAGGAAAATCATGCTCTTTCTACTGATGTGCAAACAGCAAAATGGTGAATTACTGGGTGAGGCAGAACGTGGAATCCTAGAATGGTTTGGCCCACCCAGTGCCACCCCTGCCATGCCAGGGACACCTCCCACTGTCCCAGCTGCTCCCAGCCCCAGTGTCCAGCCTGGCCTGGGGCACTGCCAGGGATCCAGGGGCAACCACAACAAATCTGGGAAACTGTGCCAGGGCCTCAGCACCCTCACAGGGAGGGATTTCCTCTGTATAGCCAACCTAAATTTCCCTTCTTGCAGTGTGAAGCCATTCCCCCTTGTCCTGCAGAAGAACTTCCTGAAGAAATGTGCAAAAAATATTCCAATTATTGAAACAACTCAATCCCTGCATAGCTGACTAACCCTTATTTAACTGGGCAGTGCTTTTTGCAGGTTGGCATTTGGTCCCAGGGTGATTTTGTTGGTTTTGCCACCAATTCCAGTGCAGAGCTGCAGAGACAAAACTCCTTTGGGGTACGGCAGAGTGATCCCAACCTTCCCCCTTGGAGTGATGAGATCCCAGGAGCTGAGCTCTGCTTTGCTGAGCCACTGCTTCCACTCTGCTCTGAATCATTTCCTTCCAGCAAATAGATGGGGAGTTGATGATATGGATGTGTGAATAGGCAGAGATCCAGAGTAAAATTATTATAGATTGATTATCTCAAAGCTGTTCATAAATATAAATTAAATCCACGATTCCATGGGGAAATGGGATGTGCTGCAGCCATCTCAGGCAGGAGGGATAAGGAATATTTATTCCCTCACCATTCTTCTCCCTGTTGCCCCACCCCCAAAATGTTGTTTCTTCCACAAAAGAGGAGTTGGGAACAAAGCAAAATCTCCCCTGCTGCTGTAGGAGTCCATGGTGAGTCCCCTTCCTGACTGTGGAGTTCCCTGCAACTTAAAAATATGACAGAACGAAAAGGTGTGAGGTAATACTGAGTAAATACATTGGATGGCTTCTGCATGAAGGACTAAATAAAGTGGGATTTTATTTACTTAGAAAGAGAGGTGACAACAGCACACAGAAAAACTGCTGTAAAGGGGAACAGGAAATAATGTTCACAATAAAAGTGCAGAGTCCAAATGAAAGAATGTGGTGACAAATAAGAATGAAGAAGGGACAGCACAGGGGGAATGGCTTCAAACTGGCACAGAGGAGCTTTAGATGGGATATTGGGCAGAAATTGTTCCCTGGGAGGGAGGTGAGGCCCTGACACAGATTCCCAGAGGAGCTGTGGTTGCCCCATCCCTGGAAATGTCCAAGGCCAAGTTTCAGCAATTAATAGTTCCACAGTGTGTTTCAAATAATCTTAATTCTGCTTTTGAATGCAAATTCCTCAGTATGATTTTTCTCATATTTACTGGATTCACTTTAGCCTCATCTCTTCAGGACATGCATTGCTGTGTGTAATTTCATTTTCATTCTTTTTACATTGTAATCAAAGCTAGATTCTTCTGATGGGGAACCAGCAATTCAAGAAAGATTATTTCTTTTGTTTGCATAATCTGGTGGGATTTTAACACTTATTTACTTCTTTTCAATTGGCACCAATCAAATTCCTAAAGCAACACGAAGCGAACAGTGAGGCTGAGGATGTTTTTATGCCCTGTTTGATTGTAAAAATGTAAGAAATGCAGCAGCTCCTCACGGATGGAGTCGGAATGTTTCTCCCACTGTCATGCCCAGAACTCCTCGGAAGAAGCAGAGGCCGTGAGCAGCGAGAAGGCAGAGGTGGCTCTGGAGGCGGTGCCTCCCGACAGGGACGAGAGCAGGAGCGCAGAAAGCGCCGAGGTGAAACCGCGAGGGGCGGAGAGCAAAACGCCCAAGGCGAACCTGAGGAAGTTCTTTAAGCTGGTAAGAGCAGCTTTTCCTTTCGGGAGCTCAGAGCTCTGGGGAGAGGCTTGGAAAACACTTTGACTTTGTCTGGGAGGGTGCAGGGATGCTCGGGGATGAGGGATGCTGAGGGATGCTCAGAGATGGGATAGTGCTGAGGGATGAGGGGTG
>QUSF01000058.1:1539510-1566458 GCA_003676055.1 Chloebia gouldiae
AAGAGCTGCTGGGGCAGCAGCTCAGAGCTCCCAAAATTATCTGAGCTTGAAATGTGCTTGGTGTCCATCCTTGTGCTGGGTGAGCTCCTGCCAAGTGTCACTTCCCAGGTGAGGGGACCCAGCTGGGACGTGTGTGGTGTCTGTGAGCCCAGAGCACAGCTCTGCTCTCCTCTGAACCTGCCTGAAAAAATTTATAAATCCCCTCCTTCACCTTCCCCTGCACAAAGACAAGCTGCTGGATTTTTTTAAGACAAGACTGGATTTTTTTTAAGTCTAAGAGCAGAGCAATCCAGGTGTGAGGAAATATTTACCCACATATATCAATCTCTGGAAAAAGAAATCACTCCAAAAGCTCATATTTAGTGGAGGAGTTGAGTCCCCTGGTCAAGTCTGATTGTATTAAATGGGTTCTGTGATTTAAACATGGAACTTTTTAAAGATTGGGTAGTGAGGAGCTGAATTGAGTGAAAAAGGCAAGCAGCAGGATTGTTGTCCCCTCTCATTCTTGTTTCCCCAAAATTAGGCTTGAACATTTTTTATTTTTAAATACAAGAGGTGTATTTGCATTCTGTTTCTCTAGAGTTTCTGCTTTCAGGGTTTTCTCTGAAATCATGATATCTATAAATGTTTTTGTTTTGAATGAAAGCTAAGCCTGGCGTGTGAGCACATAACCCCAGGCCTTCAGAAAACCAGCAAATATTTCAAGTCTAATGGTAAAATTCCCAAAGCTGGAAAAAGACACAACATTAAGCTTGGGCCATGGTCTGAGGGCAGATGTGAGATTTCCAGCTTTTCAACATGGCAAATTTGTGCTCTTTTACTGATGGCAATAAATAAAGCCATATGGGTTTGGGGATTTTTTTTTTTTTTTTGCATAAGAAAAGAGAAAATCCAATTTGCAGACAGATTTCCTAGCAAAAACACCTTCATTTACTACTTTCTAAACAGGGACAATTTCATTGTTTGATCCTTTGCTTGCCAGTTTTGATTTTTCTTGTGTGAACTTCAAATATATCCTGAACTTCTCTGAGTTCCAGAATCTTCCCCTTTACTTTAGACAGGTGCTTTGTGATTGTGGTTTTTTGGAAGATTTCCTGTCTCTTCTTTTGCACTTGTACATGAAATTTTCTATGATATTCTGGCTTTCCACAGGCAAACCCCGTGTTGTTAATTTTTGGTTGGAGTGTTGCTCATTCTCAGGGAATTTGTTTTCATCCTTTGCTTTAGGGGGTGTTTTGATATTTTGTCCTCTCTCAGATCTTTTCCTTGCACTTTTTGGGGGTGCTGCAGTGGGCAGTGACTCTGGCATGCTCTGAGCCTCCTGGGGCAGCTCCAGCAGACACATCAGTGAAGTTGTCCAGGCAGGGATGGTTTGATCCTGCAGGCTTTGCTGATGGAATTCCATCATCCCCCTGAGCCAACACTGCAGAGTTGGAAATGCCAACCTGCTGGGCAGCAGGATTCCTCCTGCCAGGTGCCCTTGCATCTTTTCAATTATTTTTTTTTCCTAACATTTTTATGGATCTCCTTCTGATCTCTTTCTCTTCCCCACTAAAAACACCCCCTGTCTGAAACCGCTGCAGACTTTAAACGCCACGGAGAAGCCTCTTGCCCCATCTGAGAGCGACCCTGGGGGCCCAAGGAGCAAAGAGGGCTCCAAAGACAAGAAATCCACGGTGGAGCTGGGCAAGCAGAAGGGCAAGGAGCAGCCAGAGCCCCGGGAGCAGCCAGCAGCTGACCCTGACTCCATCCACAACGGTGGGGACGCCAAGGAACCCTCCTACAAGAAGACAGAGAAGAGGCAGTCCCTGGGAGGGTTTTTTAAAGGCCTTGTATGTTCATTTATCTTCCTTTTTTTTTTTTTTTTTTGCTGTGTTCCTGCTGGTTTAGGCACTCAGGCTCTGCTCCATGTGGGATTTGTGCTTCAGCTTCACCAGCAGGACTTGGGCTGAGGATCAGCAAGGAAAGGAAGGGAAATTCAGGCCTGGGTGCTGATTGAGGCTGGGGTGGTTTGCCCAGGAATTGCTGGGTTTGGGGTTGATGCCTTGGTTATGGGGCTGACTCAATGTTCCTACAAATTACAGGGAATTAAAAAAAAAAAATTAAGGGAAAGTGGAGGTGGGGCTGGTTTAGCAGTGGAACCTGCCTGCCCCCGTTGGGGTGCAGCTGGGGCATCCCTGCCAAAGAAAATCCCTGCAAGTTCCAAATAAAGAGGTGATCAAATTCAAAACTCCTTCATGGAGTTTAACAAGAGACACACATTTAGAATTCTTCCAGGAAGGAAGATCTGAAGGAGTGCAGAAACACCTTCAAAATTCATGAAAGACACAGAGAGAGGCAGGAAAGGTGGCTCAGATTGAAAGGGCAAGGAAAGCTTTTAGATCAAGGGAGGAGATTGTGAGAGGGGAAAAAAACCATTTGAGGAATAAAACAGAATCAGTGTAGAGGAAGCAGAGAAGTTCTGTAGGATTTATTTTTTCAGTTTGGCTGTGAAGTCCCTTATCTTCTGCTGCAATTACAGAGAGTGCTCCTGCAGCTTCCCTCTCCCATTAACCTAAAAAAAGAGACATTTTTGACAACAGTAAAGCTGGTTTGGTCAGTTTATTGTGCTTCAAAGTGGCAGCAACCACATAACAATGAAGTCTGCATATGGGAAAATTCTTATGAATTATTATTATTATTGTTGTTATTACCTCTCTTAGAATATCCTCAAGGTTACCAAGAACTAAGAAACTCATTCTTCAATCTAAAAAAATAATCTCCTCATCTCCCAGGTGATCAGAAGGTGTAATCATTGATCTAAAAGTATTAGATAACAGCTTGATTGTCTGGGAGCAACTCAGCAGAGAAATTCAGCTTTTTGTTGATAAAATGAGAGCAGGAGATGTTGGAGAGGGGATCCAGCAGCTCAGCCAACCTCTGCTCACCCAGCAAATCCTAATCTGGATTTTAACAGGATCCTGAGTCCCCTGGGAATGGCACAGAGCAGGAATGCAGATTAAACACTGCAGCTCCAGCCTCTGCTCCCAGCTGGGCTACAAATGCCAACATTTTGGCTACAAATGCTGAAATTTTGGCTACAACTGGAGCCATTTTTGCAAGCAAACAGCATCAGTGCCCGGCTGCAGGGTTTGAGCAGAGATAAGGCTGTTCCTATGGTAAAAGAGATTAATTTATAAACTGCAGCAAGTGTATTTAGGGAGTCTTTGAAAGATTAGATTAGAAAGAAAACGAAAGGGGAAAAAAAAGATTAATAACATTGTTTCCTGAGCTGGAATTACTCATAGTGCAGTTGTCAGGAGCTAGGAGTGCTCAGCACGTGGAAAGTATTTGGATTTTTTCTGATCAGAGTATGTGCTGCACTGAGCCAGGCTTCTCCTGAGCAAAATTTGGGGGAAAAAGCACTCCAGCCCCCCTGTTTTGCTATGTGTGCACTTTAAAATTCTCTGCCCAAATGTTCCAACCTCGCTGCCACAAAGCCATGAGCTGGTGGCACCCGAGCTCCTGAATCCCAGGGCAGAGCTGGAATTTGTCCCTTAAAAAAAGGCAGAACAAAGTTCTTTTTTTTCAGGAGAAAGAAGGGCTTGGAAATTCCAGTTCAACTGGAATCATCAGCCAGTCTGATCTTCCTGCTTTAATCAGCAGCCACCTTGAAAATGGGTGCAGCAGGAGACTGCAGCAGAGTGCTAAATGAGGCAAAAATGGGGATTATCTCCAAGGAACCTCCTCTCCTGTCTCCTCCCTCCACCCTTTTATATGAAGAAAGGCAAATTGTATCATCGTATTCCCTAATCAGTTTAGAAATGACTTCCTCATGCTCAGACAGGAGCTGGAGCTGGCAGACCCCGTTACTCCTGTGAAGTGGAAATTCCTTGCCTGATGTGGAGGTTTTTAGGGTGTCTGGGTAAGTTTGGAATGAAGAGCTCACCTGGTATTGGTTGATGGATAAATGATGGATTTGCTGCTGCCTGTAAATGGCCAAACCCATTTATTCTGCTCTAGAGCATCCTCCAAACTCAACATCAGGGGAAGCAGAAGCAAAGCCACGTCAGCCAGCTGAGCTGCACAAGGTTACCATCAGTTTTCGATGGGATTTTTCAGTCCATTGTGGGTTTTGGCTGCTCTTTTTCATACTTGGATCCTCCAAGGTGAAAAATTAAAGGAAGATCAGTGAGGTGGAGCCTTATCAGTGCAAAAACCTTGCTGGTTTTACTTCCCTGAAGGGGATGAAGAAGTCGAGACCTTTCACTCCGTGTGTAACACAGAAGCCTCCTGAAGTGGCGACTCAGGTTTCCAGGAGAGGACAATTCACACATTATTCTGCCTGGTTCCTATCCTGGGGGAAGCACAGAGTCACCTTTAGCTTTGTCCTGCTGGATTTTCTGCTTAGCAAGGCATGATTTGGGTTACAAACAGCGCTGACACCCCGCAGTGGTAACAGTGACCTCAAACACTCTTTGTGGGTCCGTTTTGCTGAAGTTTTGGCAGCTTCAAGGCCAGGAAAATTAGGTCAAGCACCTTAAACCAGAGCCAAGTTTTTATCAGTTAGTGAAAAATGTAGTTGGTATAGTTAGAGCTATACATTTCCTTCATCTAAGCTGGATTAGTGTCTTGGAGTGGTTCCAAACCCAAAATTATGTTTGCAGTGTAAAAAAAGCTTTATCACTCGAACATTGTCGAATACCTGTCATGCATAAAAGTATTTAATGTTCCTTTAACCTAGAGCAGGGCTGGCTAGAATACACCATTCATCATGCTTGAAGGACTCTTAGCAGGGCTGCAGTGAAGCGTTTAGGGCAGGGAAATGTTAGACAATGTTATGCCAAAACTCCAGTCCTACAGACACACAGCAGCCTGCCTCTGGTATGTGAGCCCAGTTCCTGAAAACAATTGTTTCTATGCCAATGGAGACAATTATATTAAGAGAACCCCCACATTTAGGCAGCAGCTTTGTGTGGTTCTCATGATGCAGATGGTGCTCATATATTTGTGCATATTAAACGAAGAGAAGCAGGGAGATTAAATCACTGGGAAATATCTGGCAGCGAAAAGTCTAGGACACAATTCCAGACTTGACCATTCAGAAATACTTGGAAATGTTCCTAGAGGTGTCTCTCTTGTCCCACAGGGCTCCAAAAGGATGTCGGATGCAGAAGTGCAGACAGATCCCGTGTCCATCCTCCCTGCTGGGAAATCCAAGTAGTGGCCAGCCGTGGCTGCTGAAGGGAGGCTCAGCAGCTCTCTGGGAGCTCCTGGCAGCAGAAATGACTCTTTTCTGGCAGCAGAAGTGACTCCTTTTCCTCCCCACGGCTGTCAGCAGACACCCGAGGCTGAAGCAAACACTGGGGTATCATTGCAGGTTGTCCCTGGCAGGGTTTGTTCCTCACCTGTAGAAAGCAGCTCTAAGGACCCCCATGAAATGTGCTGAAGGTAAGGTGCTGTGGGTGAAGCGTGCAGAGGGGAGGGTAGGTCAGGTACCAGGGTGGCAGGGAATTCAATAAATGGCAGAAAAAGCAGAGCACCTGACAGAGCTGCACGAGGTTACCCTCGGTTTTAGATGGGATTTTGCAGCCCGTTGTGATTTACAGAATTCAATAAACGGCACAAAAAAGCAAAGCACGTGACGGGATGGCAGCGAGGCACGGGCAGAGAATCCTTCAGAGAGCTCGAAAGCAGCCAGGAAAGCACAAATCCCTGAGAAATGTTCTGCTGCAGCCTAACAGCAGCCGAGTCACTTGTGGTGGGGTTTCCACAGAGCTGGAATTAGAGCTGAGCCTTCAGCCTGACAGAGCCCCTGGTGATCGAGCCCTGCTTCCCTTTGGTTATTAATGGAAATTAAAACGCTAAACTGCAAAGGCTTGACGTGATTGAGGCAGCTCCTCTTGGCCGGGCGGGGTGGGATAACAAATTAAAAGCTATTTAAAGTTCTAATAGGACACAAGAGGGCAGCCACATCCCCTAACGCCGGGCTGTGCCTGCCAGCCCCGAATTAATGTTCCTTAGGTCGTAGGAAACTTAGTTGTTCATCCCGATGTTTGTTTCTATCCATACTTGTAATTAATCCTAATAAAAACCAAAATCAAAGCTGTCCAGGCAGCTCTCTGCTTCACAAGACTCCTGTAATAACTGTAGTTAATAAATCTTACAGAAAATTAAGATTTCTGTTCGTTCAATGCTAGCCTGTACAGGGAGCCAGGGGCCTGACGTTTTAATCCACACTGATCTTAATGATGCAATACTGTATATTTTGACATCCTTATCTTTAAATAAACTAATACTTATCCTTTGAAACAAAAAATCAGTTGCTGCTTCAGTTTTCAAACCAAGTTTGTTATTTACATCCCCGTGGTCTGATGTTTGATGTGACATTAAGGCATAAATCAGCACAGACAAACCTTGCCTGTGGAGGGAATCGTTATTCTCTCTTTATCTGAGTGAAGATTACACCTGGAAAGCAAGGGAGAATTCTGTGAATTCTGCAGAATTGTGTTTCTAGCTAATCAGAGAGCACAGAGGTGAAAAGCCCCTGCAGGTCAGTGGGGTTTTGGCTCTGGGTTCTGCCAGCTGCAGGTTTGGGGTGCCCAGCCAGAGCTCGCAGCTGGTTCTGTACAGAGAGCACAGACCAAAGGTTCTTTAGTTACAAAGGCCTTTCTGCTCCCCTCACTGGCACTTTGGTGCCATGCAAAGGGCTCTCCATCCCTGGGGACTGCTCCCAGGTTTCCAGCCTGACCCACAGCCCCTCCTTGTCCTTCTGGGCAGGACCAGCAACTCCTGTGCAGCCCAGCGTGACAGAATTGGTGTTGTTCTACCCAGCTTTGCTCCACAAAAAGCAATAAATAAAATTAGGCTTTCATAAATAAAATGAATAATAAAATTTAGTAATTTAATTAATAATAAAATTTAATAACAAAATAAAATCTACATGGCACCCCCGTGGTCACACAGGGCTGTGGCAGTGTCAGATGTGACACAGGGGTTCTCATCAGAGCACAGGGAATAAATGCTGTGATCACACTGCTGTGATTACCTCAGTAATAGTATTTCAGTGATTTTCTAATAAAAATTATGATTGTGATCAATCATATTAGCATAGCATCACAGAGGGGTGTGGGTGGGAAGGGACATTTCAGCCCACCCAGTGCCACCCCTGCCATGGCAGGGACCCCTCCCACTGCCCCAGGTACTCCCAGCCCTGCCCAGCCTGGCCCTGGGCACTGCCAGGGATCCAGAACAGCCACAGCTGCTCTGGGAATTCCATCCCCACCCTCACAACCAGGAACTCCTCCCCAAAATCCCACCCAAACCTCCCCTGTGGCAGTCTGAAGCCATTCCCTGTGTCCTGTCTCTCCATCCCTTGGAAATCCTTTTTCTCCATCTTTCCTGCAGCTCCTTCAGGCAGTGGAAGAGAAAAAGGCTTCTCTTTTCCAGGCTGAAAATATAGAATATATATATATTGCTATATTATAGACTGTGTAGATATTAATTATTTTTCAGTTTTGGCTAGAGCAGGCCTGCCCTGGAGGAGAAGGGCTCTCCCCTGCTGGGAGCAGGGCTGAGGGCACTCTGTGCTCCCGGGGATCAGGGCTGCTGCCCTGACCCCATCACTTGGCCAAGGAGCTGATTTGAGGCGTGAGGAAACGCTCTTGGCCCAGAAACAAGAACCAAGAGTGGCTGTGGGTGCCCTCCATGGCACGGGGCTCTCACTGCAGCCGAAACAAAACAGCTCTGAGAGCTGGCACGGGCTCCTGCCTGGTTCTGTTTGATTCCTCCTGCCAGCAGCAGCTTTGAAGAAGCCACTGAGGCTCCCCATAGCAGCCACACGTGGAACCAAGAGGAAGAAAGGTCTTAGGGAGGCATCCCCAGCTCAGCGGAGTTTCCACATTCCATGCAGATATAAGGGAATATTAAAGTGCAGCTTTCATGTCCCGGCCCAGGAAAGCTTAACAAGTCATTTGGAAATCAAAGCTTTGGAAAGGGCTGCAGCCCAGGACAAAGGAAAAGAGCAGCCAAAGCCAAACATTGCCTTTGGAGCCCGTTGTCAACAATAAACTCTGCTTTTTATGCTTTGGAGCACAACCAGAGCATATCACGCTGATCAAGGGTCTCAGGGAGTGTTTCATGGGGGCATTTTGGAAGGGTTTTAAGCATCTGATAAATACAAAAGGGAGTGGATCCAAACTGCAAGTTTTTGTGCAAAAAGTGCTGGCTTGCAGCACACAGAGGTTTATTTGCAGGTTCCCAGTGGGGTTCTCTGTGTTCACTCTGCATTCCCAGGAGGGCTGCAGAGCCATGAACTCCTCTGAGAGTGCCTGGAAAGCACCAACTCCCTCCCTGCTGACCGTGCCAGACCCATCTGCCCCTGAGCAGGGAATCTGAGCAGGATCTTGCCCCTTGGAAGTTTAAGATCCTTCACTCTGGGAGCTGAGTCTGCTCACACTGAGCCAGGCCCTGACTTCCAGGTTTACGTTTCACAGCTCTGCACCACAACAAAATCAGTTTTTTTTGGGTTTTTTTTATGAACACCTGATACCTTTTGGGATGTAAATGTTTGCAGGTGGCTTTAAAGCCACTCCTAAAGCAACAAAGCCCATGGTTTCCTGCATGGAAGGATGGTGTGACAGGAGATGAGCACAGAGGGGTTGTGGCTGTGGGACTGGAGGTGGAAAGGCTCTCAATTCTGTGCAGTCACACAATCTCTGGGAATATCAGTGAGAAATCTGGATTTGTTATAGACTCCACCTCTTCTGGATAGCACACCCTGGGCTTTACTGGCAATTCCAGCAGCTCAGCAGTTCTGAAAACACAAAAACAGGAAATTCTACAGCAGTCCTGACGAGGCTGAAGATGCTCACAAATTCCTTAAAGAAGTGTCATTTTCTGGAAACAAATTATCAAAAGCCTCCAAGAAGAAGAAGAAGAAGAAGAAGAAGAAGAAGAAGAAATTTCTTATCACCACTCTGCTTTTACTTCATAATTTCCTCTTAAATCTGTCACCTCCTGAAGGCAGAGGAGAGAACCTCCTGCACAGGAAGCACCAGAGATTTGACTTTAAACCGGAAAGGGACAAAGTCCAAATTCCCCCTTTATCACAGCCCAGGGTGAGCAGGTGATGCAGAATCCAGCAGTGCCCCTTCACCTGCCTTTGCACCCAGCAAGGTCCTTTATTCTGACCACAGGGGGTGAGAAGGGCAGGCCCTCAACACGATGGCTTTTAAAGCACAATTAGAATTCTGCAGACTCATCTTTGTGCACCAATTTCAGGGATGTTTGTGATTACTTCACTGGAGTTGTCTGGAAAACAGAGGGGAAGTGGGGGTTAAGCTGCAAAGGTTTCACTTTTTTTTTGCTGTCAGCAGTTTCGAGTCCATTGGAGAAATAGATTCTGAGCTGGTATAGGCTGAAATTTTATTACTTTGGCAAATAAACTGAAGTAGGCCAGAATGTTGGGACTCCATCATCACAGGAAGCTTTTGAACCCTGGCTAGGCTGCCATGAGTGAAGGAAAAGAATTGCTTGTGAAAAATTTGCTTGTAAAATTGAGCTGAAGCAATCATTTTTCTATTTTAAAAGTATTTTTAATTTTTTTTTAAACCTTCATATATTCATATATTGAAAAGGCACATAATGATCAAATGCCCTGTTTGGGAACCCTTCATCAAATTCAGCAATCAGGGCTAGATAACTTTATTACTCCCTGTTTGTTGCCACAAAATGCTCTATCAACATCCCCAACCCCAGCTATGGAGCAGAACCAATCTTAGATGTTATAGAAAAAATTTTCTTTACCCCAAGAACCCAGGATTGGGCCACACCAGAAGGATTTTGGTGCTTCCAGCAGTGAGTGGAGCAGCCCAGCCAGAGACACAACCACACAAATTTCACTCCAGCGAGACTAAATCCATGCAAAAGCTTTTATTGCCATTATGGCTACACTTGAAAATAATTTTTTGGTTCTCTTCTCCCACTTGGTTGCCTCCACCCAGTAAAACTGCTGAGTAAAAATGAGTTTTTGCCCATGTCCATCTGCTGAGGGGGTCTGCAGGTGCCACGGGGCCCAGAAGGGGTTAAGGGCTGGACTGGGCTCAGCCCAGTTGGGTTCATTTGGGAGGGGATGAGAAGGTTTAATCCCCTCAAGGGCTGGGGCAGGGAGGCAGAGCTCCCAGGAGCTGCTGGAGGAAGGGCTGGCTTTTCACAGCAGCAGGTAAGAGCAGTGCCCAGGCAGATCTGGGGTGTTTTGGTGTGATTTGGTGCCTTTTCAGTCTTTTTGTGGCTGCCCATGGAGACAGCAGTGCTTGGTTTAGGTTTTATGGCTCCAGCTTTCTCCAGAGTTTGTGGGGTGGTTCCCCCATGGTTTGAGCTTATTCCCCTGGAGTTTTGTGGGATGGTTCCCCTGGATTTTGTGGGGTGGTTCTGGGGTGGCTCCCTTGCAGTTTGTGGGGTGGTTCCCCCATGGTTTGGGGTGGTTCCCCTGGATTTTGTGGAGTGGTTCCTCTGGATTTTGTGAGGTGGTTCCCCCATGGTTTGGGCTGATTCCCCTGGATTTTGTGGAGTGGTTTATCTGGAATTTGTGGGGTGGTTCCCCCATGGTTTGGGGTGGTTCCCCCATGGTTTGAACTGATTCCCCTGGATTTTGTGGGGTGCTTCCCCTGGCAGTGCTGTGCAGTTCCTTGGCTCCAACCCCACCCTTTGGGAAGCGCTGCCCACCTGCAGCCCAGCACATCCCTCTGCTCATTTTTGCTGGAAGCCAAAATGTGGCCTTGGCCACCTAATTAAACCCTGAGAGCATAAATAACTCTGACCTCCTTAAATCACTATTTAAAGGTGAACGGCAATGCTAAAATGTGAATTTAGTGGAGCCTGAAAGTACAGGGGAACATTTATCACAGAAATAACAAGTTTTTAAAGTTGTCTTTCCCTGTAAAATGTGCTGGGAAGGAGGGGATGTGACACTAAAGCCTCTGAGAGACCCAAACAGGGCTGGTATTGAGAGTTTTGATGTGAAAAAAAATGATGGATTTTGGTGCATCAGCATCAGAAAAGCTTTCTTGGTGAAGGAAATGTGAAATATTCTTTCTTGGGTTCATCTTGGTGGGGGATTTTTTCTGTTTTATTAATTCTCAACAAACAAAATTCTCAGCATCACTTAAATTTGTAACTGCCTTGATTAGTACAAAGAGATTAATAAATGGTGTAAAAGGAACCAGAATTCCAACATCAAAAAAGCTTTCTTGGTGAAAGCAGTTGTGAAATACTCTTTCCTGGGTTATTCTTGGTGGGAAATTGCTTCTGTTTTATTAATTCTCAACAAACAAATTTACCAGCATCTCTCAAGTTTGTAACAGCCTTGATTAGTGCAGGGAGATTAAGAAATGGTGTAAAAGGAACTTGAATTCTGCCTTCAGAGCACTCGGGGGCTGTGGCAAGGTGAGGGTTAAGGGAAATCTCCTTTTTTCCCTGGTCCTGTGTGTCAGTCACAGAGCTGACCTGCAGTGATGTAACACAATATGGACACCGAGGCTTTCACCAAATGTCACTTTGAAACAAAGCATGTGCTTTTAGAGAAAGTTGTTTGTTTTAACTGAGCCCAAAATGAAGCATTCATCACCTTGTCTCCTGTACAGCACATTGTTCTAGCTTGGAAAAAACTGAAACTAAGCCATATGCTGAAAGGGGAAGAATTCAGAAAAATTTCCTCACTTTCCATCCAGTCTGTTCCTCGATTCTTTGAGCTTCAAGGGAAGGAAAAATGTAATTGCTGCAGACAGGGTAAAGATGGTAGTTGCTATTCCCAGTCCTTTACACGGAGTAGGTGCTTTCAAGAACTTGGAAACAAACGTTGCACTAAAATTACTGCTGGTTACTGGCAGAATTGCTTGTAAATGTCTGTATTGGAGGCTGGAAATAGAATTTCGGGGTTTGCAGAACGTGTTCCTCAGGCTTGTTGTTCACAGATGTAGCTTTGTTCTGATGGGCACGCGGCTGCCAAGAATTCCCTAAGCAACCACTGATTATGCAAACTTTAAATTTGGGGGGTTCTGGGTGTAATTCCTCCAGGAACTGAAGGTTTTATAAATGCTGATTCTTTGGCAGTGAGATGTTGTGGAGGTCACCCCAAATTGACATTGTCAGCTCGTTTTCAGCTTCTCCTTTACCTTGAATTTACTCCTAACTGACCCTTCATAACATTGTAGTGTTAGTTCCTATAAAATGTGAAGAATATGATGTTAGTTGGGAAGTTTGGGGACAAATCACTGTTTTTGTGTAATATTGTCTATTTTCAATTTGTTAGACTCCACATATCGACCACATTTATCTAAGTACTTCTTTATATCTGACTTCTTAACACATTCAGTTGAACTCTGCCCTGCCAATAGGAGAACACAAAGTACTCCTGAAAGATCTCAATCTGTGATCTGGGCAGTTAAAACTAATGTAGCAGCCTAGCTGTTATCACCAACAGCCATCTCAGCTATTCAAAGTGACATTTTTATTCCAGTTGTTAGCCTGAATTTAGATTTTGCTGTTAACTGTCTGTAGAAAAAAAAAAATATCAACCATCAGTTTTTGCAAGTTAATGCAGTGTTGACTTCAGATCAGACACCCCCAGGAGGAGAAGCTTTATTCTTCCTACATTTGTTTACACTTCTCGGATGTCTTTGGGGTTTTTTACATTCCAGGCAGAGATGCAGAGAACACACGATGAGAGAGCTCCATCCATTGTTTCATTTCCCTTTTCCCAGCGTTTATTCCACCTGAGCTGTTTCTGCCCCAGCCAGGTTTGGTGCCACGGCCCTGATTGCCCCGTGGCCATTCAGGCAAGACAGGCTTCTCCTTTTTTTGCCTTTTCTTTATTTTTCTCTTGTTGCACATTTCACTTCCACCATCAGAAGCAGCCCTGAGCTGTTTCTGATTTAAAACCCGACCCACAGGGAGGTTCAGGCTGGGCCCAGGTGATGAGCAGGTGAAAAGCTGAAGGTGCTGCCCTGCAGAAAAGCTCAGCTCAGGTGAGAGAACAAAGGTGCCTGGACTGGACTGGACTGCACAGAACCATCTGCAGGATCTGCTGAAATATTCAAGGTTGAGCAGAGAAAACGATCCTGGCTATTGAAAATCAGATTGCTGCTGCCATGTGTGTGCGTTGGCAGGGCAGCCCTGCCACAGATGGACACTATTAAAGGCAGAAATCAAACACCAGCACGTGTTCCAGGCAGAAAGAGAGCCCGAGCTCCCTGCTCGGCAGGGGAATTCTCGGATTTATCTTTATGGCAGGAGGTGAGCAAGATTTGAAGATTTTTTAGGCTGCTGCAGTGTTGGTTACCTGAAATTCTGTGTGCCTCCCACAAATTCCAATCCAACAAATGCAAATGGTTTACCTGGAATTCTGTGTGACTCCCACAAATTTCAGTCCAACAAATGCAAAATATTTACCTGGAATTCTGTGTGACTCCCACAAATTTCAGTCCAACAAATGCAAAATATTTACCTGGAATTCTGTGTGCCTCCCACAAATTCCAACCCAACAAATGCAAAATATTTACCTGGAATTCTGTGTGACTCCCACAAATTTCAGTCCAACAAATGCAAAATATTTACCTGGAATTCTGTGTGACTCCCACAAATTTCAGTCCAACAAATGCAAAATATTTACCTGGAATTCTGTGTGCCTCCCACAAATTCCAATCCAACAAATGCAAAAGATTTACCTGGAATTCTGTGTGACTCCCACAAATTCCAATCCAACAAATGCAAATGGTTCACCTGGAATTCTGTGTGACTCTCACAGATTCCAGTCTTACAAATGCAAAATACAGTTCTTTGGTTTTTTTTGGTTTTTTAAAATGAAAAAGTCTAATGCATGAACCTGGGCTCACACAAAGTTTTGTCACCCTTTCAGGCAGGTTTCAATTTGTGGCAGGATAATTTAGATGCCAAAAAGTGCCATCTTCTTTTTTTTTTTTTTTTTCCCTTTTTTTTTTTTTTTTTTTTTCCTTTTTTTTTTTTCCCTCTTCTTCTTTTTTTCCCCTCTCTTCTTTTACTTTATTTTTTCCTACCATAGCCCTGCTGTCGGTACTGCAGTTAATCTATAGGAATGTTTGGTTTAAGTTTTATGAAGGCGGCTGAGAGCATCCTGTGGATTAGTGAGCTCAGTAAAATCTCGGTGCCCTCCAATCCTGTTTGACACAGAACTTCCTCATTCAAACCCAGTGTCAGCAATAAAACCATCGATGAGTTGTTCTGTGCAGAAATGTCTGCCTGAAACAGATTTTCCATGAAGTGTTTCGTCAGTGCGTGCAACTCTCACCACCCCGGCATTCCTGGGACCTCAGGGATTAGGTTCCCACAAGCATGGGTGATATAATTTCTTCCAGGACCAGATTCATGTTGTAATGTCACTGTTACACCACTCAGCTTGAAAATAACCACATGAAGTGCTAAATTATCAAAAATGTTTCTTCTTCCTTGCCTCCACCACTGTGTTTTTCAATGAGAAACTGAAAATGTGATTTTTTTTGGTAAAAAAAATAGACTGATATTCTGTCCTAACACAGAAACGACATCAAAAAAAGGAGTTTTATCTCCCTTCCCTGCCCCTGAACCAGAAGCAGGTTGTTCACCCTGCCTGGTTCTGCTCTCACACAGAAAAATGTTCTTTGGCATGGATTGGAAATGCAGGTGAGCCCAGTGGGAAGAAATGCTGATGTGTGACTCCAGCTCAGGTTGAATAATTTCTTTATTATAACTACACTATAATACATGAATACACTATTTAAAGGAGATATTAAAACTACAAACCTACTTTTCTAACTACCAAATCTAACTCACAACTCGTGACCCTCTCTGAGAGCCCAGCCCCAGGTGGGTTGGATTGGCCATCAGCTCAAACAATCCTCACCAGAATCCAACCAAGCAATCACCCCAGGGAAACAATTCTCCAAACACATTCCACATGGGAAAACAAGGAGCAGAAATAGAAATTGTTTTCTCTTTCTTCTCTCTGTGCAAAATCTATGAAAAATCCTGAGAGAGAGAAGAAGGTGGCTGCCACAGGCATGTTCTTTGTCATGTTTTTTCGCATGTTCTTTCACATGTTCTTTCGCAGCCCAGGCTCTCTCAGCGCTGCTGGCTGATCAATTTTCAGCCATCCCCACTTTCCTGGCACAGTTTCCTTTGAACATTGCCTCACATCATTTCCCTCCTCTCTGCACCCTCCTCCCTGTCCCCTTCTCAGCCCCATCTCTCTCTCCAGTGCCAGCAGAGGGCACTTGGATTTAATTTCTTGCATGCTTCAGGCTCTAAAACTATTCAGCAGTTGCACTTTGCAGGTTTTTTTGGGTTTTTTCCCCCCCGAGAAACCCCAAACAAGGCCATAACCCCAAAGTGCGTGGTCCCTTTAGGATCCCGGATGGAGCCCGGGGAGGAGCTGGGGGTGGCACTGAGGGTTCCCCACCGTGCTGGATTCCAGCTCCTCTCTTCTGGGGGAGGATTTTGCTCATCCTGGGGGGAGGATCATGAGCGGCTCCTCCGAGATGTTTTCAGAGCAATTTCTGCCCGGCTCTGGGTAAATAAACTTCTGCAGCCTCAGCAAAACCAGGGCTGGTCCCAGCTGCAGCTCAGCACCCCCAGCTTCCCTGCTCCTCCTCGCTTTGCTCTTTTGGGGTATTTGGATGTTTTCCAGGATTTACAGCTCAGGCTGGAGGCTGTGTCTGGTGATCTCTGCTCAGGTTTCCTGCTGTCCTCCCCTCCCTCACGGAGAATAAAGAGATGCCCCTGCGTGGTTTAATCTCAGTTCCTGGCCCAGAGAGCTCCTGTTTGGCACTGCTGGGGCCTCTCTGGGGTTTCATTTGGTGCCTTTGTTGGGATCCCACTGGTTAAAAGCTGATGTGGGGCAAACAAAAGCCAAGGGGTGATGCTAAAGGGGAAATGAGAGACTGATCCTGCAAAAACTGATGTGCTTAGGGCAGGAAAAAAAAATAATGCAACTAAAACTAAAAATGTAACTCTGCACAGTGTGAACACTAAGCAAACACCACAGAAGTGCCTTTAAATTAAAAAGAGAGAGGATAAATGAGACTAAGTGCTCGATGTATATGAAAAGATATATTCCCTGTCCATTCTCCCTTTGTCTTTCAAATGCAGAAGAAACAAAAAGGTCAGGAGAGATTTGGTCATGCCATAACACGGAAGTCACTTTTTGTGCTGCTGTGAATGTGGTATTGTTCTGCTCTTACTGTCCCGTTCAGAGTCAGAATGAAATTAAAACAATGCTGCTGAGGAGAGGGACAAAGCCCGTGGCAGAGAGGAAACGTGCTCACCTGAGAGCCTCGCCACAGTGCTTTGAAGAAAACCTGCTGCCTGCTCTCAGCAGGACCTCTCAGGAAGCAGCTTGCACGCTGAGCTCCAGCACTGCCACCCCTGGGACAGCTGGAACCCCTGGGAGTCACTGAAGGGTGTTTTGTGCAGAATGGGAATGCTGGTGATGGCTGACAGGGGTACAGGGGGGAGCAACGACAGCTGTTTGTGATTTCATGTGATTTCCAGGCCATACATGTATTTATTTCCACTTGTACTGTCAGGTTGTGCTTTCAGCTCAGGCAGCAGTCAGGGCCCTGCTCATGGCCATAATTAACGAGGCTCTGGTGCCACCAGCAAAGCAGGGGTGCAGCCACAGGATCAGCACCAGCTGAGTTATAAATGTGGGCAGCCACGAGGGGTACACTGGGGTAACTGGGAGCCTTGAGTTGGTAATGTGGGGTACACTGGGGTCCTTTAGTCGTTAATGTGGGGTACACTGGGGTCCTTGAGTTGTTAATGAGGGGTACATTGGGATAACTGGGATCCCTGAGTTGTTAATCAGGGGTAACTGGGATCCTTGAGTCGTTAATGAGGGTAACTGGGATCCTTGAGTTATTAATGTGAGGTAACTGGGATCCCTGAGTCATTAATATGGGGTACACTGGGATCCTTGAGTTGTTAATGTGGGGTATACTGGAATCCTTGAGTTGTTAATGAGGGGTACATTGGGATCCTTGAGTTGTTTATGAGGGGTAACTGGGATCCTTTAGTCATTAATATGGGGTACACTGGGATCCCTGAGTCATTAATGAGGGGCACACTGGGATCCCTGAGTTATTAATGAGGGTAACTGGGATCCCTGAGTCATTAATATGGGGTATACTGGAATCCTTGAGTTGTTAATTTGGGGTACACTGGGATCCCTGAGTCATTAATGGGGGTAACTGGGATAACTGGGAGCCTTGCCCTGCTGTCTGTAACCTCAGCAGAACAACTCGTGTGGAACCAGTCGCTTTTCAAAAGAAGTTTTCTTCTCCTTCAGGCTGCACTGGACCGAAGTGCTGATGGTCCTGCCGAAGATGCAGCTGAGCAATCCTTTCCAGCAGGGCAGTCCCAGCTGGGATCCAAAGCACACTCTGCTTTAGCAGCTCTGTGCTCCAGCACGAAGCAGAACTGTTTCTGTCTCACACTCCCATAAACTGGAGAAGGAATTGCTTTCTGAAGGGTTTTTTGCCCAGTTCAAGGCAGGGCTCATGTCTGAAGCTGTGCTTTGGAGCATCTCTGAGATTTCCTGAGACACTGAAATGGTGGAACGCTTCTAAAGCTGACTAGTTCAGATTTCAGTTTATCCATGGAAAATGTGTGTGTGGAAGTGCCCCTTCAGAGGTGAGGGATGTTCCTACTCCACCGCTGGGAGCCTGAGTCAGGGATCCAGATCAAAATTTGTGTCAAGAGGAAATCTGCAGGTTCTTTACTGGTTCTGACAGACACGGGGATTTCTCTGGTGATAAGAACAGGTGTTCAGGGCTGTTGGCTGAAGCAATTAGCAGTTTACCCTTTAATCACAATTTACCTAAAAGAGAAGTTATTGTAGGCGGCAGATACTCAAATAAAACCTCTAAATTTAGGAAAAAAACCCCTAAATTTAATCTGAGGTCCTTATGCTTACAGTTGATGTGTTTTCACCTCTGGATAACTTGGTTTATATTTCTGACTCTCCACGAATTTAAATCATGTGATGGACCAAGGCTGTGTTACCAGAGCCAGAATGATTTTTATTTACATTTTTTAATGGAAACATAGTCTGGAAATGAAGAAAAATCATTTGTCAGTTGGCCTAGTAAAGAGCATTCCATGTCCTGTGGCTTTTCCTGCCTGAGGAAAGGTGGGATAACCTGCTGGGGCTGTATTTCTGTCAGGAAAACATCACCCCTGCTATTGCTGGGAGTCAGCCAGCCTCCTGGGAGGGGAGGGTGGCGCAGGCTGGAAGTTTTGGGGTGCTCAGGGAAGGTGGGATCCAGGCTCCCAGTGCCACCCCTGGGTGCTGTGGAGCCCCTGCCCAGCCTGGGGGCCGTGGGCTGGTGCCAACCCCGCCGTGGCAAGAGGAGCCAGGCTGGCAGAAACCTCCTGGCTTTTTCTCCAACTTCACTGAGCTCAGGCCAAAGGAGCCAGAGGGGGCCATAAAAAGAAGTTTGAGAGCAAATTCTGAGCTGGCAGCTGAGTGGGGAAGGGGAAGCTGCTCTAGATTTGGTGATAAGCTGCTTCCAGCTTCTCTTCCACGGAGTGGTATTGATTTATTATCAGAATTGATGAGCAGAATAAACCCAGTTTAGGTGCTTCTCCTCACCTGCATAATGAAAGGAGACAGAATCAAAGTTATGGTTAATAGACAGTGAGGAGCACAGGGAAAAATGGCAATTTCCAGGTGGTTCTTTTCTTACCACAACCTCATTATAATGAGTGGAATCTTGAAATAAGAAGCCCAGTTAAAAGCATGTTGGACACTGGTACAAAATGTTGGTTTGCAGGGCTGTCAGGAGTGAAAAACACCCCAAAAAGCCCTGAGACATCTGCCTGACAAACTCCATGGAGTTTCCTTGGTCCTAATACAGATCAGCCAGCAGCTCATCCTCTCTCAAACCCAAACACCAAATAAATGCAGCACTCCCAGGGCCAGTGCCCTGCTTTTATTGGTGTCAAAACAAAGGCAGCTTGGGAGGGGTGCAGAAATGAGAAATGCAACTTCCCACAGGCAGCAGGGCTTTTTCTTGCTTTAAAAATACCTGTTCTTGGAAAGAGCCCTGAGAAACCACTTCTTTTAGGCTCCAGGTAAAACTCTGGGGGCACAGAGAGAAAAAGGAGAATTTCCCAAGGGCAGCCCCAGTATTTGCTGGAACCAAATAATCCATATTGTGCAGGGTGAATTATTTTATTCTGTGAAGCAACAGCAGCACTTCCTTCTTCAAAGCCTATCAGGTGACAGCAGAATCGAGGCAAAAACCCCAATTCTGGAATTTGACCTGGAATATTTGGGGGCCTCTCCCCAGCCTGTGTGCAGGGATTGATAATCTGTGAGCTCCTGTGAGGCTGTTGGTGTTTTTGTGTCAGAGGGAGTTACAGAAAGAGAAATTGCTGAGTCTGGTTCCACGCATCTGGGAGATGTTTGGAGATTGCTGGGCTCAAAAAATAATTAAAAAAAAAAAGAACAAAAATCAAATAAAATACACAAAACCAACCAAACAAAAAAAAAAAAAACACCAAAACTCCCTCACAGTATTGGAGTAGGGAAGTGACATTTTTAATGTCAGTGAGAGTCAGGTTTGGGTTTGGAATGAGCAGATTGGGCTGAGTAAAATAAGTGACTCCGTTCTGAACTGCAAGAGGCTCAAAAATTTGTTTAATTCACTTAAAATCTCACTCAGTGTGTGTCTCACTTTGCCATTTAATACTTAAATGAGTTTAACTTAGGCACTGGGTAGTTTAGATGAAAAATAGTATTTTGTGGAGTAAGACAAGACAAAGCACTTAGAATTGACCACAGTCATCATGAATAAATTAATTTAATTTTAATTTGATTTTCATTTAAAATCACCTGCTTCAAATCAATTCATTCACAATGACTATTTATTTATTCACAATAATTTATCAGATAGTTGGTGCAATCAAGCCCTGGCCTGTGATTTTTCCGTAGATGCTCCAGGAGCAGCTTCACATTGTTCAGTTTTTTCTCACATGATCGGCCACAAGTCACAGTCTGTTATTTCTGTTTCCTGTTTGATGACAGAAATAAGAGATTTGCAGGTCTTGCATATTATCTGATCTATGAAGCAAACAGAGCCCTGCTTCTGAGAACTGACCAGGAGCACTTTCCCTGCCTTCAGTCTGCCCTCAGGAGCTCCTGCTGGAGCTGCTTTCCCTCAGGGTGCTGGAGAAATGCACAAATCCCCTTCTTTGTGTTACACCTTTGGTTTGAAACTCCATCTCAGTGGTTTATTTGGTTTAGCACGTTCATTTCAGTACCATGGGCCAGTTTCTTTGTCTGCCCGTGTTACAGGTACATCTTTCTCTTTTTCAAGATTTTTCACAGAGAGAAGAAAGAGAAAACAATTTCTATTTCTGCTCCTTGTTTTTCCCATGTGGGATGTGTTTGGAGAATTGTTTCCCCGGGGTGATGGCTTGGTTGGATTCTGGTGAGGATTGTTTGAGCTGATGGCCAATCCAACCCACCTGGGGCTGGGCTCTCAGAGAGGGTCAGGAGTTGTGAGTTAGATTTGGTAGTTAGAAAAAGTAGGATTGCAGTTTTAGTATCTCCTTTAAATAGTATATTAATGTGTTTTAGCATAGTTATAATAAAGAAATCATTCAGCCTCTGAACTGAGTCAGACACCAGCATTTCTCCCCACCAGGCTCACCTGCATTTCCAATATCCCAGTGCAGAAGCAGTTTGAGGAGTCCATGGAAAGCAGCTCCATCTACACCTGGGGGTGTTTTGCCACTGAACTCAGGCACCAGGGTGGAATCATGGAGTGGGTTGGGTTGGGTTGGGAGGGACCCTGAAGATCTTCCCATCCCACCCCTGCCATGGCAGGGACAGCTCCCACTGTCCCAGTGCCCAGCCTGGCCTTGGGCACTGCCCTGGGAATTCCATCCCAGCCCCTCCCCACCCTCCTGTGCAGATTCCAGCAGCTCCCCAGAGCTGAGGGCAGGATTCCAGGTGGGGCCAGGAGCATCTCAAACCCAAGTGGCACCTTCCATTTCCGTTTGCTGTGGCCCTGCCATTGTTGCCCGTTGGTGATTGAGCTAAAATGAGACAAGGGTAGCACAAATGGTGATGGTTGAGATAGAGATTCATCCCCTGGAGCTCACAGAACCCTGCTTTTCATGAGCTCAGCCACAGCATCACCTCAAAAGTGAAAGAGCAGAGATCACCCTGAAAAGGAAGGGCATTAAACTAATTCAGTGCCAGCTCATAGAAGACATTTTTATACAGGATGTTTAGCAACAAGCAAATGTTCATGCAGTGTCTGACAGCTGAACAAACTGGACTTGCTGATTGTTGCCCACTTTCGGGTACCTCTGGAAATTCAGGGGGTGGGGGAGACACAAAGCAAAGCCCATCATGGAGAAGAGACGTCAGCTGTGAGAAATACAAAATACCCACCATAGTCCTGCTTTAAACCAGCAGTGAGCAGGGGCAGGCAGGGTGCTCTGGGCTGCTCCTGGAGGGGGCAGAGCCACCCGGGACCCCCAGACCCCGAGCACCCCCTCATTCACCCCAGCACTGATGCTCTGCAGGACCTTTGGTAAATGTTCATGAAATCACTGTAACCAGAATTCTGCTCAGGACAAAGGTTTGACAAGGCTGCATGAAAGCAAATTTTAGTGATAAAACCCCCATGGTATTTGGTTTTGTCTTTTTTTTTTTTTTTTTGGTAGTTTAGACTACAGCACTATCAATTCTAAAAAGGAAAACAAAGTTTTCAAGTCCAGATATGTGAGACTTTTTTAACATTTGGAGTGGACCCAGCAATTCAGTATCGTAATCCAAAGTCAAACTTTCTGCAGAACTGTAGTTTTATTTTTGTGGTTTAGGTGTATCTGGGAAGGGGGGGAGAACAAGCTGAATTTTGTTGTATTTCAGTTAGAACAAAATACAACCCCTGAAAACTGCAGTGCCTAAAATAAATATATCTGACTAGGCTGGATTTATGCAACATAAATATAACAAAACAGTGCCAGCAAACTTTGATTTTGTGACATAAACACAGACTTGGTGTAAATCAGTAAATGCCTCAGTTCGCATTCATTCAATGCCCTGATTTTAAATAGCATTTTAAAATAGACTGCAGGTGTAATTTTGAAATTTTGTTTTTAAATTTTAAGTAAGTTAGGAAAATGGTCCCCTGTCATTTCAGGATTCTTCTGTGCTCTGAGCTTGTGGCATTGTTTATGTGTGAAAATCAACTCCTAGGCAGGATTTATGTAATAATTCTGCTGGAGTGAGTTGGTTGCACTTTGAGGGCAGAAGGAACTGTCAGCATCTCCCTCATCTCCTGCTGGAGCAGCTTTGGGGAGCCTTTGGAGGCTCTGCTGTTACCCAGCTTTATTTCACTTTGTGCCAGTCTGACACACATCAAATATTTCAGCTTGTTGTCATATCCTCCCTTAGTCCTAATTTGGTCAAATCACACTCATTCAACCTTTATCTTGTTCTCTTCTCTTTGCTTTTTAATTGATTAATTTACTTAATTTACTTTCTATTCCCTGAATTAGCAATAGGGCTCTATAAACAGTTGGGCAGAAAGGAGGGGGGAAAAGGGAAATTTTAAAAATCAAATTGAGTTCATATAGAAATATTAGAAGCATTTTAAATCGAAAGGACTAAGAATGGGAGTTTAAATTCTGTCTAAAGATTGCAACGGTTGTGCAAATTAATCTTGGGATGGTTTATTTTGTTTGATTAAAAAAACAAACAAAACAAAAAACCACTAAACAATCCTCTCAGCTGCCTTTCAGAGCTCCTGAACGGTTCTAAAATTAGTCAGTGACTTGTGTTAATTTTTTCCCCGGGCTCTCCAATTTGAGCACACGTATGATTTATGCCAGACAATGAATTGCCCCTTCCAAGCAAGAGCCTGGCTTTGGCAGAGGAGCGGGCAGGTGACGCCGGAGGGGATTTTGGGCTGAAGTAGGGATGCTTTGGGGCAGCTGCCCTGCCTTTCCTCCGAGGTGGAGGAGCGTGTTCCATCAAGCGCTGGTGCAGCGATGGGGTTTCCTGTCGCTGGGAATTGTTTAGCAGCTGATCGCTCCAGAAATAGCCGGGAATAGGAAATTCCTGCCGCAGGGAGAAGCAAAACGCTCTCCGAGCGAGGGAGATGGAGCTGCGCTGCTTTCCGTCCCTGCGCGGGGATTTGGGGCTGGGGAGGGATGCGGGTCCCGCTCCCCATCACACGCCAGCCACAAAAAAAACCCAAAAAACGACCCCGATTCATCCTTTCTCCACAAAATCTGCCTTTCCTCCCCGCTTCCCTCTGTGTGTCAAACATCCACTCGCCAATTACAAGCTGGGCTTCTCCCAGCGCTGTTTTCCAGGGGGATGCGAGAGGCGAACTTTACGGGCTGGGGGAGGGGAGCAACAACAAAGCGTTTATTCTTCCCCTTCCCCTCCCCCGGGAGAGGGAGGAAGCAGAGGAGTGGTGGCAGAAGTAGGAAGAAGAAAGGAATTAAAAAGTAAAGACAACTTGAAAGTGGAGTCAGGAAAGGAATTTAAAGGGGAACGGTTCAGTTTTAGCAAGAGGGCTGAATCCCGGGAGACGGTGACAGCTCTGCCTTGACTTGAATGTGAATTGACTTTAATTTAATGCGCGGTGTCCCGCCGACGGCAGCGCGGTCCCCGCGGAGGATCCGCGGCGAGGAGCGGCCAGGAGGAGCGGCACGGAGCGCGGAGGGGATGGTTTGTGTAACATCCCCTGCTGCTCGCACATGGCAGGCTTTCATAACCTTGCAGCTGGGTGTGTGCAGACTGCAGGGGCAGAACCAGCCCGGCTTTGTGTGCTGGGGCTGCTTTGGGGGATTAACCCAACCACCTGCTCCAAAAAAACCTGAAACTGGGCAGCAAACACCGCCCTACCTCCCCAGAGGCGCTGCTCGGGGGAAGGATGGAGGGATGGTTTTGTCGGGCAACAAAACTTTCGTTTTTCAGCCTGGAACTTCTCCACCGCTGTCTCTGTGATTTTGGGACCCTGCCTTGGTGCAGGACACACGCCCAGCCCGTGCTGCTCCCTGGATCCTCTGTCTGAGCACATTTGAGAAGCAAAGTTTATATTCCACGCTTGAAAGCACGTGCTTTTCCACTTGTGGATGTAAGTGCAGCCTAGGAAAAATATCTATTATATTGACCAGCGTGCTGACCTGGGGCAGAATCTCTCCTGACCGATTTTCCTCTTAAATCCTGGTTTTAAACACAGAGCTCTTGTTTCGTTTGGGTGTAATTACTCCTGAGCACAGCTGCCTTGAAAAGGAGGGTTTGCCATTCACAAGGTTTCCTTTTCCTTTTTTTTGTTTGCTTGCTCACCTCCAACTTGCTTTGGGTCCCGGGAAGATGAAGTTTTCTCATTTGGCTGCCAAGCAGCTCCACAGCCCTCCAGGAATATTGACAAGGACAGCAGGGAAAAGCCAGGAACTGGAGTGGCCCAGCAGCTGCCCCAGCCCTGGGCTGGACCTGCCCCAGCCTTGGTGCCTGCTCGTCAAACCCAGCATGTTTTAAATAACACATCCCAGGCTTGGCAAACTGTGATTGCCCAACAGAACCTTGCTTTGTCAGAAACTCTCTGCCCAGCTTTAGAGTAACTTTTGAGTGCTCCATCTGACCCAGGAGAGTAAAATCCTTTTCCTTGGGGCAGGGAGCGTAGGGATAACTGATAATGCACTCCCAAAGTTCTCCCACTGGGACCAACAGTAGCCCATAAATATTTCCTTGAATTAAATCTGGAGCTATAATTCAGGTTTGAATAGACTCAAAGCTTCTACCACATTTGTGTCTGGGCCTGAATTTCCGTTCTGGGGCTCTGAAAGCAGAGGCTCAGTGAGGACAATGAGGGTTCCTCATTCCTTGCTCCTCCCTGCAGGGCAGAACACCTCGTTTTTGACAGTGACCTGTACCAGCATACCAGCCTGTTTACTAGCTGTTGGAAACCGGTTGTAGAGCCTTTGTAGGTGGACTTAGCAGCTGTAACAGGAGCTAGGGGTGTGTGGAAGCTCAGCCTCCTCTTCCTCATTCCCTGGCAAAGCTGTGCCAGCACACACTTGGCAGCACCGAGTACTTCCTGCCCGTGCAGCCTCAGGTTGGCTTTTTCCCATTTCCTTAACAGCCAGGTTTTGGGTGAAAAGAGGAAATAAAAATGTGCAGCTATTCCTATCTGAGAACCAGACCTTAGCTCCCGGTGGTTCTTTTCCTTTCAAAACACGAGCAAGATTAAAAATAAAGAAGTGTCAGCGTGCTAATGTTTCAGTTTCTAATCAGTTCACAAATGGCAGGAAATTAACTGGCTTTTCATGAACATCTGTTCCACTTCTGGCTTGAAAGGTTGGAGGCAAATGCTATCTGTCAAATCTCATAGTGAGAATCAGCAATAAATACACTTTTCATTTTCCACCCCCATTTCTCCCTTAGCCATTCAGAATAGTACATTGTAGCCAAATGCACTGGTTTCTTTCCCTCTCGTGGTTTTTTTAGGGGGTGGTTGGTAATGGAGAGGGTGATGAGCTGCCTCAGAATAAGGATCAGGAGGAAGGTGGTGATTACAGCCCTGCAGTGCTGCACACCTGCTGGATGTGTACAACACTCATCCCAGGCTCTTCTCAGGTGAAATGTGCTTTTTTTGAACATTTCACAAGGGCTTGGGAAGCAGAATCTCTTTTTCCTGGTATTATTTATCTTTAAGTGACTTGGGGGACTGAAGGTCTTGTTGCTGCAGCAACAGTCTCTAAGGGGATGTCACATCCAAGTGACTTTGTTTAATCACCTTTCTATGCCTGGTGTGCCCAGGTTCTCCAGGCTCCAGGTGTAACTCACTTTGTGCTGAGCTTATTTTCTTCAGGTTCTGGGGAATTACAGAATATCCAACCACTCTGGGTATTTGTCCCCCAGGAGAGCCCCACACTGGGACTGGAATGCTGGCACACTGTGCTCTTTTCTGTGCTGCACTGGGTGCTGTCTCCTCCTTTTAAAAGTGGATGAACATCTGAGATTTCCTGGTCACTGCTATGAGGTTGACAGGGAATTCACAAGCCCAAGTTATCTGGAGTTTGTAACAGCTGTGCTTTTCTTGGTTCCCTGCACATACAGGGCTTGAAATCCTTGGCTGAAGAGATTGGGATGTCTCCGTTAAACTCTTGTAGCAGCTGATTATTCCTGAAATTGGTTTCAGTAGCAATTCCAAGAAAAGCTGCTCTGGAGAACAGAGAAGCTGAGCAAAACCTTAAGCAATGCATGGACCACTGGGTTTTGAGCAATCCAGAGCTGAAATAGAGAATGACAGCCCAGATAATGCAACAAATGGCCTAAAAAGCAGCAAGAGCTTCCCAGATTCCCTCGTGGGGTCCAGAGAGGAGGACATTAATCAGGCCAGACAGAGGAGTCTGTAACCAAACAGGTTTGGCCATTACACAAGAAGAGCAGGCAAACATGAGACTGGAGGAAAAGATCTTTATCAGCCCCTCGCATGCAAAACTGAACAGGGGAAGCTCAGAGTGTTGTGTGCACTCATCAGCTGCAGAGGGAGGTGGGACCTTGCTTTCTCTCCTTCCTGGCAGCAAATCCTGGTCCCACGTGGAACACTCAGTGGGAGTTCCCCTGATTTCCTGCTCAGCATCAGCCCTGATCTTCCCACCATTCTCTTCATGCAGCACTTCTCTTCATTCGGCTGCTTGAGCTGAAAAAGCACCGGGGCTTTGTGGGGCAGACAGGCTCAGAGGGCTTCAGAAGTGAAAATTGGTCTGAAGTGGAATGATGAGGACTTAGGAGATTTGGTGAACACCGTCTTTCATGGTAGGATGAAGTTGCTGCTGACCTGCAGAGCTCAGACAAAGCTGGTTTGATATTTCAGGGTGCAGGAGGTGCCCTGAGCTCCCTCTGTAGCTGATGCTGTGTCTGT
>QUSF01000058.1:1566468-1578542 GCA_003676055.1 Chloebia gouldiae
GTGTTTAGCAGGAGGATGAGAAGTCTCAAAGAAGTGATGGAAAGGGGAGCCACTGGCAAAAGAGACCCCAAAATGATGCTCACTGCCACAGCTCTTCCCCTCCTGGGACCAAAAATCCACAGAGGCACCCATCCCTCCTCTGGCCTTATCATCCTCTCATCACTGCTCCCTACTGCCTGGCAGGGGTTGAAAAAGGAGCATTAGTGATTTATTATTGCAACTCTGAATTCTCAGAGCTCCCTGCAAGGCTGGGGAATAATTGTCCTTGCCTGGCTGGTGGGAAAGTGAGGTGGAGCAGATGTGCTGAGAGATAGAGATTTGCTCACGCCACCAGGGTCAGGTTTCCTCCATTTATTGAAGAGTGCCAGGCTCATATTGTTCTTTCCCTACCAGTTAAATAATAATATAAACTTTGTGCTGCATGGCTGCTGATTTATATATTCTTATTCAAACAGATGCACAGATCTGGTTGAATGAAAGGACAAGAAATATTTTCTATTAATGAACTCTGAATAATTATATCCTGCTCTAAGCATTGAGTACAACAGTGCTCACTAGGGGAGGAAGAATCATTGGGCAAGGAAAATAATTGTCTCACTAGCAATTACCATTAAAGTATTAAAGAAACTGATGTACTTCTCATTCAATAATCTCTCTGGAAGCTTTTGTTCCCTAATAAAGTGCTCATCTCATGAAGTGCCATCAGGAGCACAGTAATTTGATTTGATGATGAGCCTTTACCTGCCTACAGGAGAATTGCCTGTAAATATTAATAATGGATTCTCACCAGGGGAAAAGAAGGTACAGGAGACATTCTGAAATTAGGAAAATAAATCATTAGGTGCCCTCCTCATCCTCTGTTCCTGATGTCTTCATGACATTAAAAACCACAGTTGTTACAACACAGTTTTTCCTTGATTGCACAGTTGATCCCTCTGAAATTGTGCTTTTTTATTTGCTTTTTCTTATCAAGATGGATTGGCTGCAGTTTAGTGCTTACACTGAGTTTTTCCACCCACTCGTTACTTTGAGTTTTTAACCTGCAGGTGGAGAATCTCCCACTGTGCTGCCCAGAACCTCCCAGACAGACTGGGTGGATGGGAAAAGGAGTTTTGCTCTGGCCAAAAAATGCATCACAAATCTGCCATTTCCACCGTTTCAGCAACCCTGAAGCACATTTATGCAAATCAAAGTGCCAGGAGGTTTCTGCAGCCGCTCTCCAAAATGCCAAGGCTCTTGCTCCACTTTCTGAAGGCACCACAGTCTCATGTGAACACAACCTGAGAAACTCGGTCTCAAGTTTCTCTTGTGTCCCAGAACAAGCTGTGAGTTCTTCAAAAACAGCCCCAAAAATAGCATGAATCTTGTAGTTTCATTTTTCAGTGTTGCAGACCTGCAGAACAAGAATGCCTTAACAGGAAGCCACAGAAGAAGAATTAAATCTTGGGGTTTTTTTTGTTTGTTTGTTTGGATTTTTTTTTTTAATATTAAGAGGTTTTAATGTATTAAAAGTTTTGTCTAGAAGGCAGATGACACATCCCCATCCCTGCACACCCTGGGCTGAGCTTTCTTTGGACTCTGCTTTCTTTGGACTCTATCTAACACTCAGGTGTTGATATGATCAGCTCCACCAGGAGCCTTTCATCCCTCCCATTTATCTTTATTTTATTGCAGTTAGTGGCAATAAATGTGGGATAAGATGCTACATTTGTCCCTAAATGATATCAATTTATGATTTCATGCTGTGGGGTCAAAGTTTCCTGGCTGGGTCTGTACTGAGAGTGGCCTTGTGGGGCCCTGAATGGCTCCTTTGTGCTGCACTGGGAAAACTTTACCTGGGACCTCATGGAACAGCAATCAAAGAGACACTCTTGGGTGCTGCTGGTGATTATTCTTATTTCAGCCATTTAAACAGCTTTTTACAGAGAGAAAAAAAAAAGCCTCTTGAAAAATAGGCAGAAAAACCAGGAATGTTTGTCTGGTTTTGTGTGGGTGAGGATTTGTAATGAAAGTCCCAGGAATTTTTTTGTCTTTTTTTAAAATTTTATTTCCTTATCACTTACAGGTGTTTTTTGACTATTAACACTAACCTTTGTGTCAGCCACATCCTGGTATGCACCACCACGTTTTGTGTGTGAAACACAAGAGAAGCTTTATGTATTATCAGAAACGCACAGGACAATCATTTCTCTTTTCTTCCTTTTTTCCACTGAAAAGGGAGGGGTGAGAGACCTGTCCTGGAAAAGTCCTACACAAAACTTCTCTGAACAGGAACTGTCTGTGGCACATGGGGTGTTCCTCAGCCCATTTAGCGTGGGGGGAATTTCCAGATCAAATTCTTCTTTAAACACTGCCTTTCTCCTGAGGGTCAGTGTTCTCTGCCCTCACCTCAGCTGGAAGATTTTGGGAATAGCAGGAATTATGGAATGGTTTGAGCTGGGAGGGACCTTAAAGCTGATCCCATCCCACCCCTGCCAGGGCAGGGACGCCTCCCACTGTCCCAGGTGCTCCCAGCCCAAACGTCCAGCCTGGCCAGGGATCCAGGGCAGCCACAGCTGCTCTGGGAATTCCATCCCATCACCCTCCCAGGCAGGAATTCCTTCCCAAAATCCCACCCAAACCTCTCCTCTTTTTGTCTGAATCCACTCCCCCTTTCCCTGCCGCAATCCCCTGTGAACGGGAATATTCCATTTCCTTAGGTGTCTTCATGGGCCTCAGGGTTTTGTCCTGTTTGGGTTACTTTGGGCCAAGATAATCAGGATTTTTAACTGTAAATTTAATCTGCATTTACAGCAGAGCGAGGGAAGAAGAGTATTATGGGCTGTAGCAGCTGCTGCTGGGTTTAGTTCAGGTAACACAGGTAAAACGATATTCATGTGAGGAGTCAGCAGGAAGAAAAGTCCCCTGTGCTCAGGATATTCTAAGGCATTGTTCCTTCTCCTTTCACCTCTTCCTCCACCGTGTCCTTGGAGTTCTGCCTCCAGAGCCAGGGAAAGAGGCAGGAGAGGCCAGGAGGAGGAGGGGACGAGCTCAGGGAGGTTTTCCTGCCCACAGCTGGGATGCAGTGCAAGGAGAAACGTCCAGGTGCCTTGCAGGGGGCTGTGCTGCAGTTTTCCAGCTGTAAAATGAAGGCTGTGGCACTTATTTAGCACTAACCCTTATGCAGAAGAGGTGTGAAAGCACTTCATGGAATTACACTTCTGTAATTGCAGCTACTCTGTAAAAAGCATTGAAAAAAAATAAATATGTAAAAACCCAAAGTTGCTAAACATGAGAGTCCTACAGAATGTTACAACGCGCCGTGGAATTTCAGAAATTTCATTTTATCCAGAAAACAAACAGAGGAGGGAGTGGAGCAAAAAGCACACAATTTTTATCTCCGTGCTCCTCATTCATGTAAGGGGGAGGTGTGCAGCAAAAACAGAGCCAAAAAAGCAAAAACTTCACCCTCACAAATGAGAACCTTACACTCTCATTTGTAAAGCTTTGAATTTTGGGAAAGGGTGTCCCAGCAGCGTTTTCACACTGGATTCTGGGTCTGACCACAAACCAGATGCACACAAAGAGCACCCAGGAGATTTAATGAAGTCTGGAGCTGGGAGAAGTCCCCGGGGTGTTGCAGCTCTTCTGAGAACCCCAAAGCTTTTTGTCAGTAATTCAGCACATACCTGACCAAAAAAAAAAAAGAAAAGAGAAAAGTTGCCTGACTGGTTTTGTTGTTTCAGCTGTGCTGAAGGGGGAAGCAAACAAAGCTTCAGCATTTCAATTAACTTTCTACTCTTGATATTTTCAAGTAAATATTTATCAGGGCTGATGCCCCCCCCCCCCAGTAACTCAACTTCAGCGTTTTATATTTAACAAATTCTTTGCTGCTGTCAGAGAGAAGTGTTTCTCTCGAGGAGGAAATGTGTCACTCCATCCTTCCCGAGCTCTGGATTTCTTGTCTCCTCTGCTGGAATTTGTCCAGCAGGGAAGGTCTCACGTCTCTTTTTCAGCACTTGACCAGACGAAGGAGTGGTGATATCAGAGCTCCCCGATCTCAACACAACCTGCAGAAAATGCAGGTTATTTTTTCTGCTCTCAGGAAAGGGCTGCCAGGCCCTGAGCTCCTTTCTGCTCCAATGGCAGCACCAAACGCCAAAGGATGGGAGGTCAAACCCTCATCTCTCCTCCCTACTCCACGCTGACCTGAAGAATAAAGTTTTGCTCGGCTGTTTCCAGCTGATTTTAGCAGAAATCTATCCCAAAGCATCTCAGCGTTTTCAGTATTTCCAAAAGATCTCCCAATTAACTGGTAATAATCCCAAATGCAGCACTCGGAGCTCTGGGGTTTATTGGGACTTGGCAACTTCAAAGCAGCAGCAGCAGCCCCGAGATTATCCAATTGCAGCTCCTGGCAGCAGCTGTTAAATCTTAAATTGCTGAAACATTATCTCCTGGGCAGGATGATAGAGCCAGGCAAAAGTGTGTGTGTGTATACAGGGACAAACCTGAAACTTGCATCCTTTCATACTTCAGGAAAAAGAAAAGTTAACTCAAGGGGGGAAAGGCCTTAGGAAAGTGATCAGCAGACAGCATGGAGACAGCTTATCTCTTTGATCAGAAGACACTGGTTTTAAATCACAGGTAAACAGGCTTTTGAAGTATTGCAGACTATTTAATCTCTAACCACCAACATAAATTATATTTTTTGTACCCGTTTTAATCAGGAAAAGCGACTATTTCAGCTTGGAGGGAAAGTGTCTTTAGCAAGGTGACCCGGCTGTGCTGCAGGGTGAGAGTTCTGCCACACCCACAGCGCTGAGCACTGGCAAATAACTCCAAAAACTCTGTGGAGAAGACCTTTTATAGATGTGCCTGCAAGAGCTAGGAGCGCCTTTATTGGTATTTATTCAGCCCAGCTATTCAGTTGCTGTGATTAAAACACATGCTCGTATTTCTGTATTCCCCTACTCCAGTTTAAAATCTGCATTTCTCATGGTGGAACACTGGCCCTGCAGAATTAGGGCTCAATGTGTGAGCTTTCCTGACTCCTGGAGTAAATTTGCCTCTTGGTATCCCTCCCCGTGCATTCTTTTCCAGAGTGGGGTTGTTAAAATCAGGGAGCAATCTCTGGAAGAGAGAAAAGCTAAATGTGATTAAAGTTGGAACTGGCCTTTGATTTGCATGCAGATAGCACCATTGAAACCTCTCATTCTTACAGATTTTTTTTTTGTTTCCTGCTCTAAATCTGCATCTATCGAAGTTCTAACAGCTCAGGGGAGGTGAAGGTGATTTATTGGAGGCTTAGGGCTGTTAAAAATGCAGTTCTCTCATTCAGTCTCTCAGGCTTGAGGTCAGATTGGATGGGCTGCAGTTACAATTTGTCGGTAGTGATGAACTTTCATTATCTTATTATCCCAAGCAAGGTACCTGCGAGCAAAAAACCACTTCCTTTGTGTCACTGGGTAAAAAAAAACAACCCTGGGTCTGTGTATTATTATCTGCCAGAGCTTAAGATCTGCACTTCCTGAAGAAAAAGTAGCAGAAAATGAGCTCGGTGCTCAGCTGGGCAAGGGGTTCAATATTTGATAGGTTAATCTCACATTTTATTTAGTAAAACTATCAAAGGTTAAATCATTTCATTCCTTTTGTGTGGCTTTAGTGGGCAAAACTTCAGCAGGTGGAGGGAAAGAGCAAAAAGTAAATAGAAGAAATTGTCAGGCAGCAGCTTGAGCTGAAGATTGCTCTGAGGTGAGAAGTTCTTTGGGGAAGAGGTTCAGGTCTGACAAGTGTGTAATCATTGCAAAACTTCTTCTTCTCACAGTGAATTGAAATAATTTGGTCCAAACCTAAATTCAAAAGCAGGCAAAAGGTATTTTTGCCTCAGGACAATTTTTGCATCCCTAAAAGTGCTCTTTGATTCATTTAAGGACATTTTATGACTCTGATGCTGAGGTAAGAGGAGGAACAACAACCATTCTTTTGGCTCTGTGTTAAGATCTTTGTGGTTCTGTTTTGACTACAGCAATTAAGCACAGCGGTGCTCAGACTGAAAATGTTGTTTAGGATAAGAACTGGGGAGAAAGTGAGGGATTTTTTCAAGGTTAACCATAAAAGCTCTATCTAAAGGCACAACACAGCAAAATTATTCTGGAATATCTGCTTCCCTGCTCATTTCTGCAAGGACTGAGCAGCAGCAGGAGAATTTGGAGGTAGAAAATAAGAGGTGAGGACTTTGCCCTGTAGCTGCAGGTGTGTCAGAGGGCAGGAAGAGCCACAGAGCTGCGGTGCAGCAGGGCTTTTCTGCCCACAGGTGGGGTGTGCACTGCCAAGTCATCTGTAAAGCAATTAAAAGCTTTTTGTGCTAGCTCAGAGCCAGGAAGTTCCTCCATGTATTTTTAATGTGGGAATGGATCCGTTCCACCCCCGACGTGGACAGAACATCCAGGGGTATCTCTGTATTGACTGAACATCAAAGCAGTGATTATTTGTGACTGATCTCACCCGAGGAGCACAAAACATTTCGGTGAGACAGCTCTCACAAGTGGCATTTAATGGATAAAAATGCCTGTGCAACGTGTGTGCCATGAGGGGAGGTACCACACACATCTCCCAGGGATTTCAATCCAGATTATAAACCCCCCTCCTTAGAGCTGCACGGTTCCTTTTTGTTCTTCTGAGCTGTGCAAATACAGAAGTAAAATATTAAAATAACAGCTTGGCAGACACGTGCCTGCACTTCTGCAAACACCACAGCTGTGCACAGGGGTGCTTTATGCACTTTTATTTCATTTATGCACGCGTGGATTCCATGGAGCTGCAGGAGCTGTGATTGAAATGTTGTGGGAAAAGAGTGGAAAGGGTCTGAAAGGAGGATAAATGTCTTGTGAGCTGTGACCAGCTCTGCACATGGAGAATTTGGTAACTGCTGAGTGCTGGCACAGACACAGGTGCAGTGCTCAGGTGGGCACCCTGCCCATCCTCACCTGTGCCCCCAGTGCTCCCCAGGAAGGGGGAAGGTGCTGCTGGCTTTGGGCTGCCCGAGGTGCCTCCCTGGGCCCCAGGTTTTAATCTGAGAGCACAATGAGAAAACACAACTTTCTAGTCATGAACCGCTCATTGAAGATGGTGCTGGCTGCTTAATTCGGAATAACAAATATATTTTGAGTAATTCTAATTTTTTTGTGATGAACAATCACTTTTTGTGATGTCTTTTTTTTGTGATAAACCACGTGCCCGGAATTGTTCAGCTCTGAGAATTGCCCTTGTATCTATACAATATAAATGTTATGCTGTGTGATTAAGACATAATTTATTTTAAGCAATCAATGTAATTAAACTTTTGTTTTGTAACTGAAACAAAAAGCAACAAAACAAACCCCAAATCCCCCAAATGCTGGGCCATTTTTGTTGGAATTCTAGTTGGTTGCTGTTGTTGATAATAATGGGAATATTACCCCATTTAATTGAAGAGAAGTAAATTATTTTTAACGAAGAAGAGCACAGAAGACCCAAAAAATGAACAATTTCAGGTCTGGTCTCTAATCCTGCTCTTCAGTGCTTTGTCTCCTCTCACTACAATTCGAGTTAAAAACATGAAAAGCCAAATTAAGTATGTTTTGTAGGTTATCTGAGCGATTCATTTGTTCAGTCTATCTTTGCAGAGTGTTTGCTCCCTGCAGGATCAGACACTCTTTATCTGCACTGCTGTCTCTGAGTTTCAAAGCTCCAGCCCAACGATAATTTTACAACTCTGGCACTTTCAGACTTGCTCAAGCAAAGAACACAATCTTAAAATCCAGCTGAATTCAACACTTGTATTTATTAACAAAGTGGCTCCCAGCCAGAATTCCCAGCACAGAACCTGTTTGGTCATAATGCTGCCTTTGTGAGGATATCTGAATTTCTGGAATTCAGACCCACCAATTTGCTCAATGAACCAGAAAGCATTTCTATTTCGTGGCAGGAGGAATTAGGAAAAATTACCAGCCTTGCTTTTTTTTTTTTTTTTTTTTTTCCCTGAGCTGTGTAATAAAATTAGTTTTGAACTTTATTCTTCTGAGTATTGGGGTGTTCCTGTACATTCCAGTCATCTCAGGATGACCACATGAGGAGAAGGAGGAAAGAAAAAAAAAACCAAACCAGGACTGAAACAACAGCAAATATTGTAATTTCCTAGTTTCTTTTTCCTAGAAATTACCTCAGAAATGCTTCCTAAGTAATGATGTTGGGTAATGAAGGAGATTTGTTCAGGATATTTATACAATATAACTGCAAATACTCTGAAAAGATCAGCAAAGGCTGTAATTTTATAATTAGAAAGAACAATTTTTTTTAATGGCAAAAGGAGGGTTGTTGAGCTTTAGTTTGTGTCTCTTTTGAGAAACAGGCACTTCTAAAAAGCATTTTTGCCTTTAATTGTTCCTTTTTTGTGTTTTTCTTTTGATTTTCTTTTAAACAGCAACAGGAATTTTATCCTCTCTGAAGAAGTGTGAAAACTTTTCCTGTAATTTCTTGCATCACTCAAAGAGGCAGGAAAGTTTGGACAGTGCCAGAATGTCCCACCATTAACATGTAAGTTGATGACTTTTTTTTTTTTTTAATATTTCACAAAAAAAGCACCATTTGTTGTTTGTTGCTTAGGGGAAAATCCCTTCTTGACTTCAACTTGTGGTTATTGTGACACTTTTATTTCACTAAGGCTGAGTCTATCAGTGTTTGTGTTTGGCAGTTGAATTAGTAAATAAAATTAGAGGACCCCTTGACATAAACATAAATATTTATCTGAATGTAACTTTTTGATAAAAAGCCCGTGTATCTCGCATGTATCCATGAAAATTCAGGGAAAAATAACGTGTTTATTTCAACTGTCATAATCCTCATTGTTTTGTTCTTGAGGTTTGCAGATAGATTTAGAGGTGCTTAGAAAAGATCAGGGATCTGGTAACCCAAATAACTCAGGCTGAGCTGAGGAGATGAACTGAGGACAATTCCCCAAACCTTTGGTCCCTGAATTTTCTCTCCCAATCCTTTTGTTGAGTTGTGATTTGGGATCTCTTAGACTGTCAGGGTTTTTGGGGGCTGTCATAGCCAAAGCTCTGAGGTGTCCTGGTGGTGCCCAAGCCTTCTCCAGGTGCTGCTCCCAGGAATTCCTGGCTCCTGCTGTCTTCTCCCCAGTGGAGATGTGGATGGGCACACACTGGGTGCCACCTCTGAAACTGCACCATTTCCATGTGGATGTCTCAGCAAATACTGCCAGGGACCAGTGCTGTGCCTTATTTTTGTTTCACCTTTCACTTCCTCGTTTGGTTCCCTCCTTGCTCTAACACCGTTTTGTTCCTGTGTTTTTCCCATGTTTAAATGTGAAGGAAAAGCCAAAGATGGCAGGTGAGGAGGTGGCTCTGGAGCAGTGGCAGAGGTGCTGACAGATCAGCTCCTTCAGCTTCCTCCTTAAATCCACGGCCACAAGGCAGGAGAGCCCCGTTGGAGGTGCTGCCCCAACCAGCAGTGCCTGTCCTCCTGTCCCTGTCCCTCTCACCTTCTGCCTGTGAATTTGGGTGCTCCACACACTGTGGGGACCACACAGAACCAGAACAGATCGGATTCACTGCAGATCTGAGTAGCAGGCAGAGACCCTTCAGGGGGGTTTGTTTTATTTTTGTTTTTTGTTATTCCCTGTCTGTGTTTCTGTAGCCCTTCGCTTCCCCCCGTGCTGGTCCTGCCTTGTTTGGGCATCTCTCTCCCGTGCTGATCCAGCTCTCCCCGTGTCCCCGAGCTCAGGGGAGGGACCTTTGTCCCCCAGGTGTGACACACCTGGTGCTGTGGCTCCTCTGAGCAGCGTGGGCTGCCCTCAGCAGGGACTGAGCAGGGACAGTTGTCCCCCAGCTGTCCCCACAGCTCCTGCATTTACACCTCTGCCATGTGACAGGGGCTGCTGTCCTGACTGCTCACAACCATTATTTTCCCACTCTTCAGCACAGGTGGCATAAAGCTGGTTTAGCACTGGTGTCCCTTATTTCCATTTCATAACAAAGGGGCTGAATGTGCCATTCACACTCTCTGGACAGACAGACACAATTCTGTCTCTCAGGAGAAGCACAGAGAGAAGAGAAAAGAATCTTTATCTCTGCTCCTTTGTTTTCTCCCTTAATTTAGTTTAGAGATTGTTTACCTGAAGTGATTGCTTGATTAAATTTGAGTTCAATAACCAATTGGATCCAGCTGTGACTCGGACCCTCAACAATCAGTCACCACTTTGTTAAAAGTTAGATAAATATAAATAAGTAAGAAGTAAGTATGTAGAATAGGAGAGTATCTGTAAAAATAGGATATTAATGTAATGTAGTATAGTTTTAATAGGGCTGCCCTGAAGCTCTGGTCCCTGGATGTGGAGCAGATCAGAGCAGAAAAGTGCCTGAAGGGCAGGATGAGGGATGCCAGAAGAAGAGTGAGGAGCAGGAAGGTGGTGTCCTATTTAACTGGCAAGAGGGAGCTGAAGGAAATCATTGCTTTTTCTTTCCCCCCAAACTCCTCCCTGACAATTGGTCACTTCTTGGAGCCTGGGGGTCAAAGAAAATGCTTTGGGGTTTGGTTTCAGCTCCCTGAACCAGATCCCTGTGGTTGGAGGTGCTGGAGAGGGGAGCAGAGGGGTGATCCCCTGGACTGGCTCAGCTGTAACTGCAGTGTTTGTTCGTTTTTGTAGTTTAATATGAGAGACCCTCCCTGGAAAACTACATTTGTATTGTTGGGTTGTTTGGCACAGCTCCAGCTGTGCTGATTGTCTTTTATTGGGCATCACAGATCTGAGCTGTACTTGATTAGAGCATCAGTTTGATTCCTTTGCCTGATGCTTCCAGCTCTCACATGTTTTTCTCTGCCAGCTCAGCCAGCAGCAGCAGGACACCAAGTGTCTGCATTTGTTCTTCCTGAGTAGCAATTTTCAAAGAAAAAACCATCTTTGAAGCAACCTTCTCTTGCCTAGCCTCATTTCTTGACTTTAACCTTCTAAAGGATAAACCAAAATCTGTATCTCAGTGTGGTAGGAGGAGGCAAAGTGAATAAACAGGGTGGGACTCACAGCCTGGGGTCTGAAGTCCAGCCAGGCATCAAGGTGCTAAAGGAGAACCCTGTCCTGCCTTGTCATGGCCAGGGATCCCTGGGAGGCCTTCAGGGGTCTGTTCTTAGAGATTCCATGGTCAATAATATAATTTAAAGCGACACTTAAGCCATCTAAAATCTTATTAATGCAACACTACAAGGAGCAGTCGTTGGCTCCCACCATGGCCATAGAGCAGAGGTCAGAAGTAGGAGAGAGTAGAGTTTCTGGTTTTGATTTCATATGAAAATGTTTTATTCTGGCTGCATTTCATGTCCAGGGATCCACAGTTGAATCACACATCATTCAGCCTCTTAATTTCCTGTAATAAAAATATAAGTGCTCAGATAAAGGAGTTCAAAGACCTTCACTTGAAAATCATGGGGTTAAGCGAGAGAAAAATCTTCTCTATGCTTTTTCCAGCTCTTAAACAGGTCTGCACTGTCAGCCTGTGTTTGCCTGGTGTCCTTTGGCACCACCTTCCCATCAGGCATTTTGAAGTTTGGGCTTTAATGTAGTTCCTAATCTGCCAGGTTCCACGTGCTGGCTGTGGGGAGCTCCCTGCTCCAGGGGGATTGGGATTGGGATTGGGATCTGCCCCTCCCAGCCGTGCTGCAGGGCTCAACCTGCTGGGAGAGCTCCTAGCCTTCCTCAGGCAGTACGTGGGCACTGGGAAAATGGGAGATTCAGCCCAAAGTGGATTCACCCCACATGGGAGATTCACCCCACATGGGAGATTCACCCCACATGGGAGATTCACCCCACATGGGAGATTCATCCCAAATGGGAGATTCATCCCAAATGGGAGATTCATCCCAAATGGGAGATTCATCCCAAACTGGATTTATCCCAAATGGGAGATTCATCCCAAAGTGGATTTATCCCAAATGGGACACTCATCCCAAAGTGGATTTATCTCAAATGGGAGATCAATCCCAAATGGGAGATTCATCCCAAACTGGATTTATCCCAAGTGGGAGATTCATCCCAAACTGGA
>QUSF01000058.1:1585040-1616906 GCA_003676055.1 Chloebia gouldiae
TAATAATAATAATAATAATAATAATAATAATAATAATAATAATAATAATAATAATAATAACTACAACAACAACAATAATAATAATAGTAGTAGTAGTAGTTATTGTTATTCCTCCAAACAACAACAACCAGCTCTACTGTCTTCAAGGAAATTAGAAGCAGTTTCTTCAACTCTGCTTGTTTGTTTATTTATTTGTTTCATACCATTCTTTCCTTGAGGAGAGGAGGCTGCAAGGAAGGAGGTTTTATTCAGATCTCCCAATCAAACCTGGGCACTTTATCATCCGCCCTTGGCTGGGTCTGGAGTGAGAGGAAGAACCCTCAGGACAAAGGGACAGAACAAAACAAGGCATTTGGAGAATCATTAAACCACAATCGAGCCTAATTGCTTGGTATTGGTTGGAAAAAATCCAACTTATTTAACTTTACCAGACAGCTGATATGTGGAACTGGCAAACAGACTTCAGGAGGGTTGGGGTCAGTTTTGTTTTATTTTATTTTATTTTATTTTATTTTATTTTATTTTATTTTATTTTATTTTATTATTTTATTTTATTTTATTTTATTTTATTTATTTTATTTTATTTTATTTTTTATTATTTTATTATTTTATGTAATTTTTTACTTCATGTTATTTTACCTTATTCATTTTTATTTCATTTGTTATTTAATTGCATCTATTCTTTAAATCTTAATTTCCTTTATTATTTTTTAATTTATTATTATATTCAATTTATTATTTCATTTAATTTTTACCACACCTGAGAACGAGGATTTTAAAACTTTTGGAGCACATTTCTACCCTCAGCAACAGCACAATAAATCTGTAGTGAGTGCATCACAAACTCCTCTAGTCTGGGGCTGTGCCTTTCCAATTCTGTCTGGGTACTTTGTGTTCTCTAATAAATAGAGGAATGACATTTTGCCTTAAATATGTGTTTAAATGAGTCACCTTGAGTGAAGGAAGGAACGCTGGAGATGTTTTTCAGAGAGGCTGGGGCGAGGTTTCCTTGTCTGCAGGGCAATTTTTGGGTGCAATTTCAGATTTCCAGTCCCAGCGCTGGAACCTCTGGGTCTGGCAGGGGCAGGGGAAAGGGACCAGGGGATTTCTGCAAAGTACAGCAAAGTGCTCTGAAAGAGCAGGATGAAAACGGGTGCTGGGGAGGGAGGAAATGCCTATATTTTATATTTTAAAATCCTTCCCCTTTTCTGGAAAAAAGGCGCTTGTGAAATAGATTTTGATAAAAGGAGGTTTTATAAAAATTTCATCATTCCTCATGCCAATTTATGAGCAGCTCTCCCCCATCTCACCAGCCTTTGCTTCCCACTAAAACTAAACTTGTTTCTATTAATTTGGCTGTTTGGTCCCAAATACCACTCCAGAGTCTCTGAAATGTTATTATGGAATAATAATAATGGAATTATTGAGGTGGAATTGCGACAGATGAAACTTCTTCATGGTTCATCCCTGGCTGGCATAGCCCAGGCAGGCTGAGCCGTGCCCGCAGAAAGGGAGAAGTTTATTTTTAATTCTGCATTCTGATAGTAAAAACCAGATTTTTTTTTAATCAGAAAGCTGTTGCAGGGATTCTATTCCCCTCTGCTTTCCCCACCACCTTGCTGCAGCAGGAGGGGTCCCAGCTGGGAGATTTTCCTGCTGCCACAGCCACCATTTCACAGCAGCCCCGTGCAGAAACCAAATGGTGGCACAAAGGGCTCTGCTCATCATTCATCCCCCTGCTGTCTTTTTGCCTCTGCCACCCTCCTTGTTCTCCTCCACCAACAAAACCTTTCACTTACAGAAATTCAGGAAAGAAAGAAAAAAAAAAAATAAATCCTTAATCCCCCTGTCCCTGCAACATCAGCCCCACAGGTTAAGGCACACTTCAATAGTTAAAATCAAAGAAACGGGGCCTTCTGACAATGGGGCCTTTTTAAAAAACCTCCATGCATCTATTTATAACCCACCTAATCTCAAAAATCCTTATTACCTATCGTGTTACTTTAAGTCACGGACATGAAGGAAAGGGAGGCTTGGCATTCAATTATCCTGCTTGCTTTAACAAGGTGTGTATAATAAATGAGCAGTTCTTAATTGACTTCAATGCAATTTGACACTGCTGGAGTGGGAGGAAGAGAGAGCCAGAAAGAGAGAAGACGTGCAGCTTAAAGATGTTAGACAACACAGTTATTTAGAGCATGAATTTTATGACATTAAATTAATTAACCAGTGTTTAAATTAACAATATTTAGTGTGAAAATGATCGCAAGCAATGCCATGCCAGTAATTATGTTTTACATGGCTTTGTGTTGTCACAGATAATGGATCATTGGTTAAAAGGTAAAATTCTCCAGGTTTTAACAGTCCTTGCTACAGGAGTGTACTTAAAAATGTGATTTCCTATTTTATGGGTTGCTTTCTTCAAATTAGGCCTTATAAAAACAGATAATGCAATAATAAAACCCCTGCTCATAAATATTTGATCTGGGCAATGAATGATGCAGACACACAATCTCCAGATTTAGATGAATTTCGCTAATTTACATTTGGCCTTGCCAAGGTCTGGGGCTGTTGTCCAGGCAGGCGGTGCCATTTTTGGGTGGCACTGCCAACACACAGGTGAGGCTCTGGGCACAAAGCTGTGTTCATCCTCAAACCCCTGGTGGCCTGAGTGCCAGGAGGGACAGGGAGGGACAGGGAAAGGGTACCCCCATTCCCGGGATCTCCCCTGGGAGCAGCCCCCGCACAGATCCCTCCAGGTGAGCCTCGCGTGGTGCCACGCCAGAGGAATTTGGCAGAGCTGAACTCCAGGGCTGAGGAACTGCCTGGAAAACTCCTGTGAGCCTCAGCAGCTCTGCACAAAATCCCTGCCGGGGCTGCAGGCAGGATAAATGCAGGGAGTCAGCTGGAATTGTAGCACTGGTGCAGCTCCTGAGAAATCCAGGGGTTTCTCCCTCCTCCTCCTCCTCGCTGGGCCAGGCAGGGATGTGCTCCTGTGTGCTCACTTCAAGCTGTTCCCTCTGTTTGGCACAGCAAGCACCGAGCCAGAACCCTCCTGGGGGAGGCCTTTTGCCTGCATTGCTCTGTTTTCAAACTGATTTTGGCAGCTGGTGTTGCCACAGATATTTTTGGCACCGTTTTCAGGTAGCACAGGCAGTTCCACCATCCTCCTCCACCTGCCACTGATCTTCTACCACTGCAACTCCAAATCTGTGTTTCAGCCTCTGCCCTGGCAGGGCTGGGACAGCAGCCAGGGTGCAATAATTCTTATCAGAGGATCACTCCCCAACTTTAACCACAGCAATACGGTACTGCAGATTCTTCGATCTGATGAAGAATGTGCTTCCAGCCCTGAACTTGAGCAAAACTTCGCTGAAGATCAGGCCTGGAAGTACATCCTTGTGAGAAATGAAATGCCACGAGAGCAGAGGGCTCCTGGCAGGCTCTGCCAGCCCTTTCAATCACTTAGGTATGATTTGCATCACCATTTCCAGCTGCTGACTCTTTGCAGTTGCACAGCCCTGGGGTCCCCATCAGCTGCTGGGTGAACAGGTGCTTGCCATTGTAGGGGCTGCAGGAGGGAGGGAGTGATGGATGGAAACCAGCAGCCCTCAGAGAGCAGAACTGTTCCACCAAGGAAGCAGCCCAGTGCTGGGGATGGAAATAAATTTAGCTAAGTTGCCTAACAACCCCTGATTGTGTTGCTGACTTTTCTTTGGGCTGGCAGGAGAGGAGGGCTGGGGTTGTGGACAAATGTGCTGCTCTGGCTGGGGCTGAGCTGGTGGATTCCTTGCCAGGGGCTGCCATTCCCTCTTTTGTGGCCACAAAAAGCTCCTGTGACCACTCCCAACCTTGTTCTTTCCTTAGGTGGGGGCACTTTGGGATACTGGGGCAGGGAATTTGGAGACCAACCCCAAAATGCCCGGCTGAGCTCAGACATCTCAGCAGGGAAGCCCAGGACATGCTGTAAGGTCTCACTTCTGCTTTGGAAGGACAGTTAGGGACACAGGACAGCTTGGTCTGGATCAGTGGCTTCTCCTATTACTGCCCTTTTGAGGGAACCTCTTTTAAAGGCTAAATTTGATGGTCTTGAAGGCCTTTTCCAACTGTAATGATCCTGTGCTGCTTGTTCCCTCATTTTGTGTGTCCCCCCCGCTCCCCACTGTGCCCCACGAGCTGCAGGGCAGAAAATAAGCTGGGACAGGCTGCAGCTTCCCAGTTAATAATGCTCTTAAGGGTGGAATTATTAATATTAATTAATCCATGCATCACAGATCAGGAGCTTTTGAGTTACACAGTGCAAAATGCTAAAGGAAAGGACAAGTCCTTTCCCCAGGAAGCTGTGGGATGATATGCCAGGATGAAAACCACTCGGATTTGCCTACATGGGCAATTTTTCTGCTTTACTGAATTCTGTTACACAACTGTCCTGAGCTGACTGTGCTCCAAAGTCAAGAGTCATCGATGACTCTTCAATATTGATGTAACTGGAGTGGTTTAAAGTCACCCCTTGCTCCGTACCAAGAATGTCACAACCACATAAATGAAATGCTACGATTTGTTTTCAGAAGAGCAAGCAAAAATGGTATAAAGGCACAGTTAACATTCTGGAGGAAATTTATGTCATAAAAATCCTGTTTGCTTGTTACAGAGCCAGGAGTCTTTGGTGTAGACAAAGATTGTATTGTAGCTGGTTTGAGTTTAAAACTTTTCCTGAAGTTTTCAGTCCATTTCTGTGTCAGGCCTGTGGTAGCACTGCAATCTGTCTTATCAGCTCCAAAGACGTGCACTAAGCCAGCCCTGTTTCCTTGAGCACTCGAAACACGTGCTTAACTTCAAGCACATGGTTTGCTGGGTTTTATTAAATGAAATAATAAAAAAAAAAGAATAATTGGCACAGTCTCCCCGCTCAGCTCCCGGTGCAAGCCCTGATGACAGTCTAATGACAATCCAGAGCTCTGGGCTGGGCTCTCTGTGGGGAGCACACACAGCCCTGCTGCAAGTGGAAATTTATATCCTTGAGACTCCTTCCTGCTGCCGAATTTTCAGGGGCCCAAGCAATGACAGCCCAGAAATCAGGAATGATTTCAGCAACAAATGCAATGAAACGTTGCCATCCCATTTGGGCTGTATGCCATTCAAAGCAGGTCTAAGTTAATTTCTAAAATAATTTCAGAGTTATTTTACTCAATTCACCTTTTTTTGTGCTGTTAAATGAACTTTTAATTTCTAAATAATTTCAGTGTTATTTTACTCCGTTCACTTTTTTTTTTTGTGCTGTTAAATGAACTTTTAAAAATCCTCTTCTGACAGCCGGGAGTGAACTTCATAGGAAGAACAGTTTCGTTAATTATTTTATTATATAATAATAATAATAAGATAAGATAATTATCTTATTTTTAAGAGCTCCTGCCTCCCCCAGGATGTCCTGGAAAGGCTGGATCCCACCTTGGCTGGATCCCACCTCCGTGGGAGGGAAGCAGGGACATCCTTGGTGTCCCAGCAGAGCACAGGGGGTGGGGGCATCGCTGGCGAGGGGAGGAAGGGGCTGACAGTGACCCCAAACCCCAGAGAGTGGCACAGGACAGCAGCACCCGGCCCTGACCTTCTGCAGGTTGTTCCTTTGTCCCTTGGCAGGGTTTGCTCTCTCTGCTTGGTGCAAATTTATTCTATTTCTTTATTATTTATTATAGTGGTTGTTTATTGGTGAAATCCTCTGCTCTGAGAATCTCGGGTTATTCTGCCAGGCTGAGGGGCACTGCTGGAAAATCAGGGATGAGACCCTTGGGAATGGTGCCCTTCACACTCACTTTTGCTTTAATTTTTAATTTTCTGCCAGACTGGCTGCAGAGCAGTCACACCCAAGGCACGCTGGCATACCTGGCAGCTGAGTCAGGCTGCACCAGCCCATGCACTCAGTTTCAGTTGTGCAAATTTAAAGAAAGGAAAAAAAAAAAAAAAACAAACAAATCCATTGAACAGAAGTCACCAAATCATCTCCCAGAGGGTAAAGAGTCACCTAGAGCAACCTCAGCAGAACAAAAATATTTTTTTTCTATTTTTAGTACAAAAAAACTAGGAGTAACAATGAGGCAACAAATTCATTAGAATAAAGAAGTCCCTTGGTGTAACGATTGGGATTCAGATATTGAATGATCAATGGCATATCTGAAATATCTTCATTTCTTCATGCAAATCTATATTCCAAGAACTACTTTCGTGCATGTGAGGAAAGCCAGCCCACACTGGCACCTCCTCCTTCTGCTCCTTTGCACCACTAAAATCATGTAACCAGCTGCAGCCACTGGCATTCATTTAAAAATTTTGTTTTTTCCACATTTCCAAAGAAAGGCCAAGGCCTGAGAGGCAATAAGGAGTTTAAGGAGTTTTTTCAGTATCCTCGGTTTCTCCAGGCTTTTATCTGACTTTAAAGAATTGGGGGATATCATTGACTATTACTCATTATACTTTGGGGTGAAGTGTCCTTATGTAAACAGCTTGCTTTACAATTAAGCTCACTAATTAGCCCCACAATAGACTTACTACCTGTTTGGCCTGAAAGTAAATCAGGAGTGTGTCAGAGCATCCTGTTGAGGGATGATGTTGAAACCTTCCTGCGGTGTATTCATGAAAATTAAGAGCAACTACCAGTATGTATAGCTACAAAAGGAGATCTTTTATTTCCTTCTGATAACATCCTGTTAAAAAAAAAAAAACAAAAAAAAAAAACAACTTTGATTTCCTGCATGCTCTGGCTTTGGCTGCTCCACAGAGCAGTGGTGCTGAGGTAAGTTCATGTAAACTCAGGGGTTTGTGACCATTTTGTTGACGTGTTCCTCCAGGCCCAGCTCTGTGTTTGCCGTGGTCTGCAGCCCTGGCAGGGCTCTCCTGCGTTGTTTGGAAAGTCCAGGATTGCACAAAGAGCACGCCAGGGTGTGAGTAAGGGATGTGTTCGCCCTGATGAGCCTCTCAGGGTGTATTTGCACTGCTCAGCCGAGCTCCTCAGCATCACAGCTTCCTCCAGCATGGAGCTGTGATCTGTGGGGCAGCAAGAACACGTGTTTGTCTCGTAGGAACTGTTTTCTTAACTGGCTCCTAAAGAAAGCACACCCCAATAAGCAGTTTTCTATTTAGAGCCTTGTAAACTGTGGTGCCTTTTGGCCAGGAGCTGTTTAATCTCTGTTAGGATTCTCACAAGGATTGTCAAACTGGAAAAGGGAAAATTAGGTTGGAAAACAGGAAGAAATCCTTCCCTGTGAGGTTGAGGAGCCCCTGGCAGAGATTCCCAGAGCAGCTGGGGCTGCCCCTGGATCCCTGGCAGTGCCCAAGGCCAGGCTGGAGCAGCCTGGGACAGTGGAAGGTGCCCCTGCCATGGCAGGGCTGGAACAGGATTATTTTAAACTCCCTTCCAACCCAAACCCATCTATAATTCACCTCTGAGATTCCTCTGTGCTACCCAGATCATGTAAGGTATCAGCACTATTATTTTATTTCATTTTCCAGGCTGATTCTGTGGGATGGCTCACGGCAGCTCCATGCCATTTGCCATCATTTTTCTTTGATCCCTTTTTGGTGAAGGAGGTTTTTAAAAAAATCCCTGTTTCTTGATCTATGAAGCAGAGTGTAGCTCTGAGCACTTGATTACAGAGTACAGTATGAATACTTGATTAATAGTTACTGTAAGCATTTGTAAGGAATTTGATGCATCTGGTTTGAATAAATATCACACATGTCTGAATCCAGTCGAAATTTCATCATCCTGGAAATACAGCCCTGAGAATGGAACGTGGCAACTGTGGGGATTGGGCTTTGGTGTGAATATTCTCCCTGTCCTCTTGAAATTAATGGGTTTTGCTACTGAGGCTGAAGGAGTCAGGATTTCCTCAGAATTTCCCATATAAAACAGTAAAAGTCAGGAGATGTGAAATCAGGAATTAACCCATGTGAGTCCCTGGTGCGTGGTTTGGGGCCTCTGCAGTTCCCACCCCGTTTTACCCCAGTTTGAATCCCACACTCCTGCTGCTATTCTGCTGCACGGGGTGGGGAGGGGGGCAAAAGGAAAATGCAAATTTTATTTTAAAGTGATCCATGTGTTCTGCTGGCTGGGGCTCCGTGGTTGCTCACTCCTGGTGGGGTCTGGGTGCCCTGAGCACATTTCCAGGCTGGGAATTTGCATTTCTGTGCAGTTGTGCCTTTAGATCAGGACACCATTGATCATTTGAGGTGCTGCACCTGCAAACCCCAGCTTGGTGTCTCTCCTGTTTCCTTCCAGCAAATAGAAGTTTTTCTGTTGAATGTTAAGAATTACATCAGTTCAATTTGTAGCAGACTAATAATTATATTTTTTTTTTCCTATGCTAGGGGCAGTAAAGCCTCAGTACCTACAGAAATGAGTCAAGATCTTAATCTTAGTGAAAGAAATCATGTTTCTATTTCCTGGAGTGGAAGCAGGCTTTCTTTTATGATTTTTCACCTCAGACCCGATGAGAGATTTTCTGAGAAGGGAAGGGTTTCTTCCTACCCTCCACCCTCTTTTGCACAAAGTCCCTAACAAGGGCTCAGTTTGCTTCTAGGATCAATTATTTCACTGAGATTTGCTTTGCCTTTTCTTAGGCATGGCCACAAATTGAGGATCTAACCCTACAAAAGTTCTGCTTTTGGTTTGAGAGCTCTTTTCCTTTTTTCTCTTTTCCGGATAATGTTTTGTTTGCTGTTTTCCCTTGTTCTGTTTGTCTATTAATACCCCAGACGGTTCTAGCTCACTTTTAATATGACATGCAACTTCCTTTTTATGGCTGCCAGCTCCTCCTGCTTTGCCAGAACAACTTAAAGACTTTCTGCTGTCTGTAAAACCATGGGGTAGTTGAAACCCTCTGCGGAAGAAGTAGAATAAAAGACGAAATAAAATCCACGCCTGTATTTTTTTTTTCCGTTGGCCTTATCATCGAATCTCCTTGAACATATATAAATAATGTTGTTTTTATCGGAGTTTTCCCCGCTGCAGACAGCGAGAGCAGACACGGGATCTGCCGAGACGAAAGGTCGCGATCTAATTTCTTTGCATCAGGGCACAAGAGGAATACGCGAGCGAGAATCGCTCGGTGCCCGGCTCTGCCTTTGAATAAACGGCTCCGGGATGTCCCACGGAAAACACTCGGGGTTTCACACGGGGTTCCTGCCAAGGGGCAGAAAGATCAAAAATCGGGCAAAGCCTCGGGGATGCCGCTGCTGTGATGGGTTCGCCGCGCCAGAAGTCGCCTTAAAGCGGGACATGGAGGCGCTGAAGAGATAAAAGGGTTTAAGGACAGGTGCCAGCCCATCAGTCCCCTTCGGCAGCTCGGGGTTTCACAGGGGAACTCACTTGCAATGTTCTCTCAATAGGTGAGAAATCCCTGGCTGGAATCGGCGCTGCTGGGCTCGGCCTGAGCGGCACAAAGGGCGCTTCACCCGGCTCCTTTTGCGGAGAAATTCCCTTTATTTTGTTTGTTTATTACCCATCCCAGACGGGCTCACTGACACCCCCCGGCTCTTACTGAGCCGTTCCGAGCTCGCATTTCTTTGTTCAGATCCTTCTGAGAAACGAAATGTCCCGTGCGGGGCTGGAAATGTAATTTTCGGAGAAGCCGTAAAACTGGCCCGGCTTGTTTAAAGCACAGAGAGTTTAACTCTATTGACTTGCCTGCTTTGCTTTGCTGTTTAGTTGTACTTGAGTGACTTCATTAAAAAGGAGGGCAGTTACTTAATCGGACAATCCACCCCGCTGGTGTCATTTGCAGTTTCCTGTTCTATTCTTACTCAGCCAGCTGAACGCCAATCCTTCATTCAACTCCTGGAGTTTTCATCTGGACCAAAATCTCCTCCTTGCACTGTGAGATCTCCTTCCCACCCTTTTCTCCAGAGACCACTAGGGGAAAAAAAAAAACCCACCAAAAACACACAACACAAAAAAAAAACCAAAACAAAAAAAACTAAACAAACAAACAAAAAAAGATGCTTTGTGTGGAAAAGACGCGTTGAGTTTTGGTGTAAATGAGGTTCTGGTGTGCTCGATGCCACTTTGGGATCTCCCAGCGCTCCCTGCCATCCTCTGTCGGATGCAGGAATTTGTAATGCAGGAATTCCTGCATCCCACAAGTGATGATTTGTGTTTTGTTTTACTCTTTGTAGGACTCTGTTTATTTCGGTTTTGTCATGATGGACAGTTATTAGAGTTCCCTGCCCATCTACAATTTTGATTCTTGGTGTTTCATTAATTGTTTTACTAGGTTAAATTAACTCCTTGTATGTTGTGTAGTTTGACTTCATTAACTGGTGGGACACGACTGGTGCTGAATATACAAAGTCACACCAAGTAACTTTGATAAAGCTGAAAATACAAATATTGGAATGATTCTTAAGAGATCAGCAAGAATCCCCAGCCACTATGATGCATTTATTTTGTCCTAAAGGCTGGCACTGGGTTCCCAGGCTCCCGAGGAGGGGACATTTATTGACCAAGACAAGGGGAAGAGCAACAGAGACCTTCAGGGTGCTGTTCCTGCCCTGGAACGGATGCTGTGCCTCCCAGCAGAGGTGGAATGTAAGGATTTGGGAGCATCTTGGCTGTTTCTTTTCTCCTTTTTAATCTGGGAATTCGTTGATGCATCAGTGTTTATTTAGTGAGTGCTGGTCCTGGCATCACCCGGGCATGGGCACAGGCAGAAATCAGGGTGTTGGTGGCTGAAATTGGACTTTTACACAGGGACATGGCAAGCTCTGACCCTGCTTTTCAGGCACAAGCCTCAGTGCAAACCCTCATTTAAGGAATTTATTTTCCGAGGAGAATTAATGAACCTCAGTTTTACATAAAAAACCCGCTTTTATCCCTCTATTCTGCCAGCTTAACAGCAGACAGGATTCCTTTTCCTACTCTAGAGTAAACCCAAATCAATCCACCTGCAACAATTTCCTACTCTGAAATAAACCCCAATTGCAATCCCTGTTTGGTGTCTGCCCCTTTGCCACCTGGGCAGGGGCACCTGGAGGAGGCCGTGGGCAGGAAGGTGCTGATTAATGGTTAAATAAAGATGGAATTTCATTTGTTTTTCCCTGGGTTTGGGCACTCTCTCCTCTCTTCCCAATCACCCATTTTACATAAAACCCCCAAGGAATTAACCATCGCTGTGGTGAATGAATCAAAAATTGATGAAGAAATCTCAGCAGCTCTGCCAAAAACGCTCTGGGGGTTCTCAAGTTGTCGGTAAGCAAAGGGAAGGTGATGAAACAGTTCAGTTCCATGAGATGGAGGAGTTTGCCCCAAAGTGTTGGGGCATTTGAAAAGCTTAACAACACAGAGGCATTTAGGGAGAGGGAAAAGCAGCCCCTGTTCATTTGTACAAATTTTTTGAGAGTAGAAAATGCACCTTTAGTTTCCTATGTTACACGTGTGAGAAGATAACATTTTACAAATACAGTTACATAACAATATGCTTAAATACACAGATTTTTGGGCCACTGAGGCAAAAATGTTATTCTAAATTGTCAAAAATATGGTTCTAAAGCATCCCACCCACAAGCCTTGGCATGGGGTCCCTCAGGCTGCTCTGGGCACCTGAGAGGAGCAGCGTTAAAAAACACAATTTCCATCTCCTGTTCTGTACAGCTTCTTTCCATGTGCTGCTTTATTTTTAGGATTTAGTTAATGGCTCTGTAAGAAATCACACTTTGCATCTTCCCCAGCATCATCCTGTGGTGCTTTTCTGTTAGCTCTGCTCTGGCAATTAAAAAGTTGCACACAATTATCCCACACACTTTTAGAGTGGCCTGGCAACAAAGGATGCTCAAGCTCTGTGAAAACAACTTTAAATATTGTAAATATTGTGTAAAAAAAAGTTCAGGGTACACGTGGGGTGCGAGAGCCCAGGACAGCCTCGTTTTTATTTAATTCATTTTTCTGCAAGCTTCAAAAAAAAAAACCCACCTCAGCCAACACTTTTTGTGGATCGTTGGAAATATGATTGGCTGGTCTGTAGGTGTTTAAATGTTATCACGAATGCCCGTAAATAGAAGGAGGAGGAGGGAGGGGATATCTGTTTGTAAGATGAGAAAAGGAACCACTGCCTATTGTTTGACCTGAACAGCTCCCTGATTGACTGGGAGAAGGAATATCTCCATGGGAACAGATGAATGTCTGGTTTTCATGTGGCGAAATCCCCAATCGAGCTCACAGTGCCTTCACTAACCCGCTCTAAATTGGCCGTTTGCTTCCTACCTTTGGCTAAACCAAACCAGAACACTTCTCCCCAGGTTCTCTCTCCCAAATGCTAATAATGAGATAAAAATACAGAACCAGCAGCAGCCCGAATTAATGTGGCTGTTTTATCCTGTCGTTGTTTTTTTAACTTTATTTTGGGGGTGGGTTTTTGTTTTTTGTTTTTTTTTTTTTTTTAAGCAAAGCAGGCCAAATAATTAAATGCGATGAAGCATTTAGCACGGGCCAGCCTTTTCAGCTCCCTTTTGCAGGTTTGGGCGATGGGGAGGCATTGTGATGTCTCCTCACCAAACAAGAGCTGCTTTTGGGAACTGGGAGAATTCCCCAATCCATTGTACCCCAGCTTGCTCCAGCCATTCCCAAGGCTCTGCTCTCCCTCCTGAAATGCCAGTTGACTTCAACACAGCTGAATCTAAAAATAATTCATACACAGATATTAGAGGTAACAAAAGAACCACAGTAACAAGGGAAGAATCGCAATCCAGGTTGGCTGAAGGAGCGATTCCTAAATATTAAAGCCCCAGTGGTCTTATCTGGACCAGCTGCTTATAATGTCTGTGAGGAATGTGGCACATCAAGTGTGTGAACACTGCAGCTATTGTATCCTAACAGGCTGATTGAACCCTGGATAATTGGCATGTAACCTTCTCTATTAATAGTGCAGACAGATATGTGAATTAGCTGAATGCCTCAGACATATGCCATGCATTAACCAAAAGGGCTTACAATTCTCATAACAACTTGGCTAACTATTACACCAGTAATTATTCTTTAGAAGTTGATAATATTAGAGCAAAATCAAGAAATCATTTGTAGTTTCGGGCCCGGTTATGAATAATCAGTGGCACTGTAACACGACGCCAAGGGCCGGGCTGGGAGGAAGACTCAGGGCTGATAGTGGGGCACTTTGATGTTTTTAAAGGGGTCAGAGTGTGATTCCCTGGCTTTGTTTAGCTCCTGTAACTTGAAGGATTCGATAGGCATGAGAAACATTTAGAATAAATGCGGGATTGCTGTTCTTTCCGTGGTACAGGACATGTACAGTCAGGGCCATTGTCTTTGGAGAGACAATAGATTATTTTCCTTTGTACATAGGATGTAGAGGGGTAAATATGGCTTCTTAATTATTTCTTTTCATTACATTGTCTTACTGTTCTGAACTTCCCGTCCTTCCATTGCAGTTGTTTGTGTAGAATGAAATGGCAAAGCCACCTTTTACTTTTTAATGAGGTTGTTCTTTTGCTAAAGTGATGGAGTGTGTGATTCATCTCTGAGTGATCTCGAAAGAATGCAGCATTACAACACTTTGAAGGCAGAGGAATATCAACCACGGGCAGAGAATATTTAAATGTGGGAGCCCCTAGAGCTGCACAACCTGTCTGAGAGAGTGTGGAGTAACCAGCTGCTCCCACCGAGCTATGGAGCTTTTTGTTATTTGAGAACCTTTCCTTAGAAAATCTTTTTTGCAATTTAGTGGGAAATGATCGGGTATTTTAGGATAGAAATTCAAGTTTAGATGTTCCAACCATTGTGCTGTTGTTTTGCAAATGCTTTAGTCATTTAAATGCTCCTCTTAGTAATCCACCTCCAGTCGGAATCAAATAAACACCGACATAAAAAGTGTTTCAACCAGCTACAAATACTACACAAATAGACACTTTAATTTCTGAGGAGGTTTTATTTACATATTTCTCTCTTCCACAGGGATTGAGCTCAAAACAAAGTGTTTGGAAGGTGTTCTGGTGTAAAGGCCAGAACCCAAAGAGCTTCCCAATAAAGCACAATCTCCCACCATTATGAGATTGATCTCACAATGCAAATTGACCTTGGCATTAATCTCCCTTCATGCAAAACCTAAAATCTTTATTTCCCTCACAATTGCCTCCTGAGCTCCTCACCCTCCAGCAGCTCCCAGAGGTGACACTTTCCTCCACCTGCTGTTTTGGCCCTTAATACCCACCCACCATCACGATTTTCTCTCCCGCTCCTGAGCAGGATTGGTGAAGAGAACAGGAATCTGTCCTTTATTTAGAGTCCTTACACAGGCTTTTCTCTCTCTTTAAAGTACTGAACAATGATTTTCAGCTTTTCTTAATCCTGAGAACACCTAACCTTGGGGTAAAGAAGTCCAAATTGGGTAAAAGTTAAAATAAACTTTGGCTGTATCTCCTATTTATTTTTTCCCATATTCTACCTTTGGTTCACACTCATGGGAAGGATTCCTTGGTTTCATTTGGCAGCAGCTCTGTGAAGTGCTGCCTTCTTGGTGCTCGAAAGGGCAGCAGTGTGTGGGCCTGTGGCAGGAGAAAAACTGGAGCTGATGCTCCTGAAACTGCCTGCTTGGGACATGCAGATGGGTTATCCCAGGTGGAAAGAGTTATTAATGCAGATTTGCCTTCTGCATTTAATCCAGATGGCCACTGCAATTAACCACAAGCAGAGGAAGTGTTTTAAAATTGCTGTTGACACAGAAAAAAAGCACAAGCTTGCACAAGCTGCGGACCTGTCCCGATTCAGCTGAAAGGGTGGTGAGATATTGGTGATAAAATCCTTCTTGCACTGCTCAGGGGCACCTTGTGAGCCCAGAGGAGAGAGGGCAGGAATGTCTGTGCCAGGGCAGGTTTGGAACAGGAGCTGCTCAGTGAGGAGGTACCAGAATGATCCAGGCCTGGGTGGTTTGGGCAGCATTTGGAGGCTCCAGCTTGGATCCCTCAGGGATGGGCATTGCTCAGGGGCAGGAGGGGCAGGACCCACCTGTGCAGGGTGGGAGCAGCCAGTGGGCAGGAGCCATTTCATATCCCGTTTCCTCCTGAAAACCAGGAACCATAACAGCCAGGGATAATCAAGACTCTGTCTTTGTAATTCAGCATCAAAATCAGAAGGGAGGCCAGGAATTCTTACTATAACTTAGAGCAGAAATCTCTGTGTTAATGGAGATTAGGCAAGGTATTGATTTGTCACAGGCCATAAGGGTTCCTGTGTGCCTGACTTCCCCTAATTCCCCTGGGTTTGACAACATTGACTTAGACCTACGATGGAGGATAAAACATCACCATCTGCTAATGTAAACATTTATAACTTTAAAAAACCCCATCAATATAATAGGATAGAGAATAAAAATCTTCATCATGTTTAAGATGGTGAACAAAAAGAAAAAATCAGAGTTTTCAAATTCAGAGTTCTTTTAAAGCAAATCCAAGAGCAGCTGAGGAAGAAGATGAACGGGTTACAGATGTTGGCTCCTGATGAAATGATAGAAGTTGGTAGGCAGCAGGATGGAGTGGATTGAAATTCTGTGTTTTGGCTACGATGCCTCTGTCAGTGAGTGCTGCTGGAGTCGTGTCCCCATTCCGTCACAGACAGACAGACAGACTTGAGCTGTCCCCACCTTTCCCCACAGACTGACTCACAGCTGGTGTCTTCCTCCTGCAAGAGCCAACAGCAGCACTGGGGAAAGACACACAGAGTGAATCATGGCCAGCCTGGTCTCACCACAGGTAACACTCTGTGCCTGTAGACTCACCCTGTGGGTTTGTTCTGGTGTTTGAAAATGCACATTTTGGATGGGCTTTGGTGACAGCTGCCAGCACGGCTCCTGCAGATGCAGATAAAGGAACCCTCAGTGGGTGCTGCTGCTGGTGCCAGGCCTGGGATGCTCTCCTGCAGCTGGAACTGGTGCCTCGGGCTGGGGCAGTTTTGCCAAGCCCACCTCGAGTGGATGCTGGGGCCAAGGCTCTGCTCTGTGCCCCCCTGGGCACGCTGAGCACGGACACAGCTCCCTGCTGCTGCCCGGCTGTGCCAGGCTGGGACAGGGACAGAGTGGGCAGGGATTCTGTCCCTGCTGCAGCTCTGGGCAGGGATTCTGTCCTGCTGAGCTCTGGGCAGGGATTCTGTCCTGCTGAGCTCTGGGCAGGGATTCTGCTCTGCTGAGCTCTGGGCAGGGATTCTGTCCTGCTGAGCTCTGGGCAGGGATTCTGTCCCTGATGCAGATCTGGGCAGGGATTCTGTCCCTGATGCAGATCTGGGCAGGGATTCTGTCCTGCTGAGCTCTGAGCAGGGATTCTGCCCCACTGCAGATCTGGGCAGGGATTCTGCTCCTGCTGAGCTCTGGGCAGGGATTCTGCCCCTCCTGCAGCTCTGGGCAGGGATTCTGCTCCTGCTGAGCTCTGGGCAGGGATTCTGCCTCTCCTGCAGCTCTGGGCAGGGATTCTGCCCCACTGCAGCTCTCTCTGGGCCAGCACCAGCCTGCAGCCTGGCTCGTGGTGCAGCTGAACACAATTTCAGGCAGTTCTGGCACATCTCAGCCCAGCTAAAACCGGGCAGTTGGGGTTTTGGGTTCTGAGAGCTGAGCTCTGCAGCCCGGGCTGGAAGGGGCTGCTGTTATCTCCATCTCTGCATCCCTTTGTGCTGCAGCACTCAAATATGCAGCCGGTGAAGTGCAATTTAAGCTGCGCTTAAGGCTTAAGCCAGGCTAATGGCTAAGAGGCATGAGAAAGGATGGACTGACATTGCTCTGATTGCTGCATCAGGCTGCACCTTTAAACAGCCCGATTTTGGAAACCCAGCTCGGTGACACTTGTGAATTCTGCTCTCACACACTGATGTGCAAACTGCTCTGCTCACCCCGACAAAACCACAGAACAGCCAAATGCTGTGGCCTGGAAGCGACCTTAAAAATCATCTCACCTTCCTCCAGACCAGCTTCTGAGACTATTGATGGTACTTGGGAATAAAAGTAATAATCCCTCTGAAACTGCTCTGCCCAGTCTCTCCAGAGCTTGTTCAGGAAGCAGTTTGTGTGTAAGCCATGAGTAAGAAGTGGGAATTGTTTGCAGTGATAACCACAGTGAACATCTCACTCTTCCCTCTGAGCAAAGCCGTGTGAAGGCTGAGCCAGGCTGAGTTCATTTGTTTGTGAAAGAGCTCAGGTCCTGTTCAACATCTGCTTTTTGAGGCCGTTGCTTTTAATTAAATGAACGTTTTTATCGAAAGAAGATGTATTGCAGCACATTCCTGTAGTGACGATTCCATCCTTTCCCTGCCTCTCAGTCCACGCAGGGCACAGCCCCAAAATCTGCGGGGCCAATGGGAATTTTTGCTTTGGGTTGCCGGGTTGAGGCTCGGGCCCAGGCAAAGAGGGAGATGCTGGCAAAGGGCAGGAGGAGAGGCTGGTTGATGTGGTGCAGCCAGAAACCCCAAATTTGAGCCGCTCACAGGAGCCTGGGGTGCGTGCAGGAATTCTTGCTCCCTCCACCCTTGAACACACAGGGAAGCAGGAGGGAAATCGTTGTGATAATGAGCTGGTTAAAATCAGAGTGAAGGCATCGAATATCACCTGGGCTCGGCAGCCATACGGACCTCAGGCTGATTCTGTGTGCAGAAATGGATTTCAGCTGCAGAAAAGAACCACCTCCAGGCCAGGATGGACGGGCTCCTCCTCCAGAGGGATTCCTGGCAGCGCTGGGGGATGCAGGCACGGCTCCATCAGAGCTGTGCTGCAGGGGAGAAATCTGCTTTAAAGGGTCATTTGGATGATCTGGGTACAGCCCAACCTTATGGATCTCACGGACGTTTGGATCCATGGAAATTAAAGTGAAGCCTGGCACAGGGGAGGGGGTGGAAAAGGGCTGGGAATGTCTTGGGAATGCTCCAGCTGAAGAAAACATTCCGATAACCCTCCAATCAAATATATTGATAAAAAAGCACCATTTAACCCGGGCAAGTCGTTGGGGTTTTGTTTATTTGGGATAAATAATTTATTACTTCGTTTATTTTGACAGAAGGAGAATACATTATATTATTTATATATAATCATATAAAATTGGACAGAAGGAGAATATATTATATCATCATTATATGATTAATTAATATATATTTAATAATATTTAATATAATTTAATTTAATATATTTATATTTAATAATATAATATTTAATATATTATTATGTTATGTTATATGACTATTATCATATCATAGTCTAAGAACAGGGGGCAACCCTTCCTCTGCACTTTGGAGGAAAAATAACTTCATTCATAATTTGGGGATTCCAAATGTCCGAAGCTGAAGATTTGGTAAGAGGCAAGTCCAGGGAAAGAAAGAAAATGGAAAAGAAACAGAAAAAGGAAAAGAAAACGAAAAAGTGGGAGTGAACACATGTGGGAATGCTTCCTTTCAGTAATCTTAAGGAGAATACTCGCAAAAGAGGGGAAAATATTGAAATAGAGTTCAGAACATGAAAAAATGACCTCAGTTTCAGATTTGGGAGGGATTTCTGGTCTGTGGGGCTGCAGCTCCAGGCTGTGTTTTTCTCACACAGCCTGTAAAGGGTGCTTCCCCCAAATGTTTTTTTAATCAGTCGGGTTTTAAACAATGTGAGCTGACAGCAGCCCTTTAATATGCATGGCCGAGGCTCTCGGAATTGGGAGGAGAAAGGACGAGGAGATTTCCCTGGATTTCGGAGCGGTCTGGAATTTCATAGGTGCGGAGAAAAGGCTGCCTGGCTTTGAAGTTTTCTGCTTTATATGCTAAACAGCGCTGTTGACTGATTTACTGCGATTCCGCATTCAGGGGGTGGGGAAAAAGGAAAGCCACGACTTTTTGTGGAGTGCCACGAGGAATTATTGACAGATAGGGATACGAGTTCCACTTGCTTGCAAATTTGCTTTCAAAAGCCAACAAGTTCACACAAGCCAGGGCTTGTAACAGAGCGATGCAACATTTAGTACAGCCCTGCCACATCTGGAGCTGCAAACATCACCTGGCTTTCCTCAGCAGAGGCTGGGCCAGAGGGGGAAATGCAGCCTTTGCAGGCAGCACAAATAAATTTTTTATTTTTCTATGAATTACTGCACCCCACTCTTTCACTGCTGGTAAAAAAGCTCTTCTAGCCTATCTTCCCACTGAGTGTTTAAGATTTCTGGAATATTTTGTGTCCACCAGAAGATTTAACCAGCCTGATTATGCATCAGTGGCAGGGATGCATCCTCAGCAATAAATTCATATTCATGGAGGGAAATGAACTGTGGAGCGTCTCTGGAGTTCCAAGACCAAAAAAGCTTTGGAACAAAGAAATTCCTCCCAAGGACTGACCCAGTGAATTGTGCTGTGAACATTTGGGTTGGGAAGGATCTCTTCCCATGATTCAGGAATTAATGCCAGGCTGCCTGTGGAAATACTGGAGCACGTTGTACAGTCTGGTGTCAGAATGTGCAGTTTTCAGCGTGGATAAAATTAAAAAAAATAAAATTAAAAAAGCAATGCTATGAAGCAATGAGCCAGAATTGAATAGAGGTTTTGTTTTAGTGCCTCTGAAAGGAAGCTGTCTCCTCTAGGAGAACACTTCTTCCTCGATAGCATATCATTAGTTGCTTCTTTACATGCTCTGGAAAGATGTTTCTTTGGATCTTTATGTGTGGCAAGAGGCAGAAAAGGGTGGAGGATAAAAGAGAGCTAAAAATAGCAGCAGCATCTGAATGCACAAATGCAGAACTTGTCTGCAAAACGGGTAACAAAGGCAAACATGCCTTAGCACATCAAAATATTGCTTTTTGTTAGTGGGTATTTGTGTTCTCTAACGACATTTCTGTTGGGAAGGAAATTCTGCCTCCTCCTCCTCCTCCTCTGGCAATAACCAGCAGGACAAATTTCATTCACTCCATTCCCCAAAGTGGAATTTGCTCCCTCACGGTCCCACTTAACCCAACCCTTCTGTGCCGTGGTTTCCTGTCTATCACTTGAATTCTCAGGCATATTATTAAGTCACTTATGTGTTTTTAAAGCACTTGGATATCTCATAAAAATAATTGCAGGAAAGTGCACTTATACTGGTACACCTTAATAAAGCCAGATCATGCCAGGCACAATTAAACTCTTTTTTATGTCCCACCATGCAAATCTTCCCGTAGAGCTTGAAGTTTAACTTTCAAAGCTCAGCTGAGTTTATTCAACTGATTACTATCTAATCCACCCACCCATCATCCCACACTCCCTCAAAAAAATGTTCAAATCCTGCCCAGAATGATATTTTTATTTTTAAACTTGAATGTCTAAGCATTCCTCACAGATGTGAGAAAACTTGAGGCTCAGTCATTACAGCAGAGCCGTGCTGGCATCAGACAGGACCCAGCCTTGTGGAAAATTCAGGAATTTTTGGGGTTTTTCAGGAACAAACTGCTGCTCTGTCCCAGCACACAGCCACGCTGGAGTACCTTGAAGGTGTTTTGCCTGTTGGTGGCACTGGGACAAGGTGCCAGCTCCAGCTGGGACACATTTTTTGGTTATTTCCAAACTTCCCAGCAGGTGCTGCACCCAAGGAGAGCTGCCCAGCAGCCTGTGGATGGAAAATCAGGCCCAGGAGGTGTCTGTGGTGGGGAAGGATGGGGCAGGAACTCACTGGGGATGGTTTTGGGGTACAAAGTGCCTGTTTTGGGGTACAAAGTGAGCCTTGTTGGCTCACTCCTGGCACCTCCTCCCTTTCCTTCCTCACTTCCGTCCCTCAGGGCAGCAGATTGGTTCTGTTTGGATATTCCATGCCCAGCACTGCTCCCTCAGCGCCGCAAAGAGAAATTCTCTTTTGGAAATCCTCTTTTGGGAACCCAGACCCCTGACCTGGCTTGTTGGGAGCGCAGTGCCAGCCTGGGCAGGGCAGGGCAGGGCAGGGCTGGCATTATTCCTGGCCCGGGTCACCCCAGAGCCCCTCGGAGCCTTTGCTGTGCAGGGCTCTGTCCCACCCAGCTCCTCTGTAGCAAATCCTTCATTGCACCGGGCTCTTTCCTTCCCTGGGCTGCTGCAGACCAGGAGAACTCGTTGGTACTGAGGGAAGCCATGAATATTTACAGCTGCAGAGGATCCCCTCCATCCTTCAGCTCCAGGAATAATTGCAATTAGCTGTCAGCAAACCTGCCCAGCCGTGCAAAGGTGCAGAGAGTCCATCAGAGGAGGCTGTGCTGGCATCGGGGTGCTGCTCTGGGGGAGGGTCTCACGTTTTGGGGTACCACAGAACCACGTTTGCTGTGCTCAGACACAGATTGTCAAGGCATGGGAGCTGAGCAGCCCCGGGGAATCTGCACTTTGGGTTTTTCTCTAGGGAATTGTGGTGCCTGCTGGTCACGGAGGGCTCTGGGGGCAGCTCGGGGCTCCCCGACACCTCTGGTGGGGTTTTGTGTCTGGGAGAGCCAAAGGTGTGCTGGGGTTTTATGGGAGCACAGAGTGGCTCCCAGGATGAGCCCAGGAGGAATTCTTTGGGGCAGCTCAGTGGAGAGCCCTCCTGAGACAAAACTGTACTTTTGTGTGTCACTCCTGAGGCAGCTCCTTAGACAAAACTGTACTTTTGTGTGGCACTGCAGCTCTTGGGCCGGACCACCCATCTCTGGATCCATAAAAATCATATATTTGATATAAAAAGGGCTGGTTTTTACAGGCTGGAGACAGGGCAGCCTCTCCCTGATGATCAATCCTGTTATTGGTAGCAGCACTGCACACGGGGGGTATCGGGGGGTTCATCCCATCTGCTTACAAACCATTTTCAACAAACCCAACTACAGAGCTCACAGAACCCCCTGAACTCAAGGTACCCCTGCCAGGGGGTGCTGAGCTGTGCTGAGCACCTCTGCTGAGACAGGGAGGAGCCCCTGGTGAACCCTCAAATCTGGCAAAATCAGAGCTGCCAGGAGTTAATTACGGGGGATTAAAATGAAAAATAACAGATGTGAGTGAGCAGCAAGTTTGCAAGCAGCACTATGACCAATCAATATAAAGCTGTGTTTAGCAGGAGATTATGCACCAAACATGGCAGGGAGATTAAAAAAAGCAAAACTCTTCCTACTTGAAATCAGATTTGAAATGCTGGCAGTATGCAAAGCACCTAATTATGAAAAGAGCGTGCTACCACTGCTGGGGGAACTCCTCCTTCTTGTTCCTACACAAGGTGATTTTTAAATCTTGGCTTATTTTCCTAGTTTTGTTTCACTTCACAAAGTGAAGCACAGGTAACAGAAGTGCCTTAAATAGTTACTTTCTTGGCAGAGCATAATTTCAAGTCCATTTTGCATTTCTATACGAGAGTGATTAATCTAAGCTGGAAAGGATGGGAAAAAATAAACATTAGGATAAGCAGATATGATATCAGGAGCTGGCTGTGCTTGAAATTTCTCTTGATTATTGCTGCTAATGCTCAAGACAGACAGGAACTGCAAATAAATAAATACGTTCTGTTAATATTTGCTGAAATTTTTGAACACATTCCCTTTGGCTCTGCTTGGATCCCAGCTCTCTTTTGCTTTCTGGGAACATATGTGTGATTGAGTTGGAGAACAAATGTTTGGAGAAGAAGTTCAAAGTCTCTAAAACTGGCCCACATTTGTATTTGTGTCAGAGATTTGTGCACTTTAACCCCAGCTGAGGATTCCTGCTCAGGACAGCGCTGGCACCCCAGGTGAATCCCTGCCTGCACCACAGCCAGGGGGATTTGGATGGGGAAACCTCCCCCCATTGTCCTTTTTTTCAATTTTTTTGTGCATCTTGGGGGTTCTAATCCTTCCCCAAAACCCAGAGAAGTCAATGGAATCAGTCCCTTTTGGATTGTGCAGGACTTTGGAGGAGGCTCCCAAACAGCAAAGTTTTATGTGACTTTGCTCCAGTGCTGCAGAGGATTCACAAATTTTGAAGTCAGGACCTGCAGAATTGTGGCAAAATTATGTTTAAAATTATAAATTTTGCCTCCTTTGCCTTTTTGTCTCTTGAACCTACGTGGTTCATATTTCCCAGCTGCCCTGCTATGTTGGTGATTTAGTGAACCGACTGCCAGCTGCATTTCAAATATCAAATGCTGCAGATTATGATCGGCTGCCAAAAAAATCTTAATTTTTTGAAGGAAGTTTTCCAAAACACTTTAGTAAATCCTATTGCACGAGCAAATCAAAACACTGTAGGAAAACTTGACTTGAAATGGAGGTTTTGCCAAGAAACAAAGAGTTTAATGTGAATTTGTGTTTATACTTGAGGATATTCCCTAGGCTGCAGCTGGGAGGTGTGATGTGAAAACCCCTGAATAAGTGTCCATGTAAACAGGCAGCCTGGTGAAGGCTCTGGATTTTATCCTGATTTATCTGGATTTTATCCTGATTTATCTGGATTTTTATCCTGATTTATCTGGATTTTATGCCACCTTAGCTTTGGGAATCACAGCTTCTATCCCAGGTTTTTCCAACTTGGGCACTTCCAGGGATGGGGCAGCTCCAGCTTCTCTGGGCAGCCCCTGCCAGGGAGGAATTTCTTCCAGTAATTAAAATAAAGGACAAAATTTGGCTTTGTACAGACTGGCCAGCAGGGCAGCATCACCTCTCTGTATCCACCTTTATCAGACTCAAAGTTTTAGATGTGTTCCAAAAGGCCAAAACTCCAATTCTGGCTTGTCCTAGAGGAAGCTCCAACTGTGTGACTTAAAACCTTTAAGTTGTTCACCCATTTGTTAAAAACATCAATGAAATGTTTTCCTCAGGAGCAGAAAAAAAAAGCAAAACAAGGAAACAAACCCCGTGCCACAATTCCCCCCAGTTTCAGAGCTCTCATGGCCTTTGATTTCTGAGTTTCAGCAGCTTCTGGGACAATGTCAGGAGAAAAGCTGGGAGAAGCCTGGTATAAGAATTGTGCAGCATTCTGAGGCTCCATTTAGGATTTAGTGGTGGTTTTTTGTGGCTTTACAACACCAATGGGTTGCATTATTTGCAATTTGCAGACTCACAATGCTGTAAAATATGGTGTGCTTATGTTTTGGAATTAAAAAGCCATTTCCACCAATAAATCGAAGCAGATTGGAACCCATACAAAAATCTGTTCCTTTTACCAGAAGAATTTGAGCAGAAACTGGGCAAGGGTTCAAAGGCAGAGCACAGGCCAGGATGTATTTGGGTTTGCAGGGATGCAGGCAGTTGTCATTTGCTCACTGATCATTAAATCAGCGTTGCTGAGGGGGCAGGATGGAATCAGCATTCCTCCTTTTTCTCTTCATTGTTCTTATCTCCTGGACAAGTTGATAAGGGGAAAAATCAAGCCAGGACATGAGTAATTACAAGGTCCAAGCCAGCTCCCTTGCCAGTGCTAGGCCAGATCTGTTCTGCAGGGAAAGGGACACTGGCTGAGAGAAAATTGCATTTTTCTCCATACAAATCATCCCATCTCATTCCAGCAAAATTCCCATGGAAACTCCAGGGCCATCCAGCACTGTTCATTAAAGGGAAATGTGGTTTCAGATTTGTTTGGGGTTCCTCTCCTGCCATCCAAGCTCTGTAGCAGGACAGTGACAATAAATGCAGTAAATCCTGTGCTCCACTCCCTCAGCCATGGAAAACCATCCAGGCTTGCATTTTCCATGGAATGGCAGCTGAATTCCCTCCTGAAGGACTGGCTGGATGCAGAACTGATAGCAGAGTATCACCTGCAAAAACCCTGCTGGGTTCAAACATTGCTTCCCAGAATCCTAAAAAAACTTTAAATATTTTTAAAATTAGCATATATTTATTGACTTGCAATTTTTTTTCTCAGTGAGTTTTAGCAAGATAATGAGAATATTGCACCGGTCCTGGCAGGGCTGAGACTGCTGCCACAGAGTTTCTTGGTTAATTTTTATACAGTAGGGGAAAAACAAAGGAAGAAAAAAGAAATAAAAAAGAAAAGAAGTAGGAAGAAAAAAGAAATAAAAAAGAAAAGAAGTAGGAAAAAAAAAGTCTCCCAGATATTTTCTGAGTAATTTTGTTTCTGTATCAGGGCGGTTGTAAAAATGCTGTTGAATGTGGAGATAAATACCAGTCACCAAGCAACTAACGTGGGGAAAAGGGATGAGTGTTAGCAGGAAAACAAGGACATGAGTAAAGCAAAAGCAGAGTTCTGGTTGTTCCAGGAAAAGAAAAAAAAAACCAAAACAAACCACTTCAAAACAAACTCCAAAACAAACAACACTTTTCACTTAGAAAATCCAAAACAACACATCAGCATTCGAGTAATTCCTGCCATTGACTGCTTGCCTCTCACCCAGCACATATTCCAGCAGGAAATATCTGAGCTATACAAATAAAAGGCATCCAAGAATCTTTGTTTTCCTCTGAAATGCAAGGCCAATAACTTATCTCTTATTAACAAGTTCATCTTTTGTTTCTCCAAACTTTTTTGCCTTTTTTCTTTTTCCTTTTTTTTTTTTTCAATTTTTTTTTCCCTTTTTTTTTTTTTTTGCGTGCTTTTGGCAAAATTGTTTGGAACAAAAAGAAAGCAGCTTCCCCTCCCGTTGTTTTGCTGCCTTTGCAGGCATTTCTTTGCAGGGAGACAAAGCTGGGTTTCCTCTGTGCTTGTGCCCAAACGTCCCAACATTGCTGTGAATGGAGGCTGCTAAAGACAGGCTGCTCTCTTTGCAACTTGTTATGACAAAAATAGCAAAAAAAAAAAAAAGGGGAAAAAAAATAAAAGGAGGCAGCTTGTCAAATTAGGAATTACACGAGGTCAGCAAATTTGGGAACAAGCGCAAGGGGAGGAGGGAGAAGGAGAGAGACCTAATTAGGGCTGGGGGAGGAGGAAGGGCAGCCCTGCTGAAAGCCCAGCGCTGCTTTTGATCTCACAGGGGCATCAGCACCAGGCTCCGCTGGTTTTGGTGGCCCTCAAGTGCCTACAAATACCATCCTGCTGGCCTCTGCTGGCCCTGAGCTCTCTGAGCCGGGTTTGCCCCACACCTGGGGTCACCCCTGAGCTCTTTGGGGTTTTGCTGCGGTGCCCGTCCCGGCGCCATCCCCGGTGCAGGAGGGCAAAGGGGCAGCTCAGCCCCTCTGGCAGCACAGCACAGGGATTTCAGGGCATCCCCTGGGAGCCACCGGGCTCAGCACGGCCAAATTCCCACCCAGAACAGGCTCTGGCTGCTGCCAGAGCATCCTGTAACCCATCCCTGTGACTCTGGAAGGCACAGAGGGCCCAGGGCAGTGCAGGGACACGGGAGCCCAAACTCCTTCTGCTCTTCCCCCAGTGCCTGCCTTTGCCTTTCTTGTCCAGGGTGAGAAATCATCAGTCCTGCTGACCCGCAGCTCCTGCAGGGCTCTCCGAGGTGCAGGGGATGCTCTCCCTCCACCTGTACTGCTTGACAAATTCCTGGGTTATATTTTATTTCCCAATCTCCGTTTATCAGCGTTCCACAGTTCAGTATAAAAACTTTATATTCCTTACAAACTTAAAAAAAAAAAAAACAAAAAAAGAGATTTCTGCAGGTGTTGTTGGGAAGTTAAAATTACAAGTAAGATTTCTACACAGGCAAAGAGCCCTGAAACAAACGAATAATTGTATTTTCAAAGAGCATTATGATTCCTGGGCCAGCTGAGGGAGGGGTGAGGGTGAAGAGTGTCCTGCCTTGTGAACACTTGGGAATGGCATTCCCAGTTGTTTGGCCTAATACAGCACAATAAACCATAAGGCAGGAGCTTGTTGAGCCTCTGCCTGGCTCCCAGGGCTGCACACAGAGCAGTGCTGTTCTTGCTGCTTGCCTTTGCTCACATGCAGATGCAGAATCCAAATCAGCAGCTCCGAGTTAACTATTTATTCAAATCAAATTCAACCAGCTAATTGTTCCCGAGCTCTTGCCCTGCACTATTCATTACTGGGGACGTACAATCGGTCCCCAGGGACCCGGCTCGGATGACAAGGCTCTTTTTTGGGCCCGGATAATTCGAGTGTGAAAGTATAATAAACAGTAAATACCAAATTTTCCTTCCCTCCTGCCATCCCGATATCTCTGCTGGCAGTCCCTCAGTCGTGCCACAGCCAGCCTGGAATGGGGCACAGTGCTGAGCTGGGGAGGAAAAAGTGCCCTGCAAATGTTCTAAATCCTTCCTTGTGCTCTTCCATGTGCAGCACCCAGGGCAGGGAGGTGACAATCCCAGCACAGAAGCCACCTCCCATAAATGTGGCATCTCTGAGGTGTCACTCCTGGAAATGGCAGCACCTTCCCAGCTACATTTTCAATCCTGCAGTTCAAATCTGTCCCAGCCTTGCATTGTCTGATTGGGGAGTTAAAAGTCCAACATTCTGATTTGTTAATTTTTAACCTGGGTATGGAAAAATGTTCTGATTTTTTTTTTTTTTAATGGAGATGTAAAATTAGCAAACCCACCCCCCTCCTGGTTTCTACTCTGGAATATAAAACACCCAGTTGAGCCCCACTGGAGCCATGCAGTAATAACTAAACTCGATAACCTATTTGGGCTCAATCCAGCCTGAACAAAGGCAGCAGATCAAGTTGAAACTGAAAGCCAATATTTAATATCTGAGCTGGTAAAGGCAGCATTTGGTGGAACTTTAACAGAATCACCAAAGTTTAACAATTGGTGGGGGGGAAGTTGTGAGTTTGAACCTTCTGTTTATTGCAGACAGAAAGGAAACATTCTCAAACAGCAGCTGAGGAAGCTTACAAATGAAATTACATGAATGTGGCTCATCTGGGAAGGAGGAAGTCCTGCTCACATACATATGTTTTATGCAGCAGAACTGTTTACTTTATTTGTAAACCCTTCCAAACACTGTCCAAAGTTCAGCCTTTGTTCAAGGTAAGAATGTAATTGCACTGCCGTGAGATGCAAGAGAAGCAATAAAGTTAGGATTCACCAGAGGAAGACAATTTGGAATTAAGAAAAAGCAATTTAAACAATCTTAATGCCTCTCCTGCCTCCCCTCCTGCTTAATGACTCTCATCCCCTTAAGAGATCTTTGAAGGAAGCCAAAAGCACGAGCAGTGTGTTTAAAGGTCGTGTGTGTGCTCTGCTCCTCGCTGCAGTGTGCCTTTGAGACTCCCACGAGGACACCCTTGGTTTACATTTTCATCCAAGTTTCATTTTTAGGGAAGACACAGCAATGCCCAGGCTTTATACACAACCTCTGAGATGTGTTTAATTTTGGTAATTAGGCTCTTGTTGGGACTTTCAACAGCAAAGCCTCTCTGTGGAAGTTCAATGGAGATTTATTTTCAAGCACAGAGAATACTTAGAGAGAAATAAAATTAGGGAAATAGGAAGGCATATTGAATATAGGCACTCCTTCTGCAAAGATAAATGATTTAGTGATGAATAGATTCTTCAGGCCATAAAAAATCCATTTATTTTCTTCTGAATTTCAACCAGAGGTCTTGCACTTTCCCACTCAGTTATAACCAGTTAAAATGAGAATACAGAGAATGAAACCAGTGTACAGGCAGGGAAGGCAACAACCACAGTGTATAATGACAAACAGAAGTTAAATTAACCAACATCTCAAAAGAGGCAGCATTTGCACAGAGATGTGCTGGTTTATCACCATTCCAAGGGGAGGAAGATGAAATCTAAAACACACAACACTTACAAATTACCTGCCTCCAACAACAAGCTGCCAGATTTTGGGCAACTCATTAAAATGGAAGATCCACTTGACCCTTGTCTGTAATTGTGGAAATGAAGCAGAAATATGATTAGTGGGGTAACTCCAGGGGTTGCCCCACACTAAATTGGCCTTACAGGGAGCCTGGCCTTGCAGCAGAGCAGGAGCACCAATGCTGCCCCTGCTCCCTGGGTGCTCCTGGGCTTCATCCTCTGGGCAAGGATGCCCTGAGGAGCAGCACAGGCTCCCCTCGCCTCGTGCCCCCCTTCACCCCCATTTCCAGCAGGGATGGACACACCAGAGGGGCAGCAGGGGCAGCTTGGCCAGGCTGGAGCCACAGGATGGGCATTTCTGGCCCCACGTGGCTGCTGCAAGAAAATCCTTGGGCAGCTCTGTTGGGAGAGTGCTCTGATCTAAAAGCCAAATTCATCCTGGGCAAGCAAAATGGGCTTTTAGGGCTGAACCTGGCTGGGTGGCTGGGCTGAAAATCTGCTCAGCTGCTGCTGCAGCAGCATTTCCCCTTCCCCCTTTCATCTCTGTGGTTCTCAGGCTTGGCTTGAACAAGACATCTCTATTTTTTCTGTTTAAATATAAACTGGAAGCAGATCTGGTGGTGCTACTGTTGAGTCCACAGGGACCTGTGCTATAGGAAAGGTCCCACTGAGGTCAGCAGGGCCATTTGCATGATTTACTGAAACAAGGCAGATCAGAGAAACACTGAGTTTTCATCTCACCTGTAGCCTTCATATTTTGGTGTTATTAATGTGGTGAAATGAGCTGGCTGATTCCAGAGGCAGTTCTGCAGCAGCCCCATCCCCAGCTCTGCTGCTGTTTGCCCTCCCATGAAGAGGTAAAATGCAGCTGTCCCCAGGCCCTGTCACACCTCGACTCCTCCTGTCTGCTCCCAGGGCTGGAATTGCATTATTTTCATTATTGGGAAGGAATTGTTCCCTGGGAGGGCGGGATGGAATTCCCAGAGCAGCTGTGGCTGCCCCTGGATCCCTGGAAATGCCCAAGGCCAGGCTGGATGAGGTTTGGAGCCCCCTGGGACAGAGGGAAGTGTCCCTGCCATGGCAGGGGTGGCCCTGGATGGGCTTTAAGGTCCCTTCCAACCCAAACCACTCTGTGATTCTGTGAATTGAAGCAAAAAATAAAGATTTTATTTGGGATTTGATCATCCAAGTATTTCCTAACATGAAAGTTGTGAACTGTACTGGGATGTTTTGAAATGCTGCCGGATTCAGCATTTCTGTCTGAGCAGATCAACAACTGGGAAAGTCTGCACCAACTTCCCTGGAATACAAACACTCTCCCAATAATCCTCACAGTTTAGAGCTCAGGACAGAGACAGAAGCAGGAGGGAAGAGAAATGAGGCTGAATAAAGGCTCAGTAAAAACCTGAGTCCTGGTTTTAAGCCAGCGTTGTTCCCTCTTTCCCTGAGCGGCTCCTCGGGGCTGTGGCACATCAGGAGCCCAGGCCAGGAGCCCTCCTGCCTGCCTGGCCCAGGCCAAAAGCAGCTCCACGTTTCATCCTTGCTTTTTATTATCCACCATCCGACCCGTGGAATTTCTGCACATATCCTTGAAGCCCAGGAATTTTAATCTAACACTTTACGTGTTTCAAGGGAAGGGTTTTTTTTGGTTGCCCGCTGGGGCTGCTCAGTCCACGACTGTAAATCTGAGTGAATTGCTGAGGACTGAAGCTGCAGCAGGCAGCAGGAATGATGCAAACAGAAGGTGCTGTTCTGACTCAGTCACTTACCAACTTGTGCTACATTTTTATTGCGGGTCAAAAGTCGACAGAGTATGCAAATGTAAAGAAAAAAAGTTCTTGTTTTTGAAAAATACACCATTTTAGTATTTATAATTACACACTAAGGCCCTTTTATGCTCAGCCTCATTTATCTTGGATTTTTTGCATAATTTGAACTGTAAGTGGCGATATATGTAGAGCTCATTTATTCAAATTATACAGGGTTAGTGTTTTCCCTCTCCTGAATGTGGTGTGCATTTTGGGAAAAGTGCCAGATTCAAGGAGGCAGGAGGAGGAGCAGAAAAAGAAGACACTGCAAAAAGACCACAGAGCCACTTGTTCCACTTTTAAAATGGCTCCCAAGCCCTCATGACAAATTAGATGTGTGAGTTAAATCCTCTTGCCTTTGTGAGACAAATATATCCCCTGCAGATCCCAATAAATCCACCTGACACCTGCAGTATTCCTCGTGCCATGGAAGTGTACAGAAAATTGCTGTTCTCACCTGTGTCATTTAACAGAAGGGGCTTTTCTGCAGCCTCAGCCACCAAATGTTCCCTTTGCACTTGGATCCTTCCAAGGGACACCTGCCACAGGTGTTGGCCTCAGAGCTGGCTCACCTGTGCCTGGTGGCAGGGATTTCAAGGGAGGGTTGCTGGCTGGGCAGCCTGGTGGAATTCATGCTGTGAGTAGATCTGATCCTCCAGCACAAGCCTGGCAAAATATGTCCAGTGTGGCTCTGCAGGAAATGGGGTGCTTTGTGTTTAGTCTTGCACCACGATCATGAGCATTTAATAAGTTGCAAATTCAGGATATGAAATTGCTGCTGAACTAAAAATCTCCAATGCAGAACAGGCTGGTGTTGGTCCTTAAAGGGAGGTGGTGTAGGCCAGGCTTTAAAAGACTTGATTATATAAATTATTACCAATTGTAGCTGGTATTGAAGTTGTTCTGTCCCCTCACATTCAAAATGGGATCTTCCAACTCCTCCTGCAGGTTCCTTGGGGGGGCTTTTGCACAAATATATCTATTGAGCAAACTGAGATGAGAATTTGTGTTTGCCATGAGTGTTTTGGGAGCTCCCAGCTCAGCCTGGAGCAGGTTTCTCGCTCCCAAATGCAAACTGGGTGTAGAACATCTTAATATATTTGGAGACCTTAATGATCCATCCTTAAAAGTTAATTTGTATATTCTCCACTGGTGCAAATCTTTATTCCCCCATTAGTGCAGCATATTTTTATGGCAATGTGACAATCTCCTTTGACTGAAGGACTTCTGGGGTACAACACAGGTTTCAGAAATTGAGGTTTTTTGAGCCTACACATCTCGAACGTGCTTCTGTGAGCAAGGCCAGATGCAGGCCAGATGTGAGCTGGCCCTGTGGACACCTCCCTCCCTTCCCTGCCCCAAATCCCCACGGCTCAGTGGCCAGGGCTGGGTGCTCCTGGTGCCCTGAGAGGGCCAGAGGTGCCTGTGGGTCCCCAAAAGG
>QUSF01000058.1:1631591-1667059 GCA_003676055.1 Chloebia gouldiae
GGATCCAGAGGCAGTTCTGTGGGGGATCCACAGCAGGAGATAAATCTGTCTGCAATAGAAATACACAGGGCACGTACTCCTAGCAAGCTCTTCCCATCTCTCCTGAGTGTCTGCACAGGTAAAAGCAAATTAAAATTTGCTCAATTAGCTACTTCCATGTACAATTATCATACATACCCAAATTAGAATAATTACATGCCTAAAGCAGCCATCCAGCTCCACACACATTTGCGATACTCCTTGAGTTCCTAATTTCTCTTGAAAATCCACCTATTGGACTCTATACCAGCAGCATTATGGAGCTCTTCTGTATGAAACAATCACACCATCACCTTCCAATGTCTGCTGGGGGTATTTATGTAAACCTACACACACAACACCAGAGCACACAGCACTAGCAGGTTACACATTTTCAGGACTCGCTAAGGGCTTTAATTCACCTGTCAGCCTGACAGAGATACAAGCCCTGAGCAAAGTGCCTGGGCAGGGCAGCAGCAGGACGTGTGCAGCAGGAAGGGCTTTTTCATGCACAGGGGTTGTAGTGGCAACACAAGTCCTTGATAAGGCCACGGCTGCATCTGCTGGGCAAGGATTTTGTCAGCACCAAAAGCTGTTGTGGGAGACCTGGGAGGGAGGTGACAATCCCACAGCTCCCCACTGCCTGTGTCCATAGTCTATCCCAAATATTCTGCTTTCCTAACCACAGCAACAAGCTGTCTTTGCCCACATTGTTACAGAAATTTCATTATGATAAAACTAGAATATCCTATCATTCTGAGAGAACACTCTCCTATTTAAAAACGCCATATCACATCTTTCTCCTATTTAACCTGCAGTGACACCATCTTAGATGGACAAACTGACAGTGGTTTACATTTGTCATTTCATGTTTGATTGTTTAATTTCTACTTTTGCTTGCACAGAACAAATCACCTTCCTCTTTGTCTCCTGTCAGTAGTTTAAGCTTAGAGTGTCCTCAGTTGGGTGTGTTACTGCCTTGTTTGAAAACATACTTTTCAACTGGACAAAAAATTAATTATGTTAATTTAAAAAGAAATGCTCTCATAAACTTCATTATGAAGTAAGAGCTAATTTCTTTTGAGTAGAAAAAAAAAATAGCCATACAGGAAATAATGTAACAATGGCAAAAAATGGAACAAAATCTGATTCTTTACTTTGAATAATATCCTGACCCAAGCAGCCCCATACACAATACTTCCATTGTGCAAAGCACCACTGTCACATTTTGAATTTCCACGTGTGAGTGGAACTCTGGCTTGTTGATGGACAGGTTTCAGGGGGCTGCAGTGTCCCTGCAGCACCGTGCCCATCACCCCAGCAGAACAGGAGGTTTCAGAGTCAAAACTCCCCCGAAGCCACTAAAATGCTGGGCTGAAATTCCAGCTGCTGGAAATCATGGTGGCTGCATTAAAGGCAGGAATGTGATATTGATATGCACCAGTTGAAGCTCTGCTTTAGCCCCAGCCTTCTCCTTTTCATCCTCATCCTCATCCTCATCCTCATTCTTCTGCATCCCAGCAGTGCCAGGGCTGGGAGGGAAGGCCCACAGGGGAAGCAGGAGCTCAGCATTTCATACATGAATTAGAATCTGGCTGCTTTTGCTGGTACTTTCTGCCTCTCAGGAGTTGCTCCTTGTGATGTTGGCATCGCATTGATCAAATTTCCCGGGTGGAATTGTTTGGGAAGTTTTGGCACAAGTGGTACAAAGAGGCTGCACTTTGGGCTCGGTACTGAAAGTTACTTGAAAGTTTCTTAGATCTGGGAACCGTGGGGGTTTGTGTTCCCCTCCCAGCCCAGAGATGGCAAATGTTCCTCACCTGTCTGCCCCAGCAGCCTCCTGCAGTTGTAAAACCTTATTTTTGCAATAAGAGCAAAGCAGAAAATGTAACTCAAACACAAGAAATGCAAGGACAGGGGTCGGGTTACTTGTCAGTGGTGAAAGGGAAAAGGAGAATGTGTTTGGATGTCAGTGATATTTTCTTCTGGTGCTGAAGAGTCATTCTCAATCCCCTGTGAGTGAGAACACGAGGCAGCTCTGTCTCCATTAACTGGCACTGGAAAGCCTTGGTCCACTGTCATGCTAATTCCTGGTTGGAAACAATTCCTGCTCTCTTTTAGCACCTTTCAAATGCACATTTTGTGCCATACCAGCTCTGCTGCATTCAGAACCCAGAAGCCTCAGGTTTTTCTTCCTGCATTTCTGATACAAGGAGGAAGTGCTGCTGCGAGTACAATAGGAAGAAACAAATGATGATAACAAAGGCCCAAACTCAGGGAATTCTTTCTGGAAACAGATTAGGATGAAGGAAAAAAAACTGTTGAGGCCCTCCAAGAATGGTAATTCCATGTCAGGATTGATCAATATTAGCTTTCTATTTATAGAACACCTTTCATTCTGAGGCTCTGTGGTGTTTATAAATTAATAAACACATGAACAAGAATCCCACCATCCATTATTAATGTTATCAGCATCTTCAGTTTATGAGAGGTAATTATCATTTTTAACAGCGTGAAAGTCATGAAAAGAATCACAAAGCCACTTTTTGTATCCTCTTCTCTCTTCTTTATAATTTGGGGAATTAAATGCTGTAGTAGAACTGTAGTCCAGTGAGGACACACTCTGAGGTAAATACAAAAATGTGTTTTGCTCAAAAATGGCCACGTTTTTCTGAGGGGTTACACCTGAAAGAGTCTGGGTAATCTGACAGTAAAACCTTTACAAAATGGACACTTCCTTAACTCTGAATTAATGTGCAGGGATGCCTCAGTCTCTCTGTTATCTCAAGGCAGATAATTTTGCTTCTTTGCCCATGAGAAGTTCTTAAGGATCTGCCTCCACATCACAATTACAAGGAGCAGTAACTGCCACCCTGAAAGGCAGTTTTGGTCTCTGAATACACTTGGAATATGCCATAGGAAGTAAAGGAATTAATCTAGAAATGCTTTCCTCAGTTAGGAAACATTTTGTGAGACTCCATTTCCATTATTAGAATCTACTTCCATTATTTTGATGACAGACCCTGTAACAAATGCTATTGGTGTGCTTGAAATTTTGATTTAAGATCAAGACAAAGAGGAGAAAAATTTCTATAACTGAAATCAGAATAGAAAATGGCCACAAAAAGGAGAAGTGGAAAAAAGGTGACATTTGAATTACACATACAAGTGTCAGAACTGGAAAATGGCTGTAAAATTCTGCTTTATCTACACCACGAATCCAACACATTACACAGTTCACAAGTCTGTAAAACAAAGTTTTTCAACTTATTTTGTAACAGGCTTGCACTGAGCTCTCTAATGGAGTGAGGAAAATTATATTAACAAATAGAGAATTTAAGCATGTCATCCTATCCAAACAATACATTTAGGTTTCCATTTCAGAACCAGTTCAGTGCACACATACCTCTGTATGTGAGTAGTCAGCACAGGGTTGGGCTTTTAATATTAGACTTGTTTTTAATTGAAGAATGGTGTCAGGTGCTAATTAGCATGAATGAATGTGCTTTTATTTTGCCATATCCAAGCCATAGAAAGAAGCAGTTTATAAATTGAGAGTGAGAAGGCTGGAAGCTCAAACTAATCAAGGAAGGGAGAGGATTAACAGCCAGTCTCTAGATCTAACTGTTGATATTCAGAGTAAAAGCCATGTGATAATGGGAAGGACAATTTGGAAAGTTACAACAAAAGTTTAAGGCCTGGTGCTGATAACTGAGCCATTCTAGGCAGAGACTTCATCATCCAGGGCTGTTTATCTTCCTGAGCAGCCTTTTTCATAGAATTTGTGTTTCACCAATGCATTTCTCTTCCCTCACGGCCCTGCACAGATGCACGTGAAGCTCATTTCTGTTTCCAGCCCTTTCAGAAGAAGGGGTGTGTGCTGAAGAGCTCTTCTCTCTCCTCCAGCCACATCTCAGAAAATATTTTATTTCTCCGTGCAAATCTTTATTTTCTCTCTATCACTGAGTAGCAACAATGTTTTTGTTACTGCTGTTGTGATAGAGCCTATCAGACAACAACCCTGGGCTTGAATAAATACCAGGAGGCTCCCTAAGATCTTTCACCCCACGAGTTACAAGAAAAGAGAACATTCACACGGTGCTGTGCTGTCATTTTGAGAATGATCCATTTGCAGAACAAAGTACAGGAACAGAACTGCAGGTTGAGTAAAAGGAGGAGAAAAGTGACATGTTTTCTTTGAAAAAATGAGTGCTGTTGAAGAAGCTTCTGTTTACTTGTATTTTCCTACTCTAGTGCGCTGTGATAAGGAAAAAGAAAAGACGTCATGCTCGAAGTCTGTTAAAGTTCGTGTGTGGCGAAAACAAAACAAAATCAAGGTCAAACAGAAAATCTTTCATAGCTGGACTGTCAATGTGCCTCGCAGGATTTAAAATCTATGAGTTTACACAGACAGGATGTATAAAACAGGGACAGAACCCCCCTGCGACTCCTCTATCGCTCCAAAAACAAACTCTCCTACGTTCAGACAGCACATTTTAGCGGGGCATCAGAACACCTCCAACCAGCGCCCAAATAGCGCGGAGGGCGTCCTGAGAGAACGCGGCAGCCTGGGCTAGAGGGGCAGAGCTGGTGCTGGGGGGAGGCCGGCGCTCAGCGGGGCTGGGCGCGGACACAGCCGCATTGCCGGCGGAGGGCGAGCCCCGCCGTGCCCGCTGCCATGTCGCAGGACGCTGCTTTGTCGCCTCGTGGCTCATCCGTGCCCCAGGCAGCCCTGGGGTAGCCAAATCCGAGCGCAGCGTGCCGGCGCAGCCCCTGCTCGGGCGTTTCCTGTAAACACGCGCTGCCGCAGCCGCCCCGACAGCGCGATCCCGGCGCGGCATCTGCGCTCAGATCCTGCTGAAAGAGGCGATTTGTGCAAAGAAACGCAGCAACAAACCGAGCCGCAAAACGCCCATAAAGCTTCTCATAAGCCGTTCCATTTTCTGGCCTTGCTCTCGGCCGAGAGTTGCACAAACAATTTATTTTGTAAGCGAAGGAGCAACATGATCCTGATTTTGCAAATAGATGTTGTTGTGCAGAAATGGAGGGTGTCGAATTTTATATTCCAGCTCGTGGCCCAACAGCCCAAACAGCTCTAAAAAGGACTTCTCGAGCCATGAGGTCACACTCTGATTGTGGTGGCAAGCTTATCTCCTTAAAAGCCTAAAACACTGTGTATTTACTTTATTTATCTATTCATGCCAGCAAACAGAGAATTTCATGTAATGACTTCACTGCTACAGCAGGGGCTTAAAAAAAAAAAAAACAAAATGGCCAAATTTTGGGGGCCCTGGGAGAAGACTTGCCCAAGATCACGCAGGAAAAGTGTGTGGCAGAGCTGGGACTGAGCCCAGCTCCCCTGAATCCCATTTGTGCTTTAATCACACGACAGGCCAGATTTAATAGCTGCCTAAATATGAATCTAAAATGAGAGAGTCCCTGTGCAGAAGAATGAAACTTGGCTGATCTGCTGCCAGGGGCAGCCCAGGCGTTTTGCTGCTCAGGTCAGTTGTTTGACACAAACACCCCAGCAACCTTCAAAAGATTTTAAATTTAGGTGAAGGCTTCCTGCTGCCTGCTCAGCTCTGCTTTCATTCTCGCTGACAGCAAGGGTTTCCCTCTGTCTGCTCTGAGAAGAGCAGGACTTGAGCCAGATCACAAAACTTCCAGCCTGGATTTTTGCATAATGTAATTGTACGTAATGTAATTTAAAAGGACTCAGATATTTAAGTACGTTAGGAGTTTGGGGACTGCAATGAAACTTGTCAGCTTTCAGCAGTGTTATTTTATTTCTTTCTGTTGTTCTGAGGGAGATTATCACAATTTTGGGCGTGCTGCCTGGTTCTAAAGTCTAGTTTGGGGCTAGGTTTAGTATTGCAAGACTGTGGAGTAACATATAGTGCAGAGCAGTAAACACAGCTCTGTCTGGGCGTTTGGTGTAGAAGTTTTGGCCTCAAACATAAAATATTGACTCTCCTGAAAGGCAGCAAATGTCCTCAACACCGGGCAAAACAGAGGGAGAAGAAAATCTAGGCTTTATTTTTCCATGTTGGTCTCTGCCTCATATCAAACAATTCCAGCGCCATGAGCATAAATCACAGAGGTCACCGTGGCTAATCTGTAAAAATAAATTGGATGTTTTCATTTCACTCCTGTAATGTGATAGTGTATGATGCATTTTTGAGCAAAAGAAGAGAAGCTTTAAGATATTCTGAGCCTCTCCTTTTTTCCTGAAGCAGTCTTTTTACTTTTCTTATGTTTTGCACAGAGGTTCCATATCTCAGTGGATAAAAACCATGCGGCTCCTGTGTTCTCTAAGTCATGTTTACAGTTATCCAGAGCCCTGGCTCAAGGGAGCAGCCCTTGTGATCAAGGGGTTCAGTAGATTTCACGTGGAAAAGTAAAATATTTTAAAAAATTAAAGGCGGAGGGGGCAAATAATGTATTTTGGTGTGTCATGAGAACAATAAATACCACAACACCTGAGTCAGGGAGTCTTTCAGGACACTGAGTTAAGAGCAAAAATACAAATTTAATAGTTTTATTAGTCTGTGTGCCTTGAATTTAACTCTTCAATACAAGGTCTTTCAAAATGCTAACATTAGAGCATAACAAAAAGAATACATTTTTAACAGACTATTAAGAGTCACTTGGGGTAGCAAAACCTGGTCACTTCCACACCTATTTCCAGCAAAATTCTGCTTTGTTCTCCTGGCCTCGCTGCCATTTGGAGACAATCAATACTTAAACTGCTCCCGTGCTTCCGACTTGGGAGTGTTTGTGGGATCAGGTTTGGTCACATAGTGCAAGGTGGCGTGCAGCGAGTTCCGAAGAAATGCAGAGCTCTTGCAAGACAAAGGAATATTTTGCATGCACAGATAAACACCGATACATCCTACTGCAAAAAAAATCCCATTAAACTCGCAGGGATTGTGCAATAAACTCTCCTCTGTCAGTTGAAAACTCCATCCAAGGCAGTGGGAAGGCCGGGATTTAACACCTGGAAACCTGTGAAGAAGCACCAGGTAAATCCCTTTTCCTCATGGTTCATAGAGATTTTTAAACTTCAGGAAATTCATGAGCCTCCATCAACCCATATCGGCATTTGAAGGGGCAGACTTAAACATTAGTATTTTAAAATTTGGGCCTTAATTTGGCAGGACTTTAACATCTGTATTTTAAAATTTTGACCTTATCAGGTTTGACCACTTAATGAAGATAAATCTGCTTCAAGTCAGTGTGAGGAAACATTCAAATTTGCCAATAAAGATATTTCACCTCCCAGAATTACCTGGTAAGTACATTACTTTGTACATATGACACATTCTGTAATGGTTTGGATTTATCTTTATTTGCCAAATAAGCGACCTAAATTTCAGCCTTGGTAGAGTTGCTCATTTTGGACTGGGGGAGAGCATTCTGAGAAGAACTTTTAAAAAACATATTAAAAAAAAAACCCAACCAAAATACATGATTTCGCTGCAGTTATTTTAGAAATGTCCTCCATTCAGCCAGGGTGATTTTTATATTGAAGGAAACAAGCCCCTGGGTGCGATGTAAATGTAGTGATGTAAACTGAAGTGACTTTAGCAGGTCTCGGTGTGTCTTTGGGGGAAAAAAGCAGAGACCACATGGAAACTCACCTCCTTCTTATCCCATTTACTTGAGGGAGGTGCTAACCTCAGAGTCTAGCGGAGATTAAGCACTTTGCTAACAGCATTACAGATTGCATTTAACTCCTAAAAACCTCCTCAGTGCCAAGTAGGACATTCAAATGTATTTTAAGTCTTTGCCTCCCGCACTGAATTCCTCTGTAGTGTCCATCCCTCTGGAGCAGATAGAGCAGGTGGGTGTTAGAAAAAAAATGAAAAATAGGTGAACCCTCGGCTCTTTGGGGGCAATTTCCACAGTAAATCTGTTTATTCTGTCCCCGTCCTCCTTGGGCAGCCCTGATGCGTGCCAAGCCCCTCGGGATCAAAGGGGGTTCAAGGAACACGACAAAAAAGGGTTGTGGTCACCACGTCCGCGGCGCCCCACGCAAGGACGCCGCAGCTGGATGTTTATGGGGTGTACCGGCCATAATTCCGGCCGAGTGTGGGTGACTGCGGCTCGCGTGCGGGGCAGCCCCGTCTGCGGGGCCGCGTCCATCGCGCCTCGTCCTCTCTGAGGGGACGGGGCGTGGCCCGGGAGGGGGGCGTGGCCGGGGGCGTGGCCAGCGCTGACTGACAGGCGGCGGCGCGGGGCGTGGCCGGCGGGCGGGGCGTGGCCCGGGCTGCCCGAGCAACAGCTGCCGCGGAGCCGTTTACAAACAGTGCCCCGAGCGCGGCGCGGCCGCTGCCCCGCGGCGCCTCTCTCAGGTGAGGCAGGGCTGGGGGGCACCTGCCGGGGGCTCCGGGCCCCTTCCTCCTCCTCCTCCTCCTCCTTTTCGCCTCCCCCGCCGGGGGGTACCTGCGGCGGGAGGCGCAGCCCCGTCCCTCGGGCGGCCCCCGCCGTGAGGGGCCGGCTGTGGGGGGGCGCTGCCGCCGGGATGTCTGAAGGGTTCGGGGCGCAGCCGCCCCCACCCCGGCTGGGAGCGGGGCTCGGAGCCTCCCCCCTCCTTATCCCCGCGCTGTCCCGGCGGCCGCAGGGGACGGGAGGAGGAGGAGGAGGAGGAGGAAGGGCCGCGCGGGATGAGGGGGGCGGAGGAAGGTGCAGGTGTGCGCGGCCGCAGGTAGCGGCTCCTCCCGCCGCCCCCTGCCCGGCGCGGGGCGGGCGCAGCGGCCGGAGCCCTTCCCAGCTCCCGCCCGCCCCGCGGTTGGCGCTGGCCCCGCTCTGCCTCCGCCGCCGCCCCCTCCTCCCCTGCCGCCCCGCACCCGGGGGGTCGCTGGGTGCCCCCCGAGGCGCCGGTCTGGAACGGGGTGGGGGTGTGCGGCGGCAAGAGGCTGTTTCTTTGTGAGTCAAAAGATGTTCCTGGAAGAAGGATTTGTAGTAAGTGGCTCATGGGGCGGAGTGGGGAGTGGAGGGCGGGGGGGTTGTTAATGAAAAGTTTATTGATCCGTTTTGCCAGTTTTTGTTCCGTTTACCTTTGTCTTTCAAAGAGCAAAGCCTTCCCGATCATTTCTTCAGCATCGTGTTTCTTTTTTTTTTTCCCTTTTTTTTTTTTTAAGGGGAATAGGAAGTTTAGAAAATAAATAAATAAGCCTCAACTGACTTCATAAGCAACAAAAGAGGTTGCCAGGCGAGGACAATAAAATTCTAGAATATCCAGAGATTGGATTTCATTCCTGTTCCGTGATGCCCCCTGGACTTTCTGTTTTGGGGTGTGAGGCTTTTTTTGTTTGTTTGTCTCCCACACAGAAAACCTGCACCCAAAGTAGTGTTCTCTAATGAGCCATCCCATAAAATGTGCTGTGTGACTCCCAGTAAGTATTTGAATTGAAGTGTAATAGTTTTGAAGTGGTGGGGAACAAAAATCTTTCTGTTGGGTTATTGATCTGCTGATGAAAGGCGTTTGAATGTGAAAAGGGTTTAGTTTAGGGGGGTTGTGTGTTTTAAGTTTTTTTTTTTTTTGAGATAGCATTTTTTTTTTCATTTTTGAAATGACCTTGAGAGCTTTAAAACTACATCAGTTTCTACCAGTGGGTTTGAGGGGGAGGCAGAGAAAGAAGAATCTAGTGAAAATCGAAAATAGAAATAGGAACTGAAGTATAGCTGCAGTGAAATATTTTCTTATAGAAGTATGTGAAAAGGGAAGTTTTTGTAAGAATGTGTGAAAAAGAGGAGAGGGAAATAACGCAGTTTCAGATGCAGGGAGGGGTGGGGGGAGAGAAGGGAGCATATCATTCTTCACATTTTATTAGGCCGTGAAATGCAGGAGTGATATGATTTGGAAGACACAGAAATAAAACGCCTAACTACAAGTTGAATAGCAGGCATTGACTTGCTGACCAACGCTTCCATGCTTGGTGGGGGCTGGTTCTGGGGCTGCAAAGGTAGCAGAGCACAGGGCTATGACAATGGCTTGCAAATGCTTTAACGCCATGTTTTATTGCTCTTAGGAGCTCTTATTAACTGGAGGTTTGGGAATACGACTAACACTTTAATTTGGGATGTCCACACTGAGGTTTCAGCCTTTCCTTGGATAATAGAACAGGACAGTTGCAAATAAGTAGGATAAACTGCATTCTTTTGCAGAGGGGGAGGGAAGAGCGCGAGGGTGGAGGAGGGTTTTTTTTTTCTTCCCCTTTACTAGTTCTGTAACTGAGTCAATATTTTAAGATCTGTAGCAGGAATGTGGCTTTGTGATCACTGATCGTTCTGCAACGTGTTTTTTTTTAATGAGCAATCTCGTCATGCTGAGCAAAATAGTTGGATTTTCGATCTCTAGGCTCTTTCTTGAAATCAACATCTGAGTTTTCAAGTTTTGCCTTTTAAGTTTTTCAGGGTGGTGAATATGAAAAACAACTTTAGAACCATGGTTATTACAGTGATTATTGATTGGCTTGGCCTTCAGCCAAGCAACTCTTCTGCATGCACCAGAGTTGCTGATTTAAATTCTGTGGATTCTTTTTCATAAGTTAGCCTTTTTTAATCTTTAAACAGCGTATATGGCAGTTGAGGAACTATAGATCAGTTTTTAGTTAAGGTTGTTCAATTATGTCTTCATCTCTTTGGAGTTGGTTGAATGACTTGACATGAGATTAAGCACAACAAAAGAAAAGGCAGGGGAACAACAGCTGCCTTCCAGTACCAGAGCTCCAGATTCTGAGCAGTTCAGCGTTTTACCTTTTACTATTACTGGTGTCAGGTTTAAATGTGAATATTTCTATTCGCTTTTGCGAGAAGCTCAGGCTTGCTGATAACACATCAGCCACTCAGAGCCTGGATGTTGGTGTTTTGGGGGTTGTTTGTCTGCTGTATTTTGCAGAAAATGATATGAGGATCTGATACTGAGCAGTGAATTGATCTCATTAACTTTTAAGACAAAAGCAGCAAACAGTCCCCACTAGTTTGTACTTGTTCAGTTACTGTGTGGTAAGAACTTTAAGGTGTGTCCTTAATGGCAACTGACGATTCTTGCTGCGAAGCCTTGTTTATTTTAGGTAGATGTTTTATACAGAATTTCCAGTGGGACAAATTACTCCACTGACTGCACTTATTCTTTCTGAAGGCTGACTGTGAGCATAAGAGAATAATTTTGCCATGCTGCAATCAGGCTGTATTTAAAAATTGAAGCCATTAAGTTTTGCTGTGTATTTTAAGGCTTTTCCTACTTCCTTTGTTTAAACATTCTCAAACAGTGCATATCATAGATGAGTTTAAAACATTCATATGGCACTGCTGGGGCCGAATTTAAAATTAAAATGAATACCGACGTCCTTGTTGATCAAAATAGAAAAAGCATTTCTTTAAATAAGTGGATGTTTTCTGTTTTTGAGTGTGGTAAGGAGGCTATATTGGTGTCTTGTAAACAAAGTTTCATATTAAGTAGTCTTTAGAGAATGGCTTCCAGGCTTTGCATTAGAGGATTTCTTTCTTTTCCTCTTTAAGTGAATAATGTTTTTTGATTTTGCTTTGTTTTGGTGGAGGGGTGGGGACAGCAAGCTTTAGGGTAGGGGCTAGAAAAGAGAGGAATATAATAAAAACTTTAGCACCTTTTTATCAGACTGTCTTACACAAAAGGCTACTTGATTCTGGTTTCCCCTTTCATTAGATCACACTCCAAAAATTCCTTTTTGAGTGCTTATTTTAACCTTCAGAAATATCTCCTCTTGCCCCTGTATTTTCATTTAGAGGCTATGCTGATAGATTAATACCATATTTTATACAAAGTGCTAAGTTATTACTGTAGTCAGAGGGAAATTATTTTAAAAGGGAACTGTGGCTTTCACTTAGACTTTCAAACCAGTGATTACAGTAAACTTTTAGTTACAAGAAAATCTGAGAGTTTGCAATTAAGAAGCTCTGGGGAAACGTTAAGTAAATTTTAACTTCCCTTTGTTCTTTGGGACTTTCTGTTGTCCCAGCTCTTTCTAACCTGAATCTTGATTTGGAATGCATTATCCTAGGAAAAGATTCCATCCAGTGTATATGTAAATACACTCCCTCTTTCCTGTGTTATGAAATGCTGGCATATGGAAAGAGCAGCCCCCCTTTCCCCAAGGTAAAATGGGCTGAGCTTTCTTTTCTTTGCAAGAAGCTGAAAGAAGAGTTTGACCTTTGAACTCAGCCTCACACTTCCACGCTGCTTTCAGGATGATTAAATAACCAAGGATATTTGCCTGCGTCTTATGCTTATTTATCTCACTTTAAATGTTGTAATACTTCACTGTTGAGGTATTGTCTTTAAATATAGCAGGACGGAGCCTTTGGGTTGCAGCAGGGCTGCCATGTGCCAGCTCAGCTCTCACTGGGGACACTCTGCATTTCCAGCCCCCCTCAGAGCCTTCCCACATCTCATACCGGCATTATTTGCAAATTCTTTTAACTTTCAACCGACTTTGGGGTATTTCTGATGAGCCCCCCCTGCCTTTCTAAGGTGACTTTAGGAAGAAAAGAAAAAAAAGTTTTTCTTCCTGGTGTATGAATGCGCTGAGGGGATTCTGCTGACTACTGTATGCGTGCTTTGAGAGAGATGTGACTCATTCCACAAGAGATTTGCAACTGAATACAAAAGTAAGGAAAAGGATATGACCAAACTATGTAAGATTCTCAACACATGTTGTATTTCAGGCTTTAAAAAGCCTTTTTCAGCCTTAACTTACCTAGGATTTTATGTGCTTTCAAACAGAAAATTGCTTTCTCAGAATAATTTGCTGTTAGAAATCATCTTGGATTTTTTTCTTCAGTGAAATTTCCAAATAGTCTCCTTTTGTTGCTGATGAAGCTTGTTTATACCAAACGTGGGTGTTTGTCAATGGGAAAAATACATAAAAACTACTACTGTTACAATCATATGACTTTGGTCACAGCATAGTTTATAGCTTATCATAAATCTAGCACTTTTGATTCTTCCTCATTTTTTTTTCAAGCAATGTGATAAGAGCAGACTTTGCAGTTTCAAAGTAGAGCAGTGTACATGCTGGGAAAAATGAGTTTGAAATTAAAAATATAGGTGACATATGTGTTTGGAAACACAATGAGATGGAATTGCTTATCAGGCTGCCTTGAGGATTTCAAAAGAAAGTACAAGAGGAAATGTGGGTAGAATATGCAGGGAAATCTGTGTAGATCAGGGTGACTTCAAGACTGGAGCCGAAAACCATCCAAGCAGAAGTGAATTATTGACTGGAGGGTGCTTTTCTGTGTGCTGCAGATTTATGTAACTAAAAGTTTCAAAGTCTGAGTTTGTTTATGTGCAATAGGTACACCTGCATTTCTCACTGTAATAAAGGGAGTGCAGTTTGCTCCGATTGAGCTGCATCAGGGAAACTGAGGCCTTTGTGTTGTGCCTACACTTCATTGTGAGAGCAGAGAACTGGCTGGGTGAAACCCTGGGGCTTCTCAGCCTCTCCTTTGGTACTCAGGAAGAAGCAAATTAGATTTGCTTAGATTTACACCAAGGACTGAGGTAGGGAAAATGGATGGAAACGTAGCCCAGAGAAGCCTCAATTTCTGTTCACCTTTCCTGTTTATATCTAACTTTTTTTTTGTTCTTATGCTGATAAAATTGGGGTCTGAAATTGCCTGTTAGCTCTGTTTCTGGCAGGTGTGGTCTGTGCTTCACTGGCCAGCTTGGGCCTGTGCAGCCCAGGCTGTTGGGTACATCACACACACACGTCCCTGCAGCCCACTGCTGGGGGGAGATGTGAGGCTGGGGAGTTCAAAATTCTCCATCAGCCTCTGGGACCTCTCCCACCTGCATGGGAGAAAGGAGGCAGCTCTGGATGTGTCTGTTTCTATCCCTTTTCTATTTTAGTACCTTCAGATGCTACTCCAGGGGATGACTGAACTCCAAGTAAATGTCTTTTCCCTGCACTCTGGACCTTCTTCCATCTTTCAAGACTACTTTTTGTAAGCACCTAATTGTGGTTGTGTTTGAGAGTGACAACTTCCAAGTGCAGAGGACAGGGATCAGATGCTGCTCTGTTCCTTCCCAGGGGCAGCAGTTTGAGCTGTGCTGGGTGAGAGTTGGATTCAAACTGGAAGCCAGGTGAGAGCACTAGGGTACATTAATGGTCTTAACAAAAGGAACTTCTTGGAAGTGACCACTTCTCTCAAATTCAGGAGTAGTAAAATAATCTCTTTTCCTGTTATTTCACCTATGCTGCCCAAAGGGATGCAACTTGCATGTAATTGCTACAGAGGAACTCCTGGCTCTTGAGTAATAAGGAATTAAGTCTTAATTTGGTAAACTGAATTTACCACTTCTTTGTAGTTTTGGCTGTTGGAGAGACCTTACATCCCTCTGCCAAGAAGTAAAAAAAGTCTAATTTGCTTTTAATATCTCTGAAAATACCTTATTTTAAATGAAAACCAAGACTAAACATACAAGACAGTCTGTGTAAGATGAGACTGACTCAACAATAAAAATGTATTGCTCATTTCACCGAGAGCCTTTACCTGCTGTGGAGAGAACAATAAACTGTTTTGTAAGGTAAGGGGTCATTGCCAGTTTAAGTGCATGTAACTTCTTGATTTAATGAAGTTGCATCATCCTCCAGCAGTGGTGAAATGTGTCCCAGACTTATTTAAAATAGGGTTATTCTTGTATTTTTCAGCTCTTCTACAACTGCTATTGGCCACTTCTGTTGTCTAAAGGACACTTTGGTTTTGTGGCTCCTGAGAAATTCTCTCCTAATCAGAGGGAAAAAGGAAAAAAATCTGGCAGTTTGAGCAGTCCTTCTGAACTTTAAAAGTCAATACTTGTAGTGCTTCCTCCTTTAATGCCAAGAATTAGTCTCTTTTATGTTTGCTCTTGCTCAGTGGAGGAAAAACATGTGCAGAATGCTGCAAGCTTATACGTTGCCTGCTTTAAAAAGCCTAATTACATCTTCTGATAGAAGAGGCATTCAGTTCTCTGAGGAGACACACTCAGCTCATCCATCCTCTGCCAAACCTCTGGTAGACATCTAGCCTTCAAGAAGAAGGGACTCCACAGGAAAAGGTTTTTTAGAGAAAGAGGATATCCTTTGTTTTTATTAGTATAGATGTCTGAGATGAGGGGAGGGAGTTTTCCTAATATTGTTCATTATTAACTATGAGTTATTTTCCACTGGTGATTAAAATCCTGTTTGCGAGGCTTCAGAGGGAAAATGACTCTCATGTGTGTCTGTTTTATGTGACTGCAAAAGGGTTTTCAACAGAAAATCTTTCTGAAGTGTGTGTGCAGAAATGCTTGGATAATAACAGTCTTGAATTCTGTGTATGCTCTGGTTGTGTTTCTGTGAATTGTTTTAGGATCATTGTGGTGGTGTTAGAAGGAACTATAACTGAGCGTCTCTCTTAGAGGGGATAAAAAGAATAAGCCATGAAAGAGTTTAAGTTTAGGAATAACTTTGAAATCTTCAAGCCTGAAGGATGAAGACTAACGAGGAGGACTTAAATTTGCAGATGGAGGGAGTGGAAATTCCAGTTTAGGGTCATCTTTCATGTTCTCTTTTCAACCTGAACATCTTCGTTTTGATCTTTCCTGCAACTGAAACAAACAACTCTCTTCCTCCCCTTCCTCCCCCTGAATCTCCATTTCCTTTACAAGTGCTCGTGTTAGTTCTTTATCAGGCTGAACTGTTAACAGAGTATAAAAAACAGTTTTGTGCTTGCTCAGGCTGTATAAAAGGCTCGGTGTGGACGAGAAGCAGCCCTGGGATCACTCACGTGCTCCTCCACTAACACAGAATACTCTGGGAAGCTGTGTGAAATGATCTACTGTTCAATGGGAGTAGCTCTTTCCTTCCCTAGAAAGCAGCAGAATGCCCAGTAATGAGGAATAATTCTTGGCTTCTGTGCTGCTCTGCAAAGTCAGGTTTTATCTGGCCTGACTTAAATAACTTTCTGGTGCTGTCACTGGAGTCGTGGGCAATGGACACTTGTATTCTTTGAGAAATAAGGTCATGGTGTGTGGAGCAAATACTGCAGCATCTTCCCTAAGATTAGGGACTGTCCCCGTGTGAGATTGGGGTAGCTGAGGGAGGAAAGCCCCTCCTGCCCCAGCGTGACCCGTGCAGAGGAAGCCCCGCGGTGCCACAAACCCCTGCTACCTGCAGAGACAAACCCCAGGTCTCACAGCGCGGGTTTTGGAAACCTCACTCACCTTCTGGGACACTTGGTGAGTGAGAACCTCACCATGACACTTGGCTTCACTTTCTAAGGGTGGGGGCTCAGGGATGCCAGGGTTCACCAGAACTGCTCCCAGCACAGAGCTGGGGTCACTGGTGCCTTATGCAGGCACCACACAGCCAGAACACTGGAGGGGCATCCTGAAATCTGCAGCTCCTAAATATTGTTAGGAACCATTTTAGGGTGCTGTTTGTGCTTAACTTTGTAGGTGTGGTGCAGCTGCCTTACATTCAAGCCAGAACACTGGAGGGGCATCCCGAAATCTGCAGCTCCTAAATATTGTTAGGAACTATTTTAAGGTGCTATTTGTGCCTAACTTTGTAGGTGTGGTGCAGCTGTCTTAGCTGTATGCAATGATGTATGTGCATATTAAAAAAACGTCCTAAATAAGTTTAAGTTCAGCCTCAGCTCAGGTTTTATTTGAGGATTTGAAGGTGTATTTATTTATGCATGAGCTGCTCTGCCTGTGATCAGTGTTACACCTGAACACAGCTGTGCCCAGATAAAATAGATAACATACATAAGGTAGTTTTTATTTGTGGTCCCACTGAGGTGTTGTTAAAAGTGATGTTAGCTGGTCTGTTTTATCTGTGGTCCTTAGGTAGGACTGGAACAACTACAGTAAATCTTTGAAATTGGAAATAAAAAAAGGTGTTAAACTTGTAATTTCCAATAAGCAACCAGCAGTGTAAAATCTATTTATCAGCAATCTGTTCTGGGGCATGAACACACCAAGAGGAAAGAACAGTTCATGTAAAATGACTCTTAATATCCTGAAACCTCTTAAAACATGAGGAAAACTGTTGGGTTTTTTTAAGTGGAAACGAGACTTGCATGTAAGTTTCTGAAGTCCAATAGACCCAGTAAAAATTAAAGTGGTTGATTTGCAGCAGCTGGGAGAAGCTGGTCAGCTAAGCAGTGATAATTTTGCTGCTGGCCTTGAATTTGAGAATCTGGGTTTGTTGAGGTAGTTGTGTCTGAGTTTTTATCTGCCAGAGAAGAAAAGTAACTTCAGTGTCCTGGATTTGGCTGTAACTCTTCAAGTTTTCTCACTTCTCTTTTTCAGAAAGTGTTGCAGCAACTACTTTAACTTCTGTAATTGTTCTAGGTTGCTTCTAACAGTTTAACAATAGTTTTGCAGCACAGAATTAGCAAAGAATAGTTGTTTATCCTGAGACTTGCCATGCAACTTTTATTCCCAGTGCCTCTGTAATGTGTTTAAAATGGGAAATTCAATGGTTAGACTGTGCTATTCTCTGAAAGGTGTGTCTAGAGTTACATATTCATGGAAATTTTGAAATGCAGGAAGTAGAAATGCAATAAAATTACTCCTGATAGGTCATTTCCCAAAGAAATCTTCAAGACTATGTAATATGTTGTCTTGGGTTGTGTAATTTAATAAAAATAAATTAAATTTCTCTACAGGCACTTAATTAAACTTTTCTCTGTTTTAATAATCCATTTATATGCAGCAGGGTTTTGGTGTGGTTCTTAGATTGTGTGGCAAGTGCAATGAAAACAAGATGTTCTCATCTGTCCAGTGGAATCTTTATGGGTGTTTTGTGGTGTTTATAAATACAGTGGGTATCGCTGTGAACCTGCTGAAATACTCAGCCAGGGATGACTCACTTGTGAGCTCAAGTGTGCTAAAAGCTCAGGCTCAAACTTTTCCAGTGGTTTTGTTCTTTCTTCTCAGCTGCAATATGTTTCTAGCTGCACCAAGTGCAGTAGGTGGCAGCCTGGCACGGAGATGAGTTGGTGACTCCAGGAGAAGTCCGGGTTCCTCCTGCCCTGCTCATCCCCTGGGAGCAGCCCCTGGAGGCTGAGGGCCCTGGGCAGGGCAGGAGGGACAGGGGGGCGTTTGCAGATGGGCAGGGAAGTCACAAGTGGCATTTCTTGACTTGCTTTGTGAGGGGGATAAGGGATTTTTTATTTTCAACCTTGAGTTCATCTGTAGCGAGTTTATCGCTTTTCAGCTGTTGGAAGGAAGGATTTCCTGTTTTGTTCTGTTCCTTCACTCAGTGTCTCTGATACTGGTGTGTCCTTTTGTCTTCTGAAAGTGAAAGAAAGCACAAGAAATGCAGGTACTGTACTTTATTTGTTGAGCTCCTGCACAGACCCTCAGCTGTAGTCACAGCGTTGCAGGTTGTCCACTTTTCCAAGGAAGCAACAGAACTGAGACAACTCTGGACAGTTTCCCTGCTGCCTACAGGGTTTTAAATTACAGAAATGTAATTTAATCAGCGTTTTTGGTCCTCAAATCCAAGGCATATTATCTTGAGTGGGAAGATAGGTTTGTTAGTAATGGATTAAATCCTGGTGGGGATATTTGGGTTGTAGTTCTGGCATGTGTTGGCTTGTCTGAACAGTGAGAGCATAAAAATCCTGCCTACTTGTAAAAGGCATGGATCTAATCAGAGTGAAATGTGTAATCACCAGATACAGAATAAGAATAGAGCTTTCTAACTCACCTCCTGCCTCCAGTACTTGCAGTCTTTCTTCTCAGTTTAAATACATTCTTGTCTAGTTGTATCTGCACTTTCCTTCTCAAATGCTACCTGCAGTTTTTTTCCCAGTCTGTAGCTGCTCTCTCCTGTGAATCCAAGAGCTGCAAAGAGGCATTTCAGATTCCTGAAACAGGAATATCTTGCTCCGTTTGCACTGCTGCCTAGAGGATGAGCTGTGGCTGCTTCTTAGGGCTGTTCAGAGCCTCCGTGAAAAGCAGTGAGAGCACTGAGCAGCCAGCACAGCTTGGTGGAGGGTGCAGAGTGCTCTGCTGAAGTCTCCAGAGGGCTTCAAACCTATTGATAGCCACCACAGCTGGCCCCAAGCTCCTGTTGAACTCCTCTCATGACTCTGGTGTTGGTTGTACACTCTGTGTTTGTGTGGTTGTGAGGACAGGTTTTGTTTGCCAGACAGCTGAGATGGGATTGAAGCAGCCCTGTTTACAAAGACTTATCAGAGAAAATGTTCCTGATTGATTGAGGTGGCTTTTTCACCCACCAGTGACCAGCCTGGGCCATCCCTTAGATGTGATCTTTGCCTGTTGCTTAAATTCTAAAGCTTCCTGGAGCTGTGGCTGTCACAGTGTTGGTTTTATCCTCGGCTGGGTTTGGGTAGGGCCGTGTGTGGTGTCCCATGTTAGAAGGAGCTCTCTTCTCCCTCACCTCACCCACAATGCTACAAAGGGCACTGAGGGTGGATTTTGCTGCTTCTCATCTGTTTCCTTTCTCCAGTGACTTAATTCTTGTTGCTCTATCATGTATTTGTTGTAGTGCCACAAAGTGGGAGTGTAATGAACATTAATTGGCTTTTTCTGTTTGTAGACATGAGCGAGGAAGTAGTGGCTGATGAATCCCAGCAGCTCACTTTGTGGGACTGCAGGCACTGCCCTTTGGATCTGCCTTCATGCCCCAGAAGTGCCTCTGGCCTCTCTGTAGCAGGATTTTTACACTTCTTCCTGCAGAGCACTTCCCTAAGGCTCTGAAAGCAAATGCACTCAACTCTTAAGTTTGTTCCACTTTTTTAATCTTGCCTGGATTTTTTTTTTTTTTTTTGAAATTTGAAACTTTTTTTCAGGTAGATACTCACTTAGCTTTGCTGTAGCATGTTGGGTAAAAAATACCTTTTAAAACTCCAGTAGAAATAGAGCAAAAAGGCAAGTTGAAACATGAAGCATAAAACATGCTAACCAGCAGCCTTTGATATGTTTTCTCCTGATGTTTTACAAAAGGAAAAAAGCTTTTTTGAATACTTGAGCTTCAAACTTTGGTTCTGGCTCCTTCACCTGCCTATAGGGAGTGAGGGAAGGTCTGAGCTGAGTGGGGAAGGGAGAAAGGCAAAGGCTGCAGTAGAAGCAGAAGTGTCACCCCACACTGAAGTGAGCCTGCCTGTTACAGGAGATTTTTGATTCATTCTGCAGAGAGGAAGTGTTAATCATGGCAGTGATGAAACTGAAAATGGGGTTAAAGGGCGTAGTTAGAAAAGAGACTTTGGCTGCAGAAAATGCAGGTTCTGTCGCCATCAGCAGTGATCTGTTCCCTCTCACACTGCACCTTACCCTGCAAGATCCTGCTTTTGTGTTTCACTTGGGAGAAGTCTTTGGCCCAGGCCTAAAACAACTTGGGATAAAAAAACCACTAGAAAATTCTTGATATTAATTGTTCTGGTTGTATCAACTTGGGTTAGAGGACTGGGCAGTGAATAGCCTTTGAACTTTGGAGAAGCAGAAAAAAATGAAAAACAAGTAGCTGGCAACAATAATTTTCTCCTGTTACTGGCATTCTAGTGAGGCGGTGTTTTATTTTCTATTTGATTTTCTATTTTTACCCATGTTCATTAGGCTGCAGGGTCTTGTGGTCTGCATGATGGGAAAGGAGGTGCTGAGTTTCCAAATTAAAGGCAAGGAGTGTTCTCAGGGCAAGGCTGCAGGAAGTGGATGAAGGGTTGGAGATGTTGGATCTGTGACTCCTGCCAGTGTCTGCTGAGGCTTCCTTCCCCCGCTGTGTCTCTTGCCTGGGCTGATTTCTACTGAAATGGTTTAAGATTTAATGGCTCAAGACTACTTTTTCTGTCCAGCCAGCTCTGATCAGAAATAGCTGAGAGTCTGCTGCTAATCACCTTTATCGTGGAAAGCTGACAGCCTGAACTATTGCAGGGCTGTGGTTGAATTATTGTCCTTTCTTTGGGTCAAATAAAACAAATGCTTCATTTTTTTTCCATATCAAAGCAAGGCAGAGTTAAAAATTGAGGTGAATTTTAAACCTCAACTGTGTCCATGCTGTTTTCTGCTCTAAGAGTTAGAGAGCATAATATATTTTAGGGCATATTAATTCAAGTCATGTGGTCACTGGCCAGCTGGCTCTTAGGAAATAATTTGCCAAAGTTTGAGTCAGATTTTGAGTGAATTCTTTTCATTAGTTATTACTTTATTTGGAAACGTCTCAGAATGATTCTTCTGCAGTTTATATTAGTGTTGTATTAGTTTGCTAGACTTTTCCTTTACCCAAAAATTTCATCAGCTGAGTCCTGAACTCCACAGAAGTATAATTTGTCAGCCCAAAGCAGTGGCCCATGAGTTGCTGCTAGGAGGCATTATAACTCAGTAGACTTAGAGATTTAAATTGGAGTTGTGATTAACTATATTATACCCCTTTCTAATCTTTGGGAATTTTAAACCTTCCTTTGTGAGTATAAGCAATAAATCATTTTTTTGTGCCACTTTGAAAGTAGAAGAATTTGGGTTTTATAATGTAATAGTTGGCCTCTTGGATGATTTAAATACTGTTTAAGAAACAGTATCATTAGTTCATATAAAATGTTGAGATGTTCTTACTGTGCCAGCCTAAAATTGTCACAGACATTGTAAATTTGTGGGTAATAGGGAAAGCTTTGAGTAGTGGGACTGGTGAATGGTTCTTCATACAAAGATTTGTGCTGACACTCCCTGTGTACCAGAACTATAAAAGCTGATGTCAAGCTATCTAGTCTTAAAAAAAAAAGCCTTTTGCTTAACAGCCTTTAGAGGACAAACAAGTGAAGTTCTGCTGTGGTTTTACAGGTTCAAGGAAAGGTTACTTGGGCTGCTGCCTTGTTAGGAGTTCAGGAGTGCACTGAAATACGGTTTCAGCAGCTTTGTATAACTGGGTAAGTGCAGGTTTAGAAAGGACAGACAAAGTCTTGCAGAGAAATAACACTTGTAAACAGAGGGATGCTCAAGACCAAACTATTTCAACTGTGGCAGGTAGAAAAGTGACCCAGGTGCCTCCTACCTATCCCCTGTTGGCTCTTAAATATATGCTTTGTTCTAAAGCACTTGATGGTTCTCAGCCCTAATATTTTCATTATTTGGGTGACAACGCTTCTCTTTTGAAAGGTCTGACTAACTCTTTTCTCTCTTTCCCAGGTCCTGGAGTTTTGTTGTGGCACTGATCTTGGTCTTGAGTGTATTTTACCCAATGCAACTATTTGAAAAGTTTGTGCAACAAAACTAAGTGCAACTGACTGTATCTGTAGACTTGAAGAATCTGAAGAAACAATCCAAAAAAAAACCTCATCCCATCACTGAGCGAATCTTTGGATACTTTTGCTGGGATGTGTGAAAGCACATAAAGCTGAAGAAGAAACAATTTTCTGCTGGTGGAAAAAAAATCGAACAACCATTTTCCTGGCAGAGGTTTTCTAGCTGAGCAGACTTTTTGAGCACATGTTGGAGAACTCTACAAGTGTCCTTACAGTGATCAGGGAGCACCCCCAGAGAAGTGCAGGCTGCCATTAAGAGATGTAAAAGGGAGCAGAAGGGAGGAAAGATGCCCACGCAGCCCCTCCTGGCATACATGGACGGACCCGAGGGAATCGCCAGCGCCGTGGGAGCCCAGATGGAGACCAGCGATGCCTCCATGACCATCAAAGGAACAAACACCATCTCCTACAAAAGCCTGCAGGAGAAGTTCCTGCTGCAGGCCGAGGGCTGCATGCCCCTGGACTGCATGTTCTGTGACGAGACCTTCAAGCACCCCGAGGAGCTGGGCAAGCACGTGTTAACGCAGCACAGGCCCACGCTGTGCGAGCCGGCCGTGCTCAGGGTGGAGGCAGAGTACCTCAGTCCCCTGGATAAGTGTCAGGTAAGAACCAGCTCACCTTCACCCAGCAACGAGCAGGACAGCGAGGAACTGAGCTGCAAAGTTTGTGGGCAAACGTTTGATAAAGCTTTTGACATTGAGGCACACATGAAAAAGCATAAAGATTCTTTCACGTATTGGTGTAATGTTTGTGGGCGAAGATTTAAAGAGCCTTGGTTCCTCAAAAATCATATGAGAACACACACTGGAAAACCTGGTTCTAGAAACAAGCATCAGCAAGGTTCTGAAGGTCCCATAACAATAAATGAGGTGGTGCAGGAGCACGTAACTGAAAATGTAATGTCACCTTACAAAATTTGTATGGTTTGTGGTTTCTTATTTCACAATAAAGAGACTCTAATTGAGCACAGTAAAGTGCATACCAAAGAATCAGTTCCCAACGGTGAAAGCCCCCAAGTGACTGCTGAAGTCAATGCAGAAGAAACATCTCAAAACCAGGAATTTTTCCAATTCTTGAACTTAAGACCAAATTCGGTTCCAGAAAAGGACAAACTGCAGAAGCTTGCGAAGTGGATCGCTGAGCTGGATCCCTTCACCACGTATCAAGCATGGCAGCTGGCTACCAAAGGTAAAATTGCAGTTGGCCATGGGCAGATTAAAGAGCCAGGGCAAGAAGGAAGTACAGACAACGATGAGTCATCTTCAGATAAAGAAGAACTCTGTGAAATTTGGAATGCAAATAAAGGTAGCCAGGCTGAAACTACAGGGAAGTCAAAGGTAAATAAAACCAGCAGTTTCACAGGGAATGGTAACCTAACCCAGGACAAACTGAAACATCCCGCTGGTGAAGTGCCTTCTATGGAGATGGATTCTAAATCATCCCAGAACAAAGAGAAGCCAACCCACTGCTCTGAGTGTGGGAAAGCCTTCAGGACATACCACCAGCTGGTCCTTCACTCCAGAGTGCACAAGAGGGACCGGCGTGGTGATGGAGAGACTTCCACCGCTGCCAGGACCTACTGTGCCGACATCATCGGCAACCTGGAGGAGAACGGGGCAGCAGAGAGGATGGAGGGAGGCTCTGAGGATGGCTCTGAAGATGGGCTTCCAGAAACAATTAATTTAGGTGAGTAGCACTGGGAGCACTTCAGTTTGAAGTGGCTCTTACTGAGACTGTTTAGGAATTCCTTAGAGCCAAAGAATGCGTCGTGCTTTTCCGTTATCTTTTCAGAACGTGATAGGAAATGTTAAAAAACTAGATAGGGAGTGTTATGGTGGGGGAAAGGGAACAGAGAAAAATGAGAAGGTAAGGAAGGTTTGGATGCTGCCATTTTGAGGTCTTTGAAGTTTGTTGAGGTTTCTTAACACTTGTTGGAGTCATTGAAGTAGATTTCATAGCAATGAGTTTAACAATTGGAAAAAGTCACTGTTAATCACACCTTATCTCTGACTTTACTGGATGCTTTGGAGTGTTCCATATCCCTTCTCATCCAGCACGTGGTTTTTACAAAGAGTATTTTATGAGAAATAATTGCAGTTTCACTTCATTCCCCCCTTTATCTTGTAAGGGCAAAAAATATTCAGTGCTCGGTGCCAGCAGTTTTTGAGGTTCTGAGAAGTAAAGAATAATTTTAAAACTTTTTTCTGTCTAACTGCAAGTTCAGCGTTTGTTTGGAACAGTAAATTTGAAAGCCTAAATGTCAGAACCAGCATGTTTGAATCACTTTGTGTAAGGACACAGGCTGTTAATATGTGGACCTGCATGTAAGAGAGGTGTATATTTAACTCCTGTGCCTGGAAGGATTGCTGACAGCGTGGATAGACTCCATCTGTACATTACCCAGGATTAATTCTGCATGTCACAGTGTCTTAGAAAAGCAAGTGATACTGAATGATTCCTTAATTGAAAAAGATTGCATGTCAGGGGACAAAAGGCCTGGCAGAAAGTCTCCAGCTAATGTGCGGTTCTGTGTGTGACATGCTCCCAGCCGGCTTTAAAGAACAGACACTTGCATAATCTCAGGGCAAGACATGGCGTACAGAATGTCCTGGCACCCACACGGGCCTGACTTTGCCATTTCTGGTAATGTGCAGCCCTTTATTTTGCCTGCAGGAACAAAGGAATGAAACCATTACCTAATGTGAAGTTGCTTATTTTGTTTCTCAGCGCTTTATGCTAAAGCAGGGCAGATTTTGGTGTGAGCTGCTGAGTCACACCTCTGGAGACACGAGCTGTTTGTTTAACTCCTCGCCAGGGCTGAGCCATGCGTAGCATTTCCAGGAGAGAAACCTTCCAGCAGGCAGGAACCTCAAAGAACTCTTTCAAGTCTCTTATATATCCGACTTCTTAGTCATGCTGAAGGTCTCCTTCCTCCCGAGCTTTCCAGTCAGCCTTGCCCTGGGTGTGAGTGGAGTTGATTTTCAATGGGAGCTGCAGCGCAGTCGCTGTGGCTGCTGCTGGTGTTTGGGTGAATTCTCTGCCATTCCGCTGTCCCTGCCGCCCTCCTGTGGCTCCTCCTGCCTCTGCACTGCAGTGGAACTGCTTGGTCATCCCTGGATTCCTTCCTGGAATACCCGGGGCACCCACTGGGACACCCTGTATTAACACTCCGTATTAATACCGTGAAATGCTCCTCATCGAATCTTAGGAGTGTACCTCTACAGACATTCCACTGTTTAGCACATAAATAATACCATTGTTAGAATTAATTTAAAAGAAAAAGTGTATTTGCCTTCCTTCCCCACTTCTGTGTTTGGCTGTCGTGTACAGAGCACGTTTTCAGTTTGAATCATCCCACTTCACTAATTCCCCTTTAATAAAAGAATACAGTTAGAACCTGTGTGATTATTTGACTCCATCAGGGTTCTGTAGGTCAAGAAAGAGAACTTTTTGCATCTTTGAATCTTGTTTGAAATCTTGTTTGTTCTCTGGGCTCCTCGGTCACTGTCATCAACCACAGTGTTGGGGACAGAAATCTCTTTAATCTTGTGCTCTTGTTACTCAGGGTGCAGCAAAACACAGCAAAAGTTACTTGAAGAATGTAAAATTTAACAGAATTTCAGAGTTTTGTTTATCATTTAAAAAGTTACTGTTTTAAACAAGACTGAAAACTTGTATTTGCTCTTCATAATATGCCCATATTTTCTCCCAAAGATAAAAATGAAGACAGTTTGGAAAGAACAAAAGTTAAAACCCTTGGAACCTCCAGAGAATGCAGCTACTGTGGAAAGTATTTTCGCTCCAATTATTACCTCAATATTCATCTCAGAACTCATACAGGTAAATGGGGGCTACACCTTTTGGGGAGGGGAGGGAAATCCCCTGAATCCACTTGGATAGAATGTTTGATTTTACTTTTGAAAAACAGAAACTGCCTTCAAAATTGCTGATGTTAAGAACAAAGTTTTCTCTAATTCTAAACAAAATTAAATAATTGCCATTAAAATTTATTTGAATTATTTACATAAGTATGAATGGTTTTGAAGAATGCTAAATGCATTAAGTATTGTTAAAACCATATATTTTAAAGTTTTAATTTCTTCTACATTTAGAGGCATAGCAAAAGTTTGGGGTTTGGTTTTAATTTAAAAACCAGCCAATTTCTCAAGTGTGAAGTTGATTGTCTGCCAGCTGCTGCTACCTGGGGGAAAAGCTGAGTCTCTTTTTCAGTTCAGCTCCTTGTTTTGCACAGCCAGACAAACCCTTCCTGCTGCTGCCTGTGTGTTCTTGGAGGCAGCTCTGTTTGCAGCTGAGCTGTCCCGTTTCTGCTGGGAACAGGACACTCGTGGGATGATCAAGGGCTGCGGCGTGCTGGGCTTGACCCCGAGTTCCACTCCTTGCTTATCTCTGCCAAACACGTTGTCAGCTCCCATCTCCATCCATAGCCAGCGTGTGCAATCATCCCAGCACAGCCAGAAGATGTCACTCTAGTCAGGAAAAGAATTAAGATGCTGTTGTTTAAATGTTTTACATGAGTTTGGGACTTAGTATGTGAAAGGGGAGAGGAAATCAGTTTTAGTGTTTGAGTCCACAGTGTTCCCTTGGTTTGTGATCAAGACTTCAAATCTCAGGCTGATTTTCTGATAAATCTGTGTTGCAGGTGAAAAGCCGTACAAATGTGAATTCTGTGAGTATGCAGCAGCCCAGAAAACTTCCCTGAGGTATCATTTAGAGAGACACCACAAGGACAGGCATGGTGACAGTGCAGCTGATGGGAAGGGTGACAGCAAAGGTTCCCTGCGGGGTCAGGAGACGGCGCTGTCACTGGCTGCTGATGCTGCTCCAGAAACCAAAAACCTAAAGAGGCTTTTTGATGGTGCCAAAGATGCTGAGAGCTGCCCACCTGCCAAGCAGCAAAAGGAAGTTCTGTCCTTGAGCAATGCAATAGGCAGCACAATCTTTTTAAAAGTAAAGAACAATTCCAGGGAATCGAACAAAGGTTCTGTTTGTAGCAGTTTGAATCAAGTACCTGAGAACGTGCCCGCTCCTTACCCAGAGAAACTAAAGGCTGAGAAGGAAACCAAGGAGGCTCAGCCTAAAAGAGAGAGAAAGGCTTCTGTGGCATCAGAGGAAGATGATGTGCAGTATATCTGTGCTTTTATTGGTGGGAAAAATGTGAACAATATGCAAGAATGCACTGAGAACTACAAACGCAGACTTGTCGTGGACTGTCACGAGCAGCCCTTGGACTTATCCAGCAAGACTTCCCAGGACTGTTCAGTGATTGCCAGCAGAGGCCTGCTGGCCCCCAGCACCTGCCCCTTCTGTACCTACAGGACATTTTACCCCGAGGTCCTCATGATGCACCAGAGGCTGATGCACAAGTACAACCCTGACACGGTTAACAAGAACGGCTACAGGAGCAAGGCGCTGGCCAAGGCCCGGCGCACAGGCTGCCCCCCGGCCCTGCTGGGCAAGGACGTGCCTCCTCTGCCTCTCCATCCCAACAAAAACAAGGCTCCCACCAATCCACAGCAAAAACCACTGCAGACAGGGAAAGCCAAGCAGTGTGCCCCTCCTCAGAACAAAGCCCCTCTCTTCTCCGGGAGCGAGTCGAGCAGCACAGCCCCCAGTAACCTCAAGTTTCACAAACAGCAAAGTAACATTGGAGCTCAGGCAAACAACTACAGACAACCTCAGCAAGAAGAAGTGCACTCCACTTTCAGGATCTCTCCAGTTCTGGACAGAGTAAAAAAATCTGATTATAAAATCAAAGTTCTGGGTGCCCCAGTGACTCAGTCTGGTCTGGTGAGCAGCAGCATGAATGGGGTTCTCGAGTCTCACCTCAATGAACCTGGCTGGGCTTGCCAGCGAGGGAGAGACTATCTCTGTAGTAAATCTGGGAGCAATGCAACTCTGGACTATGGAGAAAGCTCTTCCAAACGGATGAAACCCTCTGTGGTAGCTGTGGAGCACCTGGACTCTCCGCTGGCTAATTACAGGAGATACGAAATGAGCAGATTTCGTGTTGCAAACAGATATGCAAATCTGCTACCTCAGGAATACCCTCGCACCAAACCCACATCCTCTGTTCTGCCAACCAAACAAGGGCTCCTCAGTGCAGATGATGCTGATCCTCCCAATGGACTGACTGCTCTCAAACCTTACGAGCCATACAGCTCTGGATCACTTTATGCTTCTTGTGGATCTAGCAATGGCCAAGTCACCAGCTCGACAGGAGAAGGTACCGTCCCTCCTTCCCCCTACACCACTGCAGGGAGGGGACTGGGCTGTAAATGAGTGTGTGCCCACCTTGAAACACTGAAAACACACCTGTACTTAGCATTCCACTGAGTTCAGTCAGTGCTTGGATTTTAAACTTAAAATCCAGGTTCAGCAAACTCCTGGCTTGGGGAATTAGGTGTGGAAGGGCTGAATTTTACAGAGGAGTCTAAGTTCCTCAGGTTCCCCCTTCTCCTCTGCCATGGGTTTCTGATGGCAAACATGTATTGTTTACTCATCAGACTACTCCAGACATGTTGACTAATCCAGGATATGGAATGAGACTTCGTGCTTAATGTGCCAGAAGTCTTGAACCATCTGGAATATTAATAAAACTTTTTAGCAAAAAAAAAATGCTTCTATGGACAATTGTTCCCTTCAAGAGCAGAAAAGGATGTATTGCAGATCATAAAACTGATGTAAATTTTAGGCTTTTGCTCTTCAATAGATTTTTTTTTAATGTTTAACTTCTAGTAGGAACAGAATACTTTGTTAAATCAAGACAACAGATTTCTGCTATTCTAATTATGGTGTAGCAATGCTCTGTGGAAACTGCTGGGCCTAGCAGAGATAAATGATTTGTGATTTATTGGGAGAACTCTGGTACTTCTACTAAATAATACATGCTTTTTGTGTTTTGTCCTTGGTCAACATTTTCAAAAAGTCAGCAGGAGGCCAAGATTAAAAGGTGCTGGGTGATATTTAAGCAGTTGTCTGACTATTTGTAGAAGGTGGTATTTATGACTTGAAGCTGAGCTCAGCATGGACTTAGCTACAAATACAGGACTTTGAATTTTGAGACGAAGATCCCATTATAAAAATGAATAGCCTGTGTGGGCTGTGTAGTCTGAAAGTCTGTGAATTTCCTGAACTCTGAATGCTCCCATTCTCTGGAAGCAGTAAAGTTGCTCCTCTGAAGCAGTCTGGGATGGTAACAAGCAGGGGTGTGTTCCCTCAGGTCAGAGCAAACTGCAAATACCAAATCCACGTTTAGTTATGAGGCAAAAAAAAAAAGTATTTGCTTGCTCTGTTCTGGTTTTTGTTTGCTTGTTTAAGGATGTGGGCTTCCAAAATGTATCACATGTAAATAATTTATATTTCTATATTAATCTGCAGGCTTTCCTAGTGGGTTATAGGGAAAGGTGAGGGAAGGTGTCCCAGTTGTGGGCAGGGAGTGGAGAAGGAAAAGCAGCACGGCTGAGTCACTGGAGGGGTGAGGAAAGGGGTTCATTCCTGCAGGGCTTTGGCTGTGTGCCCTGAGCTGCTGTCAGAAATGCTCGGTGGGCACTGCCTCTGCACAGGAGCTCTGTCCCGGGCTGTGGGAGGCTGTCAGTGTGTGCAGGGATGGGGAGGTGTCAGCCAGGGCAGCCTGCTGCAGGAGCAGCTCTAGTTTTAAACAGCGACTTCACTGGAATCCACCTGGTTCTTCCTTTGGAAGCTCCACCTGTGCCAGAGAAGTCTCCGGGCTGGGCTTTGCTTCCTCTTGCCTGGTGCCAGCCTGGAGACACTGCCCTGCAGTCAGGAACTGTGCACTGGTTTTGTTATTTACAGCTTCACAACTGTGGCTGCAGCTAATTTGACAGCATTGTTGTCATGGAAATGAGGATTTCATTGTTCATTACCCGCTGCTGGCTCAGGGTGAGAAAAGCAACTTTTTATGGCTGTTACCTCAGTTGGAAAGACACTGAAACCAGCCCCCCTCTACTGGGTTATGGTAGCAGCTTCCATAAAAGCCCTGGCCTAGAAGATGTAGGTTTGTGAGGTTAATTTCTTGATTTCTCAACCAATTTGCTTCGAAGTACCCAGCCCACACCTTGATAGTTATTGAGAAGGGTTCAGGGTAACAGCCAAGCAACCTCTCAGTGTCAGAATTTTATTGTGGGTGGAGAGCAGAGATAAAAGTTTCTTTAAACTTTTTATTTTTTGTTAAAAATCTAAAACACAACAGTTTCTCTGCACTTCAGCTGTGTGAAAGCATTTGCAGAGCTGTGCAGGTGCAGACCTGCAGCTTTGTGCCCTCTCTTCCTCTTGAGCCCTGCTGATTTTATAAACCACCATGTCAAAACCTTTTCCAAAGGGCCCCCGTGCCTTGTGGCAGCATCCTCGTGGTGCCCCAACGTGTTCTGTTGCATGTTAAATGCTGGATCAAGTTGTCAGGAGAATATGTTCCACTTGGCAAACTTGATTAAAGCATGATGCCTTCCCTTATTGCTTGTAAGCTTTGCCATCCCGTGTTGCCCTGAAGAGACAGAAACATTCTGAAACCACTCAGTTTGTGTTATTCTCAAATTAGTTGCCTTTGCAATGGCAACATGTTATCAGGGATAACCTGTTGGCTGATTGATTTGGCAGAGGCTGCAAATTAAAGACAATTGCTCGTGACATGCTCCAATGGCTCCGTGGATTCTGTTGAAATATTAATTTGGCTGTGCCATTTTAATTTAATTAAAGATCTGGAGGGTTTTTTCAATGCTGCACTGGAAGCTTTCGTGGAATACGGATGGCAGTTGGGATTTTTGGATCCTGTGGGAGTAATGATTCTGGACTTTTTGCCTTAATTTTGTGAAGTGTTCCTGACTGCTTGCCTAAGCTAGTAAGGCTTAATATGGAACAGGCATTGATTTCACATCTATAAATGTGAATTAATGGTCTCAGATAAACACAAAACTACCTGTATACTAGATTGAAAATTGCTTAACAAAGGTCTGCAAGTAATTGTGTATTAACACTCTTATTTTAAGTGTCACGAGTTCCATGTAGTCCTTGATGGCAGCAATGAAGTATGCCCGGTTTCCCTCTGAAATATTCATTGAAAAATTCAGTTTTCAAACAAATACAGGAACTGAATTAGGCATTAAGGATGCAGCACTTAGACCTCCTTATGTGAGGCATCTGCTGTGGGATGAGTTAAGCAAAGACATCACTTGGATAAAACTTACCACAAAATTGTTAAATTATCTTTTCATTCTCCTCGTATTTAGTCTGGATCCTGAATTTGCTATAATAGGAATATCTAGATTTTTGAGGCCTGTGAGATGATTTTTCCAAGTATTTTGTATTCTGGATGCTGAGGTGGACCTGAGAGGAGCAGGAAATAATGCTAACTCCCTTAAATGGCTTTTCTTTCCAGGAAAGAGACCCGTGTCATACCAACACTTACCCAGCAACCTGCTGCAGAAGAGAAGTTACGAGCCCTTTGTGGGGAGCACACCCTTCAGACCCAGTGACAAGAAGAACTGAATCACCCACGAACGGTACACAAACCCTCTGAACTAATTGTTGATTAAATCTTGCATGGGGTGCTTCACTTGATTTCCCTCTTACAGGGAATACTTCTGGAATATTTCTGGAATGCTGTAGCACCTGGGCCAGCACACATGATTTTATGGGAAGATGTTGGGAGCAGAGCAATCTGACATTGAGTTGACAGCTTTTAAAACACTTTTATTTCTTGGGATTCTTCTAATCATACTGCTCTTACTGTCCCCCTGCAGATGTATCTGGTTGTGTTGTTAACTTGATTTCATGCCTGAGATTCTTCTTGGGGCAGAAATCTCCCAAAGGAGACTTTATTTGCCAGATAAAAGCTGGCAATCCCGACTTCCATGGCAATATCAATTCTTTAGCAAGGATGTGGAAGGAATTCCCTTTGTTATAAAGACACTCCTTACAACAGGAACTGTGCTGTACTATTTCAGAGCTGTATACCACAAACTTAATATTTATTCCTCTTTTTTCCCCCTCCAGGTCTAAGGACACAAGTGCATATTCCATGGAGTTATACCTGCAGTTCATCCCCTGAGGAAGAGAAGATGGTGAAAGCTACTGAACTAAGCTGTGATTGTACTGTATATAGAAACACTACAGTTTTATAATATTGGTTCTTTTAACATTTTGTACCAAATAGCCATACAAAAGTAGTCTAAACAGTTGGGTTATGAAGGTGTGTGGAGAATGTATATCTTGACCTTGACTTTTGAGTATTTTTCATTAGAATTAATTGACCAAATATTAGGTAGGAGTTCTATTTTTACATACTTGAGCGCTGCTGAAGAGTTTCTCTTGGAAAGAATATATATCGTTGCACCTCAGGTAAACTGTAAATATTGAAGTTGAAAATCCTGTTGGCGTAATGCTCCTTTTTCATAAAAGTGAAAGTTTCTCATCTGTTGGTTTTTTTCCTGTTGAACTATGTTAGTTTTTTAAAAGTTCCAAATAAATGGTCTGAAACTGTCCGGTTTATAAATGTTGTGAACATTAAAGCAACGGTGCTGACATTGATCTGCCTTGGCTGGGTGAGGACCAGGATGTGCTGGAGGGCTCTGCTGCTCTGGGGTTCTTTCCAGCATGCTTTTAAATGCAAGCATGAGGCAATACTTGACATTTTGGATTTCCTGAAATGTGGCTGGATTCTTCTCTTGGCATTGATTTTGCTGTTCTTCAGAGAAGCCTCTTAAAAACACCTCTGCCACCATCCAAACAGAAAATCCCTGGGACTTGCTTGAGAAACAATAATAATCTCCATGTTTCAAATGTTTGGTTCTGTACTGAGCTCCACACAGTCCCATTTCAAGGAAAAAAAAAAAACTCCTTTGCACCTTTATCCAAAGCTGTAAAGTCTCAAATAAGAGCCTTGAAATACGAATTTGGGTTCTGCAGACTTCAAAAGGGATGTGGCTGTGATGGAGCCTACTTGACTGTGCTTGGAAGCTTCTTGATGTCAAGTTTTAGCATCTACTGGGTGTTTAAAATGAGTGAGAAATAACCTGTAAATGGGAGAATATCTCCTTTTATTTTTTTGTGAAGACAACAAGAGTTTTTTCTAATGCACATGCAGTTTAATTTTTGTAAAGGGAAGATGGCCAGTTACCAGCCAGTAAAGCAGAACTGTTGCATATTTTAACTTGCCTTCCTCGTTTCTTCTCATGAAGTTGTAGTTAAGAGTTAATTCCTTCTGTACCTGGCTTTGACTTCCATATATTTTAGTAAAACAAAACAATTAAATATTTTGCACTGTTTGTTTTTCTCTCTTCCCTCTTACAGCAAATGTAAAATAGCAAAAAAAAAAAAAAACCTAGAAACTCTTGTTTTTTCATTATGCAACTTGAGAAGTTCCAGTTGTCTTAGTTCCTGTAAATGGGACTGGTTTTTAATGTCTCTGTAAACTGGCAATGGAATGAAGTGCTGTGTATCAGGAAATTGTACACTATTGACCTGTTTTCCTGTTCATAAGCTGAGCCATATGTACATAATCTAGATTTTTGTTTTCCTAGTTTTGCACTTTTATAGCCTATTTTTTGAAGATAAATTCACTTGGAAAAGGGTTAATCTATTTTTGTGTGTGATCTCTCCCTGTCCTGGAGGTGCAGGGCTGGAGCTGCTCTGCCTGTGCCACACAGGGCAGGGCTGCTTTTAACGTGTTGCAGCAAACAGACCTAAGGCTTGTTTGTTTTTCATTCTCCCTTCATGCTGGTACCGTTTCCCTCAAAACTTTTTTTTTTTTAGGGTTGGAATGGAAAAATGGACCTGAAGACTCCATTCCATGGCAGCATCACCACACTTTGCCCATCAGTATTAACTATTGGGATACTACTGGTTTTTGTATGTTCCTTTGGAAATAACAGTGCATATGTAGAGGTACAAATGGTTGATTTTTTTTCCTTTTTTTCTTTTTTTTTTTTTTAATGTATTTATTTCATTCCATTTTGTTCTATTTTAATTGTTGGAACCGGAAGTCGGCAAGCAGCAGGCACACATTACTCATTTAATTTATGATGTATTTCACTTTAGTTGAGTATATTATTACATGTGGATGTAAATATAGACTTGGTGTTTTGCAAAACTGGTTTCTGTGTCTTGCTTTTAAGGCTTAAAAGGAGTTGCTTGGAATTTCATGTTCACTTGACCTTTCACCATCCTTGCGTTGCTGGGGGAGAGGGAGAAGCTGCCAATAACCAAATCCAAATTCATGTTCAGTTACAAGAAAATAATGACTCACACCCCAGAAAATCTGTCTTGAAGTAAAGAAGAAACTTTTGCTTTCTTCTCTAGCAGTTATTTTCCTTCAAGAAAGGAAGCTGAGTTATTAAATGCATTTTTTGTGATAATAACATTAAGAGGAGCATTAATTTTCATTGTGAGACTGCATAATTGGTATTAAATTATTATTAGGTTTTTTAAAACCACATATGTTCTGCAAAATTTTCTAGGTCTGTTGTGTTCTTGGAACTCTCCTGAGGTGCCAGACCTCACCAGCACCTCTGACCACATCTCAAAACTGAAATTATCAGCTTGGCAGGCAGCTGGGGGGGTCTGGTCCAAGGCAACTCATCCTTGGGAGAAAGGGATTTGACCTGAGGAGTCTCAGTGGGAGCCAGCCCCGTGTGGGGGCACTAACGAGGAGGCACTAACGAGGAGGCACAGCCTCCTGCATCTCCAGGCTGGGCTGGTGTGTAGGATTGGGCTGGGCCAGGTTCTTGATTTCACAAAAGCAGCACTGCTGGGGAGGGTGAAACCTTCCCAACGTGGGAGCTGCTGGCCAAAAGGCTGTGGAAATGAAATGGTGAGTCCTGGGGGGCACCAGGGGGGTCTGCAGTGCCACTGCTGTGGGTCAGGGGCTGGGTGGCACTGGCTGGAGGGGACACTGGGGTGTCCAGGGCTGGGTGTGAGCTCTGCAGCCTCCTGAGCCTCTCCTCCTGCCTGTCCCAGCTCAGGGGCCCTGAGGGTGATTTCAGATCAGCCACGTGCTCCTGGTTGTGCCAGGATTTTCAGATTGTTCCAGGATTTTCAGATCAGCCACACAGACCTGGTCATTCCAGGATTATTTTCAGATCAGCCACACAGTCCTGGTTGTGCCAGGACTTTCAGATTGTTCCAGGATTTTCAGATCA
>QUSF01000058.1:1667069-1722503 GCA_003676055.1 Chloebia gouldiae
TGTGCCAGGACTTTCAGATTGTTCCAGGATTTTCACATCAGCCACACAGACCTGGTCATTCCAGGATTATTTTCAGATCAGCCACACAGTCCTGGTTGTGCCAGGATTTTCACATCAGCCACACAGACCTGGTTGTGCCAGAACTTTCAGATTGTTCCAGGATTTTCAGATCAGCCACACAGACCTGGTTGTGCCAGGACTGAGGTCTGTGAGTTCTGCTCGTGATCAAAACTCAAACCAAGGAGCAGCTCCAGTGCTGACTGAGGAGCAGGTGCTGAAGGTAAGAGCCAGGACAGAATTTTCTGGGTGCTTGGTACCTGTGAGTGCCAGGCTCTGTCACCTCCAAGCAGAATTTGGGGTTTGAAGCAGTGTCCAAAACGATGAACAGCTGAACTCCAGTGTGACTGTTCAGAGCAGCCTCACCAACACTGGTTCGAGGGCTCTTTCTCCTCTGCTTTTAGCAAATGACCCCTTTAGATCCATCTCTGGCTGCTCTGTGTCCTGAAATTGCAAGGAAGCAACTTGTTCTCACTCAGGAGGAAGAGCTAATATTAAACCAGCAAACAGTTTTATCTCCCCCCTTTGTGAAAGAGGAAAATATGCAAGTGCTTTCCCGAGCAGATTTCTCTGTTCATTTGCACACACTTGAGAAAAGTGCATTTAATTAGGATTAGCAAGTCTCTAAATTGCAGATGGTTCTCAGGGGAAAAAAATAGTTATGAGAGCATTCATGACATTAAAATCAGTACATTTAATTCAATTTCATTTTAATATTAATTCATAACATCTAAAGTAGTAGTTCCTACTGAAGATACTCATGTGATCCAGGATTACTGGGGAAAATGAGATCTGGCAGTTCGAACGGGCTCCAGCATGATTACCACGTGTAATTATGCAGACCGGGTAATCACGTGCTAATTGCAAGAATGCCCATTTTGACCTGTGGGATCTGGAACGAGGGTCAGGTTGGGCTAAGTTTTATTTCGTCCGGAGTTCTTTGCTGTGAGTCCAGGATTGGGTCAGGTGTGTGACATACGGCCAGAACCAGGAGCGAGGGGAGCAGAATTCCTCGGAGGAGGCTGCTGGGATGAGCGTGGCATTGCAAAACACAAAATGCTCCCGTTTCAGGCTTCTCCTCCTGCCCCGGGCTCTTCTTCCCGAAGGATCCGAAGGGGAAGTGAGGTGTCCTCCCAGACCATGCCTCACTGTGGGATCAGTTCTGTCTGGGCTGTCCTAGCAGCCGCAGCAGCTTTTTATCCTCCTATGTGGGTGGAATCAAAGCACCCCAATCCAGCCCTTTCTGCAGGACAGGAAATCTGCATTTTGGGAATAATATTCCCTCTCCCAGAAGTTTTCCCCCTTTGCTTCCCCTCCGTTTATACCTCTCCCAACCCGCAGAACTCCACCCTGCAGCCTCCAGGAGCTCACCTGGGTTGTTCTGACCCCTCTCAAATGTCCCTGAGCCTCCGGGGGATGCGGAGAGCTTCCCTTGCTCCGTGTGCGCCGCATCCCGAGAGAATCCCAGGGGCTGCTCCAGGGGCGGGGAAGGGCTCCGAGAGCAGCATTCCCATGCCAGGGCTCTGGGAACAGCATCGTCAGGGCTCTGGGATCGCCATTCCCATGCCAGGGCTCTGGGAACGGCATCGTCAGGGCTCTGGGATCGCCATTCCCATGCCGGGGCTCTGGGAACGGCATTCCCGGTGCCTTCCCGGTGCCAGGGTTCTGGGGACACCCTTCCCGGTGCCAGGGCAGAGCTCTGGAGCAGCATTCCCGATGCCACGGGAATAGCACTGCAGCATCATTTCTGGTGCCAGGGCTCTGGGGACGCCGTTCCTGGTGCCAGAGCAGGGATCTATTCCCATGCCAAGGATCTGGGGACACCATTCCCGGTGCCAGGGCTCTGGAAACACCGTGCCAGGGCTCCGGAGCATCATTCCTGTGCCAGGACAAGGCTCCGGAGCATCATTCCCGTGCCAGGACAAGGCTCTGGGAACACCATTCCCATGCCGGGGCTCCGGAGCAGCATTCCCTATGCCACGCCGGGGCTCTGCAGCATCATTCCCGTGCCAGGACAAGGCTCTGGAGCGGCATTCCCGTGCCGGGGCTCTGGAACACCATTCCCAGTGCCGTGCCGGGGCTCTGGAGCATCATTCCCGTGCCAGGACAAGGCTCTGGAGCACCATTCCCGGTGCCAGGGCTCTGGTAACACCATGCCAGGGCTCTGGAGCACCATTCCCGTGCCAGGGCTCTGGAACACCATTCCCGTGCCAGGACAAGGCTCTGGAGCACCCTTCCCGTGCCAGGGCTCTGGAGCACCATTCCCGTGCCGGCTCCGGAGCCGGTCCCGCCGCCCGCCCCCGATCCGTGCCCAGCTTTAGGAGCCGGTGTCGGCCAAGCCGCGGCGCGTCCCCAGCCCCGCTCCCCGGGAATTCCCCGATTAATCCGCAATGACAGCAACGCAGCCAAGGAAGCCCCGCAGGGGAAAGGCGCTGAGCCCCTCCATAACCGGGAATCGCGGCAGCTCCAGGGAGATGAACGGGAGCAAACCCGTCCGTGCCGAAAGGTTATCCCTGATTTTTCCCTCCTTTCCCATAAGTATTCCCTGAAATGCGTTGCCACCGAGAGGATTTAGCTGCTGGCAAACATTATTTGTGCCTACGGCGAATGAAGGGATGTGGTTGTAACGTGGGACGCCGTCGCCCTGATTCTTGAGGTTTTCCAAAACCTTCTGAGTTTACATTCTTCTAGAGAACTTTCTCAACAACAACCTATTGTTTTACATTCCTTCATAGAGACAAAGAAATTTAATATACTAGTAGTTTGTCCAGTGTTGTTGGAGAGGTAACACATTCACCCTGCAATTCGCTATCACCTTTAAAAAAATATAAATGTTAGAATCTGAAATAAAACTTCCCCTTTTTTATCTTTACAATAACAACTCACATTGTGCTTTCACATGTCACAGAGTAACAGGACGCTTCACCAGGACAGAACCTTCTGCATGAGAAATTCAGCTGGATAAATAATTGTGGGGCACGCTGGCATTTAAAACTCACTTTGCTTGTGTGAAATGTTTTCATTAATCCTCTCTGAAAGTCATGACCTAATTACTGATATTTTTTTTTTTTTGTCTTGTTGAATAATTACAAAGAATTTTGCTGTGATTTCATCCCTTCAGTGGCACAAGGGGGAAAGAGTGAACGGGCAGAGCCTGAGTTATCCATGTAAGCCAAGGAAACCACAGGCTCCTTGGCTTACTGATAATTCTGGGAAATCAGGAAAGAGCTTGCACTTAAAAAAAAATAAAATCACATTTTGTAATGAAATATTATTTCAGTTTAGGGTAGTTCTGAATTTTTAATATATATATGTATGCTCTCAAAAGTCTAATTAAACATTGCTAAATAAAGTAGATCTGAGCAAACCCAATGAAATTTTAATGTCAAAGTTGAGCATAGTTTGGGAAAAGAGAAGATCAGAACTGAGTGAAATGATAATTAATGCTGAAATACATTTTCACCAAACTTGATTATTTTTGCCTTCTGTTTCTTTAACGCTCACTCCCACCAGAAGCTCCTGAAGCCTCCCAGGTTCCCAGCAGCAGGCCAGGATATTCCCAACCTCTGCAATGGCTCCTGCTCTCACTGACAGCTCTGGGTTGTCCAGGGAACATTTCCAGGCTCAGTTTTTGGGGTTTTTCCACCTTTGTGCAACTCCTGCCCCGAGCTGGCGTTGGGTTCACCCCGTGTGTTCACAGAGGGGCTGAGGATGAGACGTGGCATTCTCTAATTTCAGTTTCCTTCAGGTTCCCCTGCCCTGCTGTGTTTGGGGCTGGATTTCTGCTCTCCCTCCAGCTGTTCCGTCAGGTTCAAAGGTAATTGAACTCAGCAATTCTCTCAAAGTGGGTCTTGTTAAAGTCTCTTTTGGCAGAACCTAAATCTGGGCCTTTGACATTTTGACAGAAATCTGTTTTCAGGTTGAAAAATCTCTTTCCTGATAAGATTTTGGGTTGTTTTCCTGTTTGACTCCAAAAGCCTGAGCTGATCATCTTTAAAGCATTAGCACAATTGCTTGCAGATGGACTTTTCATATAAAAATGTGATTTCCCCCTTCTCAAACCAGGCATTATTGCTGTTTGCCTGGGCTCAGGGGCTTCTCCTTTTGTTAATTTAACCTCAATATGTTCTGGATGAGTTTAGCCAGAGCTATTGGTGTTTTATTAGCTTGGAAAAAACAAGCAAACAAAATTCTTTAACACTTGTGACACTGTTCAGCTTTTGTCAGTTAAAGGGGAATATTGAATATACCGGTGCACGAAATGCTTTGGATTTTTATTCTTTTTTAAAGATTTATTAATGATTTTTGGCACTGTATTTATAGAGCCCAGTCTCAGGACACCTTAATCTCTCCTGAGCTGCCCCACACTCAGAAAGCCAGATTCAGTGGATTTGGTTGTGAATGCTTTAAAAGTAGAAATAAGTGATAGCTAGACAGAAAAAAAAGCACTTTTTGGTGGAAGGCCAAAAAGTGGCCTGGTAAGCAAGGAGCTGTAGCTGTACTTTCACCATTATAAATTAGAGTATTAATAGAAAGCTGGCACCCATTTCTAAACAGAGAAGTGTATTTAAGGTGGATTTCTCTGGGAAATCTGTCCTTCAGGTAATGTAATCCTTCCTTGGTGCAGTGCCACCTGAAATGCCCATCCCCAGTGGTGCACCCTGCTCTGCCTGGTCCCTGCAGAGCACCAGGGTGAGAATTCACATTTCAGGCTTCCAGGGGTAATTTGTAGGACAGCCAGAGGAGGTGGCTGGTTAGCCCAGGTTAACTCAGGCTGCAGAAGATGCTGCCCAAGTCCCAAATTTTACAAAATTACAAAGTCAGGACTTGGCACCATGAGCCTGGCGTGGTCTGGAGCACTGAGAGAAAATAGAGGCAAGATTTGAAGGTGTTTGCTCAGCTTGGTTAAAACTGCCCCAGGGCTTGGGGAGGTGGGGACACCCCGAGAGCTTTTTATCCCCAAAAGGATGGAATCCTGTAGCAGCACATCCCTTTTCATACTCCTTTGTGGTGCCAGGTGTGCTGCAGATCACCAGGGCCAGGGGACACGAGCAGACAGGGCCCTGCTCAGCCTCCTGTGCCTGCAGATGAATTTGGGATGTTTCTGTTTCTGCCTGTTTGTCCCTGCTGGGACAGAGCCCTGGATCTGTGGATGGAGGGAGACGAGTCCCAGCCCAGGGCTCTGTGTGTGCTGCACAACAGGAGAATCCCCTTCATCATCATCATCATCATCATCATCATCATCAATCATCATCATCATCATCATCATCGTCATCATCATCGTCATCATCATCCTCAGGGCTTGACTCCTTCCCTGAACAAAGATCTTCCCAGTGGTAGGGAGAAACTGGATGCAGCCTGATGCTGAATTTTGGATTTTTTTTTTTTAATGTTTGTTGCTGCTCTTTCCCTGATAGGGATGGGATCAGGATGGGATCATGACCCACCTGCAGCAGGTGGCACAGGAACTCATCCAGGTGGCTTTGGGGTGATCCAGCCCCCCTGGAGCTGTCCCGAGCTCTGCCTCCCTCCACAGAAATTTGTCCTGGTGTTGAGGTGGAACCTGTTTGGTTTGGTTTATGCTCCTTGTTCCTCATCCCACTCTGTTCCATCCCTCACCCCCCATCCCCGTTCCTCATGCCCTGGGCACACTGGGAAGAGCCTGGCAGCCCTCCTGGCACTGCCTGGAGATATTTCCATGGATTGCTGGGCTGCCCTCCGTGTTGTCCCTCCCGTTCCTGGTGTCAGGAAGGTGCCACCTCATGCCCCTGAGCTGCGTCCCCACCCTGGTGCCAGGCTGTGCCCTGTGCCAGCTCCGTGCCCTCCTGCAGCCCCTCCTCAGCCCCCTCTGCCAGACCACTGCAGCTGTAAAACACTCAGCAAAGGCAGGCAGAATTAAATGTATTCCTCAATTGTTGAATAATGTAATATTCGTGTTGTACATAAAAGAATCACAAACCACCCAGCCCGATTTTCCTATGAAAACATTTAACTTTTATTAAACCAAGACAGTTTTGAGGAGCAGTGGAAAAAAAAAAAAAAAAAGGCAAAAACCCCAACTGAACCAGCTTTCAAAGCTGCCCTGTAGCCAAAACATCCATCTGAGGAGCTGAAGGGTTGCCTTTATTTGTTTGTTTGTTTGTTTGTTCTTCTGCTGGAGTGAATCACCAATAATTAAAAAAACAACAACAAAAAAGGCGAGAGGAGCGAGTTCAAACCCTTGGAATAAATCAGAGCCGTCTCCTCAGGCTGCTGGGAGCTGCTCCCAGCTGCTTTGGGGTCTCCAGGATTTGGGAATGCTGTGCTGGGGGCAGCAGGGCTCTGGCACGGGGGGGACGGGGATCCCTGGGGATTCCTGGGGATTTCTGGGGATCTCTGGGGATCCCTGCTGATCTCTGGGGATTTCTGGGGATCCCTGCTGATCTCTGGGGATCTCTGGGGATCTCTGGAGATTTCTACTGATCCCCGTGGAATATCTGTGGACCCCTGTGGATCTCTGCTGATCTCTGGGAATCCCTGGGGAATATCAGTGGATCCCTGTAGATCTGAGTGGATCCCAGTGGATCCCAGTGGACCCCTGTGGATCTCTGGGGATCCCTGATGATCCCTGGGAATCTTAGTGGGTCCGTGTAGATCTTTGCTGATCCCTGCTGATCCCTGTGGATCTTGGTGGGCCCGTCAATATCTCTGTTGACCCCTGTGGACCCCTGATGATCCCTGGGGATCTTGGTGGGTCCGTGAAGATCTCTGCTGATTCCTGTGGATCCCTGCTGATCCCTGTGGACCTTGGTGGGTCCGTGAAGATCTCTGCTGATCCCTGTGGATCTCTGGGGATCCCTGCTGATCCCTGTGGATCTTGGTGGGTCCGTGAAGATCTCTGCTGATCCCTGCTGATCCCTGCTGATCCCTGCTGATCCCAGTGGACCCCAATCCCATCCCCACATCCCAGGGGGGCCATGGGCAGTGAAAGCCCCTCCCAGCCCAGCGAATTGGGGCTCTGCAGGGCGCTGGAAGCTCTGGGTGGGAGCTGCAGGTGCGCGTCCTGCGGGCAGGGTCCGGCCCCTCCTCTCGAACGTCCCCGAGCATCGAGGGCCCCTCGGGGAAGGGGCAGAGGAGCCGGAGCTGGAGCTCAGCCAGGGAGGCGAGACAAAGCCCAGGGGAGCGGAGCAAACCTGTATTGGCAGACAGCAAGATAGATTGGATGATCTAATAGTCCTTTTCCATCTCGAAGTTTTATGATTCATTTGTTATTTTAGCCATCTATATATATTTTTTATTTTACCCTAGAGGGGTTTCTTGAAATGTGTGCAATATATTCCTTTTTTTTTTTCTTTTTTTTTTTTAATAACTAGAAAAAAGAGAAGAGGTCGGTGTTGCAGGATCGGAGGCACCACGGGATTTATTCAGCACGGAGATGGGATGGGTGTGTCCCCCCACCCCATAAATAACCCCAGAGCCAGAGAAGGGAGAGGGAAAGATTGGGAGAAACCAACACAGGGTGGTGGTATTGCTTTTCCCCCTTTCTTTTTCTTACTTTAAATTATTATTATTAAAGGGAAAAGAGCTTGTAGAAATCCTGCGTGAGTTTTACTGAAACAGGCACATTCCTGTGGTTTTTTTCACTCCCACAGCCTCTCCAGGTCAGTCTTTTTCTTTCTCTGCAGAGAAAGAAAGGCAAAAAAAAAAAAAAAAGTACTAAAGAAAAGAAAAACCCACAGAAAAATCAATCCATCAAATGTCATTACAGATTTATTAAGCCTGATGTAGAAAGACTTTTAACAGTAACATCTTCAGAAAGCATAAAAAGAGCACTTCTGTTCAGTCTTGTGCTTTGAAAATCTAAATATATTTTTATCATATAAATAATTCTTTTCATGTTTTAAGTGCATCTGTTTTTTTTTCTTTTTTTTTTTCTTTTTTTTTTCTTCCCCCTTTTCAAATTTCCATTTTACAATTGGCCAAAAAAACCGAAGTCTGCACTGAGTGAAATGAAGCCATTTGCAAAGCTAATGATGTTGTGAAGCATGTCTGTGGTGAGCCGTATCAGCCAGATTTCAGAAAGGTACTTCAATGAGTGCAGCATTAAAATGAGGGACAGCCTCCAGCAAAATCATAATTGAACACACCCAAGTCCTTAATGTCTGCAGTTGGGTTTCCTGATGCAAATTACGATAACATTTCAGATGTGAGCAGTCGCTTTCCAGTAGCTGCAGTGGAAAAGAGACATTTTATGCCACAAAGGGAAGAATTACCATGTTTAAAAATGTAAATAATATATGTATAGAAAGCTTTTTTATGGAAATGAGGCATTCAGGATTATGTGAACAGTTTGGGCTATTTTTTTTTTTCCTTTTAAACACAACAGATAAAGATGTGTGATCTATTATTCAGGGCTTTAATTACAGTTTTAAAACTGCAGTGATTTTATTAAAAAAAAAATCCCTGGGAATAAAAAGTAATGTTTTCGGTGGGGAAAGTTGAGGGATTTTTTTTAATACAATGGTGAAAATACAGGACAAAAAAATCACCGTTAATAAATTTCAATGCTAGAAAATCATACACAGAAATACATCTTAAATGCTCTGGAATGCAGTCATCTTCCTGTAAATCAGAAAAGGCCTTAGATAAATAGGTTTGACCTGATTTAAATTTAATGAGATACATAGTCCTGATTGTTAATAATTGGTGTGGGGGAACCCAAAACAATAAAAGCAATAATCTCCTCTAGTATAAATTATACGAATTTATTTAGCAATCAACCGAAGGGAGTGGGGGGGCGGGGGGGGGGAAGCCATTAACATTATCAATTTGTTTAGTTGAAGTTAGTTATAATAAGCAAATAATTGGAAGCCAAATTGCCAGGCAGGCTTGGAGAAAGCGAATATTGGGAAATGCCTGTGTGTGATGAAGCTCTGGGGCCACTAGATGGTATGGTCCTCCCAGCAGAAAGGGTTTCTTCCATGCAAGGACCATTCATAATCATCCAAACCAAGTGAAACATGGTTTTGATTAAAGCAGCCTGTTGGCTCAATAATCTCGGTAATTTTAAAAACATCCTTAATGTGGAAGAAGAACACTGCAATGTCAGAGATGGCCTTGGGGCCCATTATAAACAGCAACAAAATAAATAAGGAGAAGAAATGAGAGGTCATGAAAACAAAATTAAGCTAATGTTTCAAATTTTGACAATTATGAATTGTTCCTCCAAGAAGACATTAAAAAAAATAATTCAGGCACTATTAGATAAAATACAAAGAGAATAATTGTACATGTATGAGTTTCCCATGGGACTAAGCATGCTTTAGAAGCAAAACTTGACTTAGATTTCCCCTCTTCCCCCCGCCCCCCTTTCTAGCCAGCAATTGGGCAGGTCTCATGCAAACACAGACTTGTTTCTCCGAGTTCCTCCAAAAACTCCTCTCTAATTCCATTATGAGCCATTAAAAGATGATGACCAAGAAAACAAACAAACAAAAATTACAAGCGTATTTTCTATGGGAAAAAAAAAATAATATCCCCCATTATGGACCTTTTTTTCTTTTTTTTTTGTAGGAAACCGAAACAAGCAAATATAACAAAATCTGTGTTCATAACATGGCAATATAGTTAATATATACAAATATGTACAATATAAAAATGCATCAAAGGCGCAACTTTTCATCCAAACAAGCTGCAGTGCCCGAGGAGGAGCAGCTTGGCCCCCTCCTCTCCAAGTTACAGGCAATATGTTCTATACAGCATGCACTGGTTACAAAATGAGTGCAGGAGCACCGAGACATTCGCCAGGGAAAGTCACCACGAGGCCTCTCGCGAGGGACTCTGCGTTGTTCATATAAAAAATGGGTTTAATCTTGCTTTTTTTTTTGCAATTTGGAGTATATACATTTGTGGGGTTTTTTTTAAAGAGAAATGAGATTTTGATTCTTTATTTTCCTTATTGTTTTCGAAACAGGATGCTACCCCCACGGGTCACAGGTGTAACCTGAGGGTGCTGCCAACAACAGACGAAGCAGCAGCACTGGGGCAGAGCAAACCCATCCGAATTCACCAGGGTGGCCAACTGTGCTCCGTGACTGAAATGGGGCTGGGTCCCTCCTGGTTGGTGCTGACAGGGTCCAGGTAACAAAACCCAAAACAAACACACAGAGTAAAAGACCAACAAAGGATGAAGAAGAGGTGCCTGAGCACGGGACAAAGGGGCGCGTTGTGCCAGAGACAGGACAGAGGAGTACCCTGAGCCAAATGAGAACTGTCCAGCTTTTGCAACCTGTACTGCACATTCCAGCAGCTGCTGCGGGGCAGAGCCGAGCTCCTGCCCTGCACATCCTGCAGGTTCCTGCTGCCAGCTGTGCCCAGCTGCTGCTGCTCCTCGAGGGATGCACAGACGCACCCAGCCCTGTGCGCCCGTGGCTGCTGGGTGCTGTAGGAAATGGCTGTGTGCCCCTGCACCTCCTGCTGCATGCACACTGATATACCATCCTTAAATGTTACCTGGAACGCCTTCTAAGTGCAAATATTGCCCACAGAGATGTCCCACGTTCCAGGAGGCTGGGAGGGTGTGTGATGCCCTGTGGGGATGGGGACGGCGTTCCCTGCCTTCAACGTGGCTGCGCTTTTGCAAGATGTTATTTTCATTTTCTTCACGAAATACTGATCGTTTTCCCCCCTGCTATCTCATCTAAGGAATCTAATGAAAGAATTTGTTGCCTTTACTTAGATCAAAAAAAAAGGAAAGGGAAAAAAAAAAAGTTTGCTCAGCTCGATGGTGTGAACTGAAGTGGAGCTGTGCGATCTGCCAGGATTAGTGTTTAATCTGTTGTCTCAAACAGGGCTCTTTACAAAGGCCTGAAGACATTTCATGAGCTGAGAGGGATGATGAACTGGAAGTTTATTACTCTGCAGTTAAGTCCAGTGGTACAGCGAGTTCACTTTTAAAATTACTCTCCAAGAAAATACTGTGCAAACATTTTGGTACAAGAAATAAATGTTGTCTGAAACTTCATCTACTCTTCACATCTCTTCTGGCAGAATGAGAGCGAAAAATCCACACTAAGCTGAAGGATACTGGGATGCAAGTGCTTGCACTGGTATAAAAGTGGTCCAGCAGAGCAAAAGGAGCTGTACCAGTATAAAGTGCTTTATATTGATACAACTGGTGTTATTTTTACAAGCATAGTCACATCAATGCCAAACTTTTGCAATCACCTCCCTGATATAACTAAAAACCTTCTCAAGTGCAGGAGATTTAATTTGCCTGGAGCTAGGGACTGAAGTTTGCTGGATTTGTTTTCAGAAATGCCTAAGTATGTTCAGAATCTGAGGTTGGGACCACGAGGATGGCATTTGGAGCTGGGTAGACAGAGGGTAAATCTGCTGGATTTGAAAGGGTGGCTCTGGATTTACACAGGAATAAATGCATCCAGAATCTGGCCTCTGCTTTTCAGCCATTGGACTGAAATGGGAAGGAGGTGGTTATAGGGATGTGTGGGGTGCAAAGGTGAGTCAGCTTCCAGTAGCACTGCAAACCCATTATTTTAATTATTTTATTCTTTCACTTTCTTTCAAAAGACAACTGGGGGATAAGAATTCTAAATTCTGTGTGTTTTCCACTGCAGGAAGTAATGAAGAAAAAAATAAAACCCAGGAAACATTTCTGGAATAACCACCCAGTGGTTCACTCAGAGTCATCAACCAAAAAGCTGATCTTGAGTTCAGCTGCTGACAAATGAAGACATTATTGATGAAATACCATTGAAATCTGCCTTTAGGTGCAGGTCCTTTATTCTTTTGTTATGTTTAAAAATATTACACTTGCTGTGGTCCAAACTGACACAAATGGTCAAAGGTTGGACTCAATGATCTCGGAGATCTTTCCCGACCTAACTGATTCTGTGACCTAAAAAAGGCTCTGTTTGCACCCACAATATCCAACTGAAACTTTTGAGCACCATAAGGGAAATGTTCTTAGTTTTAGTGAAATTCAGGAACTTCTTGCTGCCCATTTCCAGCTGAGGACAAGAAAAGTTGTGACCTGTGGCACAAATGGTGCTGGGGAGCAGAAAACCCAGGTGAGGAAAACCCCAGGGTCACTGACCCTGCTGTGAAACCCAACGAGAAGCTGGTCTGGGGGCTCTGGGGTGGTCAATATCCAGGAGTTACAGCTCCATAATTCCTAACCCAACTTCCTAGGAGCAGAAATGACATGTCAGGCTGTGCTGGGAGAAGATGGGCACATACTACTGGTATGTGACAGCCTATGGAAGTGGCTCTATTTGTGCTCCTGCTTGGGGACAGATGGCCCTTAAAGCCTGCTGTAATTGCAACGTATTGATCTGGAATCTGTGATCAATACTGTCTTTATAGAGAGAATTTTAAATATAAATTGCATCGTATATCTGTTGGCGAGGACAAAAGCCCTGTGTGATGGAGATCCCCCTCCGCCAGCCCTGGAGTGATGGTGGAATATGGAGAGGGGACAGGGGACAGAGCCACCTCCTCAATCTCTGCCAAAACTCAGGCTGCCTTCCTCATTCCCTCGTGTCCTTAACAGGTTTGATCCCAAAAGAACACCCCCAGCATCACCCTGATCAGGCCGTGGGGAGCCAGCACAGAGCCAGTGTCCCCCCAGCAGCTCCCACCCAAAACCCCAATATTCCTTTTTCCTGGTCACCAGGGCAGTTCGTTTTCCATGCAAATCCTGCACGGGTGCTTCCCACTGGGAATATCCCCTTCTGGTTTAGGAGCTGAACTGTGGGTTTGAAGAAATCAATAAATATGGCACTTTATCAAAACATGATTAAGGAAAGAAAAAGAAGCCAAAAATTAGAGAAACAATCCTGCTGTTTGAATGCATGAGAGTTGACTCAACAGCCTGTAAAACTGGCTTGGAAGGCTTCACCCCCTATCGTGCTAATATATAATTATTGATTTTTAAAATGACTTTTAATATCCTCCCTGATCTCTAAAAAAGCTAGGGAGGTCAGTCTTGTAAATACTTTTACAAGTAGGTAATAAAACCCATAATAACTTGCATTGACAAGTAATTACTGGGCAGGTTTGTTAGCGGATTCTCAAAGATATTCTTTAAACCCAACAATTATTGTACATATGACAGCCATTTTTAAAGTTAAGTGTCCTTCTCCCTCTCAGCTTAAGTAACAAAAACCTGGAAAAAACACCTGAGACTGATCCACTGAAATTCTTATATATTAGGCCCCAAAGGGATGCTAATTACATCTCCCTGTTTTAAAATAGAACATTTTTTTTTCAGGTGATATGGCTTATTTTGACATGGATGGTGGCAGGAAGGGAGCTGCGGTTTCTGAATAAATCTTTCAAAGTAGTGTGTAAGGGTAACAACTCTTCCTGCTTTATTTCAGTGCAGGAGCATAAACAGCTTGGATATGTGGTGTATCAATATGCCACTTGTTAATAAGCAAGGGCGTGAATTATAAATATTCTGCTGTTTGATCACCAGGCTTTTAATTAATGTTTTGATGATCTCCAATAAGAATAAAAATCAGAACGATAGATATTGTGTAGCGACGACAGAGAAAAGATGCAATGATTTTTTGTGCTACCTGATTTATATGACAGAAAAACTATCAACTCATCCAGTTTCATACAGAGAAAATAGAGGAGAGATGTACATTTTTTATATCATATTGTAAAAAAAAAAAAAAAAATTACTTAATTCAAATGTGTACCTAAAATGTTCCCCGAGGACAGCGATGCAGGCAAAATGATCAAGCTTTAGCACTGTGTGATAAAAGTTTGTGGCCAGATTTTTAAACAGAGTAGCTGCTCCCACACAGTGAAGACTCCTGAGCAAAACCTGACCTCCCTCAGGGGGTTTGGCCTTTCCAAAATCTCCCCAAACTTTTGCAGCTCGGGGGTCCCGGGTGGGGCCGTGAACCCTATGGTCACCCTGAGGGCACCATAAAGGTTTCCTGCCAAAATCGAGCAGCTGCTGCCCCAAACAGCCCCAGCTCTGGGTGCTGTGGGCTGGCTGGGGACCCCAGTCCTCCTTTTTGTGGGATGAGGATCCCGAGAGCTCCCCGTGCAGGAATTCCTACAGCTTGGCCTTGCTGCATGGCGAATCCTATTACAAACCAGCCAAACTCCTGGCCCTGAGAGCATCAGGGCTGGGAGCTTCACCTGTCAGATGCTGCGAGCAGCCCAATATTTTCTCCCTGCACCCAAAAGGGGAAAGGAGCCACACGTGCAGCTCCTCCCCCGGGTGATTTTCTGCGGTGCTTCTGGCATTTGGGTCGGCACCACAGGCCCCACCTTGTGCAACTTCATAACTCCAGCCTGGGCTGTGCAATTTAACAGCTTCTGAGGAGCTCGATGCTAATGCATTGATTTTGCTTTAATAGAATTTTGTTGTCGATGGCCAGTGCTCAGCACGGTGCAGGCTTCAATCTTAACCCATCTGAAGGCTCTGCTCGTTTCCAGTTGAGCTCCGTTCATTTCCAGTTGAATAGGTTAAGCAAAGACAGACCTCACTGTTCTCAATTCACTTTATGATCCTCCCATCATAAAAAATAATATCAGCACCTTGCTTTTCATGTCAGAACTACATTTGAGCTGCTATTCCCTATGCCCATGAGTAAATCCCATAAAAGCCGCCCCGTTGTACTGTCGCTATTTTTCCTTGTGGATGATTGATTGATGGATGAGTGCTGACACTTCAATGAAGCTATTTCGACTGCCATCTCAATCCGATGATGTGAGGGGTATATTTTCTGTCCATGCCTCATTACTTCAGAATGACATTCCTGGAACTTCATTTACTTTTTCCCTCCTTCCCTCAAGCGCCATATTTTTTCCCATCTAGGTTATGCATGCCATAAAAAAAGCAATTTGCGATTATATGTGGCATAAGGGCAACACTTTCCCTAGGAGGTAAATAAGAAGGGCCTTTTTTTTTCTCCTCCATGTTGAGTTTAGGGATCATGGCAAAATTTCCCAAGCAGTGCCAAAACAGGCCCTTCTGCACAGGCCACAGGGAATGCAGGGAATGTATTTAGTCTGATTTTGTGACTGCTGCACTTCAATTATATCCTCGAACACCGCGAACAAAACAACAGGAAAAGACACTCCAAAGCCCTTTCTGATTTGAGAAAGAGCCTCTTCTCCACTTGTGCCTCACATACTTTGAATATTTCATTTGCCACGGAATAGCGATTTACAACTTGATCCAGACTTATTTTTCCTTGGAGACTAGGGGAAGTTCATCGTTAAATGCAGAGATGGATTTGTCTACTGGAGGTTGTTTTCTCTGAGTGAGAGCAAGCAGGGCTGCGCCTGGATTTCCAAGCAGTGCACTAGGAACAGTGGGACTCGTGACATTGGCATATCCTGGAAGATTCTGGGAGTTGACTTGGGACCCGATTTTAATCTGTGTAATACAGTATTCCCGTTAATAATAATGTATAATTAAGACATCCGTTAAAAATCCATAACGTTAATTTAATGGAGAAAATCTAATACAGTTCTATTGGAATTTTTACGTTAAATTAACTTTAACGGGCTTTTAATGGATGTCTTAATTAGATCTCATTATTAACGTGAATATTCCACAAATTAAAATTGGGCCCTCGAAGTTTTAATGAAAAAAGTTACAAGCACAAATTTGAAATTGCCATTTTTGTAGCCCCCTTCTCGGGGTGGGCTTGAAGGCACGGCCAGAGGTGCCGGCCGGGCTGGACAGAGCTCAGACACCAGATTCTGATCCCAGTTTTGGTGGCACAAATCCAAAGCCACTCTGTTGACTACGCCAGAGTTTCATCTTTACACTCACCTAACTGAGAAAGGAATTCTACTTTTATTCTTTTATATCTATATATAGATATTTATATAGTGATATTTATATATAGATATATCTATATTTATATAATGTTCAATAATCTAACAATAGTACTTTTGTTTAAAAATCCCTCCATCCCATATGTCTCGTCATAAACCGTAATGGAGATTTAAATATATATATATATATCTGAGGAATAAAACAAACTGAAAATAATCCATTTCAAACAAATCTTTGGCAGCAACATGGTTAAGCATAACTATTTGAACAACTTGCACAGAAGATTAACATTGTTCAGAGGTTTTTTGGCTCAGAATCTGTTTTAACTTAATAATTCTTGTACTTACTGTGATGTATTGATCCCTAGTGCAATGACTGGATTGGGCAACCCAGGTGCAACAGTAATAGCTGCACAGAATAGAAACATTTCCTTTAGACAAACTATCCCAAAGGGGTTATAAATAGGAAATGGACATTACCATGAAAAGTAAAGCTTCCAATGTGACTGCATCTTGTGTAGCACACTTGGACATTAAACTATGAAGAATTTTTTTTTCCTGTCAAGTGTTACAAATTGACGAAATAAGTACATCAATGTTCTCAGTCATTATCTTACTTCAGTGGCACTTTGTTTTAGTGACAGCAAAAAGGGACAGTGGAGACCAGACAGCCCCAGTGCAGTTTATCAATGAAAATCTAATATCGTCCATAAGCAGGGGAGTGGAAATCAATACTTCATTACCAAATTGTTAGTGAGGATGAAGAAGAATAGCAGGAGTTTTTTGGCAGCCTCCTCGGTCCGGGTTGCTGTGAGTTCAATGTCAGGGCCGCGGTGGCGAGCGGGGCCGGGCGCGGAGCTGGGCGGCAGAGCTGGACTAAGGCATTCGTCCTGCAAGCACAACAACAACAACAACACGGCCACGGTTACACGCTCTGCTCGCAGCCACGGGCACGCCTGCAGGCGAGCCCTGCTCTCGTTGGTGCACCCACAGGCTCACGACGAGCCAGGCACACGAGTGTGGCTGGAAGCGCCGGTCCACAGCCACGCAGGGATCGTGGCTGAGCTCCAGCTGAGGCTCTGCCTGCTCACTGAGCCCCTACTCTGCTCCTCCCCGTGTCAGGGGCTGTGCTTTGCCCGTTCCCACGGACCCCTGTGACTGGCATCAGATTAAGTGGGGTCCCCTCCTTCCTGTCCGGAGCCCAGATAAGGCCATGTCCCTTCCTGTTCGCTCTCTTTTCCCCCTCATCTCATGGATTCAACAAGCTTGGAGAACCACGTCGGGGAATTGGAGCCTCTTTTGTATCTTTGCCCATCTCCTGATTCGCCTTCCCTCAAGGCCTCGTAGATGTGGGCTAGCCTAGTAATTTGGGGGGCTGAGAGGGGAGGCGCATCATCCCCCGTGTTCCTTAAACTTGGAATTCCTTCCTGCAGCCAGGCAAGGACATGCTCCAAAATCCTCATGGAGAGCTGGACATCTCGGTGCCCACAGAGTCTCCATTACCCCATATTCCTGCGTTATTCCTATTTCTTGTGGCACCTCCCCAGCATTAAAAGCCATCTTCCAATGGACCTTTTCCATCCTGCAGCTGCTAAAAGTGCTAAGTGACTCAAGTTGTGAAGCTACTGCTACACTGAGACAGAAGGGCCTTGTTTTATTTAATTTCAAGATGTGGGTTTAAAAGTTCAGTCTGAAGTTGAGTTCTGCTTTGCTTATAACCTGGGAGAAAGATACTGAGGAAAGCAGTAGGGAAAAAACCAACTGGAAAAATAGGGTGAGAAATGAGGCAGGCAATAAGTAGAGTGAAAGTCAATCTGGAGAGAGCACAGAGGAAAAAAAGAGCTTCAGTGGGCAGAGAAATATGTTACTGAAAAATATATTATCTGCTCAAGGCCATGGATATTTCAGCAAACACAACTCAAATCCTGCAGTGTGTTCTCTGTGTTCTGGCTAAATCAACTGGAAATTCAGTAGCAGCTTTATTTAAAGTAAAATAAACTCAGCTTTTCAAAAAATTCCATATGAAAACAAAAAAGTCCATTGACTTCATGCTAGTTAGTTTATAATTTGGTTTGGTTTACAATATCTTCACCTTTTCAGTTTTCACAGTAACGCTGAGTTTTGCATTGGAAACCCAGACCTGCTGTGGAGAAACTGTTGGAAGGGAACAGGAGGTTTTGGCAGCTGAATGTAGAGACTTTTGGCAACTGAGGATGCATGGAAGTCAGTTTGAAATTGTGGTGAATACCTTGGATCATTATTCCCACTTAGAAGATATTAAAAGCAATCCATGCTGACACTTTAAGATGTTGCTTTTAGATTTCAGAGGTAACGCTCCAGAGCAATTCTCACTTTGCAAAGCTATTATTTTTCACTGCAAAAGGGCAGAGCTGTGCCAGTTTGTACCCTGCTCAAATGTTAAAGAAATCCAGAAGCATTGCTATTGTAGGGCCTGGAGCTGACACACAGCAAACGCTGCAGCCAAACTCTCACTGTGGGATCACCTCTGCAAACGATCCAGGGGAGACTGGGCTTGGAACAGGCACTGGGCTTTACCCTTCCAAGAGGTTTCCAGGATGGAAAACTCCCTGTGACATCCCAGTGAGTCCGGCCTTGGATCATACCAGGCCCTGCAGCATCTGCCTCCCTCACCGAGGTGGGACAGAGGCACCACGGCTGTGGTGAGGGGCAGTGGTGACCCAGCTGAGGGCAGGAGTGGTGACCCTTCACTAGATCAACCCTGCCTGCAGAACATCATTAGGATAATTAAGCCAAATTAGCATCACTGAAAGTGCTAAATGTGGGAAGGAATCTTGGTGTTACTGCAGAGCACTGGTTCCCTGCCGGTGGGAAATATTTATAAAAGCTTGGATTGGAAAAATGAAAAGCCAGACTCCTACCTCCTTTTCTTTTTGTGCCATTGTGAGGAAGGCCCTGAGACTTTTGAAGCAGCATAGCAATATCCCCGGTCACTTCCCTGGTCACTTCCCTGTCACAGAACAACACTGAGATCACTGTTAGCCCTGGGCAGACGCTTCAGAGCCACGCTGGTCACAGGGAAGGTCCATGAGAAACTCTTCTGGCAACAAATAAACTTTTGAGGCTCAGCGTCCACGTACTTGACTAATGGTAACATCTATGCACAAGTCAAATCAATTGGGACTTGGCATTGATTTCCATGGGATAAGTACTTCACCCCTAAGGTCCTTTGGCCAACTGAAGTCTCCATCCTTGCGGGTTTTGTTGAGGCTTTTTTTTTTTTATTGATACCACTGCAGGCTGGGACAGGACTTTGGGAAATTAATTAGTGTGAGCCCTGATCAATAAGGGTCAGAGTTTATGTATTTCATTATCAAGTCTGTAAGAGATTCAGGGAGTTTGTGGAGAGCTTGTCACCTGCAGTCAGGGCAGAGCAGCCTGCACATTCCAACAGCACGTGGCTGGCAGAGTCTGGTGCTTCCCGGGCATTTGCTGAAATGTAGCTCACCCTGTGCCATAAAGAAAACTCCATCATTTAAATCATGTTCTGAAAACGTGGCTGAGGGTGTTCATTATACTGGTGTCTTGTACAGCATATGTGAAATATCAGTTGCAGATACTGAAGCTTTGCTTTTATTTAACACTAATTATCGAGCCATCAACAGATGTAAAAAGCCGTATCTATTTTAACGCGGACGTGCCAGGCCTCAGCACTCCTCCTAAGAGCCTCCTTCGCTCTCCTCGTCCGTGGCACAGCTCCCCTCTCCTCATCGCAGCAGTGCCAGCAGAACACAGCTGTGAAACCTCTGAAAGGGGAGCTCTGGACACGTCGGCAGCCCCAGACCACTGTCAAGGGCGTGCCGGCAGCTCGTGGCGCGGCTGAGCTGGGCTCTGGCAGCCTCGCCTCCCAGCCCCAGCGCTCCTCTGCTCTCCCCAGGGTCCCCTGTCCCACGCCAGCGGGCTGGCACGGCCTCCCGGAATGGTTGGGGTTGGAGGGATCTTGAATCTCACCTTGTTCCGCCCTTCCACGGACTCAGGGTGTGCAAACCCCATCCAGCCTGGCCTTGGGCACTGCCAGGGATCCAGAACAGCCACAGCTGCTCTGGGCACCTGTGCCAGGGCCTCACCTCCCTCACAGGGAGGGATTTCTTCTCACATCTCACCTCAATGTCCCCCCTTCACTCTAAAGCCATTCCCGTCGCTCCAGTTCCTGCTGAAGAGCCCTTCCAGCCTCCCTTTAGGGCCCCTCAGATCCTGGAAGGTGCTGTGAGGTCCTTCCAGACCTTTTCTTGGGGATTGCTATCACCATTTCATTTCTGGGTTCTGCCACCTCTTCAGTGGCCCAGACTGAGATGGGGTGAAACTCCAGAGCCAGGCAGATGACAGCAGCTTCATGCATTTTTAATGTTGTCTCTTGTACTTCCAGATCTTTGCTAATATCATTTTACCAGTTCCTATTTATGCAATGGGATAACAAAAATGGCAATATTCCTCTGTGATCCCCCCACCACAGTCCATGGGAGCCTGTGGATCAGAACTTTTCCAGGCTGCAGCTGTACCTATCACAATCAATTGCAGGACTCTTTAAAGGCCACATAGAAAGACACAGACAGGCCCTTTGTGGTTACCAAACATGTTATCTCTAGATGTCATTTTCGACCTACTTTTGCTAGATTTTTACAGCAGCACAAAATCTGTTCCTTAAAGAACCATGCCACGTGCACAGTACCTAGAAAGGGGGAAACAGCAAATCTGGATATATTTTATTTCATTTAGGACTCCTCTCACCATGAATTACAATGTTACAGGCTCTAAACGCCTTCTCGTTACCCATAATTATAACTAAAATTATATCAATCTAAACAGTAACTACTGGAATGATTCATCCTGATTGGGAGGAGCATGCTCCCTGGAGTTCTGCCTGCCCATCCATTTTAAAGCCTCGTGGCAGGAATAGCTTTCCAGAAGGTCATTTAACAGCACATTAAATAAATAAACAGAACATATTTGCTTCAGCAAACACACTCTAATAGGATGGGAAAACATTTTGGGAGAGGTAGGAATAACCCTGAAGAAAACCAAATCTTTTCAGTTCTCACCTTGCTGGGGGTGCAGCACCCACCCAAAGGGAGGCTCCAAGTGATGCCAGCAGGGACAATCCCTCATGTCCTGCACACTGAAGGGTCCCACAGCCCACCAGTGTCACCAGCAGGTCCCTGAGCCACTCGTGTCCCCGCAGAAGCCACCAGTCTTTGTATATTCACCCTCAGCCATACAGAGATGGAAGTGTGGAAAACATTTCTGATCTGTGCTTGGGAGAGTGTGGGGCAAGAGGAAGGAAATGTGGGCTCTGACTCAGCTGTTTCTGGGCTGTGTCTGCCTGAACACAGAGTTCAGTGCTCTAACACCAGCTGGAAGGATTTGCAGACCTTGCCTGGGACGATGCTTTTGTCCCCTTTGTCGGGAGCCTTGCAGGGAGCTGAGGCAGCAATGGTGCAGGAGGGACAAGGAGCTCAGTCCTGAAGGGAGCCAAACAGAAAGATGGGAAGAGACAATTTCCAAAGGCCTGGAGTGGCAGGACAAGGGGGAATGGCGTGCAACTGACAGAGAGGAGGTTCAGCTTGGATATCGGGAAAATATTCTTCCCTGTGAGGGTGGGGAGGTGCTGGCCCAGAGAAGTTGTGGGTGAGTCGGACACAAAACTGGGGCTGCAGCTCCCCGTGGCTCCAGAGAGACCCGATGGGATCCTGGGCTGCTGGAAACAGCAGGATTTGTGAGAGAGGCCAGGATCTCACCCCGAGCCCAGTATGAGCCTCGAGGTGACACAGAGCACAAAGGGCTGACATCCACCTGGTCCCCCCACTTGCTCCTGCACCCCAGTACAGAGGTGTCTGGAAGAATCACAGACTTGGAAAGAGAAAAAAAAATACAGGGAACATTTAACTTCTATTTCTTCCTATAAATAAAGTATAGCCATCAAATCACAATGTATTTGGGAGCACATGTTATTGACAGCCTATTCTTGGAGGGGGGGAAAAAAAGTGGATTTTTTGGCAAAGTTTCCTAAAGATTAAATTGTTCATTGTACAGGGCACCATCTGCCCTTGGAGAGAGATTTAGTTGATGGCAGCTGCAACCAAAGTGTGGAAGATAAAGCTGAATTTCTGGTTTCTTTTCAACTAGCAACTGTCATTACAGGTCATATGCAAACTGTGCCATTTTCTGTGACAAGCAGGTTCTGTAGGATTGGGTGCTCGCTACATTTTAAAGTGCCACCTGTAAGGATCCCAGACGAGAAACAGCTTTTGGAACACACCTTGCAAAAACAGTGAATTTACAGCACTTAAGACAAAGCAATTATGGAGCAACCATCTGGACAAGGGCTGTGTGCTCCAGACCCAGGTGCACTGGGATGGAGGTCAGGAGGAACTCGTGGGTCTCTCAAAGGTGCATCCCTCAATTCATTTGGGTGCTTAAAAAGGCTGAATTTTCTGCAAGAGTTCACTCAACTGTTGCATAATCCACCATTGCCTCCCTGTTTTCCTTGGAGTGTAATTCCTCCTGAGATTAAACCCCACATTTTTTAAACCCTGAAGAGAATTTCTAAATCACCAAACCAGAGGCTGCTGTGGGTGGGTTTTTCCTCAACCCCACCTCTGAGCTGCAACACTAAAATATCTCAATTCACTGTGAGGCAGCAAAGGCCACTTGACAGTGGGGAGATGCTGATTTGTCTCTGCACTCTGAGTTACTTAAATATCACACAAACCTCGTCCTGGCTACAGCAAACCCCTCCAGCAGGGAATTTTTTACCTCCTCCCTCTCTCCAGAACACTTTCAGAGGAGAATGATGTTCCCTTTCTCCTCGGAACAAAACGGGAGGGGAGAAGTTAAGAGCACACTGGTAGATTTTATTAGGACTAAGAAACAAAGCAAAACAAAAAAGCAAACCCAAAGCTCTTCCCTTTCATCCCTGCCTTGCTATGAAAATGCCTTCATATTTGCAGGCTTGCTGACAATATTTCAGGATGGTACATCACACACCGTCTCGTCTGGAACAGCAGACATTGTCAGTGCTGGGAGACAACCACTCTCTGGTTTGTACTTCACAAAGATTCTCTATAAAGCATTTCTATAGAGGGAAAAAAAAAAAAAAGATTTTTGAAATTCGTGAGTCTCTCAGCCTCTCAGACAAGGATGAGTTCTGGTTAATTTTTTTTCTGATGATTTCCACATTTTCTGCAAGGAAAAAAACCAGCTACCATTGCCTTAAGTCAGACTGAACTAGTTGTAACATGCCTAGAGATGAGATTCTTTTTTTTTTTTATGTGAAAGAATTTGCAGGACATAAATTCCTTGTTCTTAAGTTTATCCTATTCAGTTTAACTTGTTGGTCTTCTCTCCCATTTTATCACAGTAGAGGGTATCATGTTTTGAAATAGAAAATGCTACCATTGGTAGCTTTTTGACCAATCTGCTGTGATTGAATCTGTGCTTTTGGGAAATAAGATTATTTTAAAAATATTTTTAATATTTAAAAAATATTATTTAAATGTTATTTTAAAATATTTTTTAAACAAAGGCTTTGTCTTTCCAACAAAATATTGCTCATTATTTCAGGTGTCAGTGCCTCTGATGGCTCTGTGTTGTGCCCAGACCGTCCAAACCAAACCTCCTTGGGAAGGCTCCCACTTCCACGTCTGCTGCTGCAGGACAGAACCACACTCAGCCCTGCTTTTCCCTGGGGAAATAAATGCACCTTCCTCCATCCACACCTGACTGAGCCCAAATGCCTCCAGGACTGGGGCCTTTAAAGAGGCATCCAGAAATACATTTAATTTTTACGACTCTGCCCGTTTGGGTTCCTTTTTGCAGAGAGCATTATTGGGTGGGAGTGGAGGCTGCTCCTGTGAATTAGTGTGGGATCTGCTGCTTTCTCCTTTCTTTGTGAGGAAGCTCTTCAAACACAAATTCCCACCTTAAACCGCGAACGGGCGCGAGCCGCGAGTAAATCACGGGCTCGGCGGTGCCAGAGCCGCACATGCTCTTCTGCTGCTGATTTGTCTACAAAATATATCACATGCCACTTACTTGAATTAGGATCATGGGGAGAAGGGAATCATTAGAGAGTAGAAGAAACTCTAAGACATAAAGAAAACTTATCCGTTTGTCTCCTCAGCGCCGCCTGTTTTATTTCCTCTTCAGGCGCTGACAGCACTGATGAGGCAAAGGATGCTGTAATCCTGAGCGATTGCTTTTGGGGGGAGCATCATTAGGGCTGGAAGTGTTGGATACAGCGAGAGCTCTGCATTTCCAGGCCCTTCTCCCGGGTCACTCGGCCATGCTGGAAGGTGCAGGCACAGCCTGGATCAGGTATTTCCCTCCTGGAGCCGCTTCCTTTGCTCTCAGAGTGCCTTGGAAAGCCAGGTAAATTAGACTTGGAGAAAGGGACACTGCATCTTTGAGTAATGAGGCTGGGAAACAGGGAACACATTTTCCACTAGCTCATGTCTCACTGTATGGCATTCTGATTTCCTGACACTTCATAATAAATCATTGCTTATCACTCACATGGGAACATAACATGGTTCAAGTTAAGATTCGTTAGTGATTGTAAAGAAGAAACATGAATTGCTCTCTATCAGGGCTTTTTGATCATCTTTCCGTCCACTGCAGGTGTTTTTTTAATCAGAATATTTACAGGAGCCATTGTCTAAGGCATAAATAAAAAGGAGAAGAAAGAGCAGAAAATATGAATAATGAAAATGAATTTATTTGTCTTATTTATGTGTTTATGTAAACACTTGGCAATTGCTTTGCACAGCAGCTTGTATTCAGTGTCATGGGCTGCTGCACCAACATTAAGTTTGCAAAGCTGGGGTTTTAAATATATATACGTGCGTGTGTGTCTATAAAAAAACCTAAATGCCAATACATTCATTTTCTGGAGAAGAAGGTTCTAGCAAACACATCCAGAGCCTGTTTGCCCTTAGGATGGCTCCCACAGGGAAAAGAGAGGCTGATCCTGGTCCTGCTGGCCCACCTTGGACCAGTGGGAGTGGAAACCTGGCGAGCTCAGAGGCTGAGTGGCTCTAATGGGATGAGACTGGGATGCTCCCTGCAGCCAGGGTTCCATCAAATCAGTGGGAAACAGGGATTCACTTCAAAAAAAGGGATATCTGGGAGCTGGGACAACGTTCCTACAGCCCCTGTGCCCCCAGTGAGCTCAGGGATGGCAAATCCTGAGCTTGGATGGGTCGGGAATTGGGGAAGGGACAAGGGGAAATGGCCTCAAGCGGTGCCAGGAGAGCTTTAGGTTGGATATTTGGGAAAATTTCCTCCCCAAAGGGTTGCTCAGCTCTGGCAGGGCTGCAATCCCCACCCCGCAGGGATTTAACAGCCACGTGCTTGTGGCATTGGGGACACGGTGGCCTTGGCAGGGACAGGGAATGGTTGGACCCCAAGCTCTGAGGGGGCTTTTCCAACAAAACTGATTCCAGGATTCCGCGAATTCTGCTCTGTGTCCAGGCAGTTCTCTGCCTTCTCTGACCTTCACTGCATGGAATTTATTCCATAGTCACAACTTTTTCCTCAGCAGTTTAGGGAGAGGGCCGAAAAGCTGATGGGTTTATGGATGGTGTCAGTAGTGCTTTAGGGGAACAGGGAGTTTTGTATAAAAAGGCCTAAAAACAGAAAAAAAATGGGAGCTTACTTAAAGGACTATAACAAATATGCAGAAATTTTTCACAAAAAGGAAAAAAAAACACCTCTATTTCTTCCCTTGTTTTACAAATAGTCCTCCTTTAATTTCTTTCTTTATCTTTTGGGTCTGATTGTGGGAAGTACCTAAAACTTTGGGTTAACCTGAGAGAAATCAGATAAGGGAACTATTTGCTGCAACTATGGCTTTGATTATTCCCCCTTCAGTAATTTGCTTTTTACTACATTAATCAACAATATAATGTGTCATTTCTACTGCTCCCTGGCTGAATAATTTCCAAAACTACAAACAGCTTTCAAGATAGTTGCCAGACAGGCGCAAATTAATACTTTCAGAAATTGTTCCTAGAAATATTCCCATGAACAGAAGCTTTCACACCCTCTATTTGTGTAAAGAGTTGGCTCAAAAAAAAAAAAAAAGGATTATTTTAGGCAAATTCTTGCATATATTTTTTTTTTGGTTTTATATATATTTCTATCTAATATTTATAAAATATATGCAGTTTAGAATAAGCAGCCTTGGGAGACAAGATGGCAATGGAAGTCCATATGGAGTTAACTCTTTGTAGGATTAATTTAGTAGTTACAAAAATTGCTTTCATTGAAGCAAATAATCCCCTTGGCTTGTGGGACAACCTGAGTAAAATGGACATGACCCAGGGATTGTAAATTCAGCTGCCTGATCCAGCTCTTCCTCACAAATTCTAATATTTGTGGCTACTCCAGCCTCTGTCTCTGATCCCAGCCTGCTCTCCTAAACTCAGATTTCCTCCTCGTGTTTGTGGCCCCAGGAAGTGCCTGTAGGACTTTGCCTTGTGCTCAGAAAGCCCCAAGCCCTCTACAAGAAATGTGTTATGCACAAAAAATGTGAAACCCCCCTAAAATCAAATTTTTAGAAGAAACAAAATTCCTTCTGGTAAAGCGCAGCATTGGATGTATTTAGTATATGTTACCTTTCACCTACTACCAACCAAGAGATGATTAGAGACAAGAATTAAACCCCTCAACTCTAAACCAAGGAAAAACCATGTTTTTTCTAATATATCTGAGCCAGGCCCTGAATCTGCACTCACTTGAAGTGGTGTAGTGAATGGGAATATTCTCCATTTATTTTGGCTTATACTAAACTGGAATTTTTGCCCCATAAGCTTCCTGTAATTTTTATAAGTGGAATTGCCTTTGTCAGCATTCCTAATATTTCCCCATGGAAGTGATATTAAAAAATCAGCACATTTGCCCTACAATCTCACATTTTATCCTTAAGAAACAAGGACTTTCGGTAGATTTTTGTTGTTGTTGTTGTTCTCTCTTTCTGCAAGAAAATGGCTTAATAAAAATCTCAACCAGAGGCTGGAAGGAGACACTCTATCTTCAAAATGTTAATTCTCTCTCCAACCATGCCTGGGTTAAAAACAGATATTGAAACAGGGGAATAAATATTTGACAATGCTGTTAAGGCAACTTTGCTAACGATTTTTGAACAACCTCCAACTGAGGTCTAAATGTCTGCAATATCCATAAACAACTCTATACTGTCCAATTAGGGAGACAAAGACATAGAGTCCTGTCAGGAAGATTTGCATGGCTAAGTGTCTGAGATCAGGGAGCCGATGAGGGATCGCTGCCGTGCCGGGGGATGCACACAACGGATGACTATCATTAGGATATTACAGAGGCTTACACCTTCCCAATTACTGGCAGGATTCATTAGTTACTGCTGCATTTCCCTAATAGAATCCTCTCTCTTGGCTTATCGCTACCTTCCCTCTGTCTACATAAACCCACAACTCAGCAGTCGATCACCTATGAAAAATTAGACGCCGGAGCTTCCAGTGGCCTATTTAAAATGAAAAGGGAGTTGAAGAAGAAATAAAGAACAAAAAAAAAAGAAAAAAAAAGAAAGAAAAAGGGCTGGAATGCAGATATGTGGCATCAGATGGGTTTGGAATTCTCTTGCTATTGAACTGTTTGAGGGAAAAAATAATCAGTGGCAGCTGCAGAGAGCAGCATCGTGGTGGGTTTAAAAGCACAATGAAAGTGTTTTACACAGCCCTACGTACACACATGAACTGGAGGCAGATTGCAAAGTGACAATTACTTAAGGCCTGCTAGGCTGAAGTTTCCCAAGTAAGATTGGTGAGGATTCCAGGGGCTCAGTGCTGCTGCAGTCGGCACAGCCCCATTAAAGATAATGGTGTGAGCATTTCCATGCTGTCATCGTGTTGCTATCAACAGCATTATCAGTATCAACTGCTTCTACAATTATGCACAATGCACAATTATGCTCTTCCTGCACAAAGACTTAGCAACCACCAAACTCGTTTTCTTTTTAAATACACTGAAAAGAGTGTAGATTTCAATCCTTCATCTGCTCACAGATGAAATAACATTTCCAAATCATCACTGATAGCATTTTTTTCCTCCCATTCTAAGGATGGCCAACTGTTCTCAGCGATTTCTATTACATTTCCTACCTATTATTTCATGTAATGGCATTCCTTAAATTTTAAATTAGCTTTGAAGAATAAAAATAATTGAATTCCTGCTGTTTTGTGTACATAGAGGGTGACAGGAGCTAATGTGATAATTTAAACTGTAAATGAGTCTTCACTTTGTGTTCATTAATTACAGCTAATTACTGAATTACAAACCTTCTTGGTTAGGCACTGTTATGTATTCATGTAGCATGTTGGATTTCCAGCTGGTAGAAAACTGTTTTATAGACTTACAAGCTGACACACCAAGCTAGCGCCGAAACAATTCCGTGGGAGAAATAAAGGGAGGGCGGGGGGCACTCCACTGCTCCTGCTCTTTGAATCCAGGCAGGGAGGAGAAACAGGGCTGCAAACCTGAGCCTCAGGTGAGCCAGGATCCCGTGTGGATAATTAGGAAATATTTGCTGTGTTTGGGAGGCAGCAATGTTGAGTTTGAGCTCACGTTTGGGGGAAGAGCCTGCCGTGCTCGGTCCTGTTTTACACCAGAGTCAATTCCCTGCTTTAAGCAGAGTTCCTCCTTCTCAGGGCTCAGCAGTGAGGCAGAAATGCCCCTGGAAATGGGGCCAGTGCTCCCAGCACTGCTCAGGAGCGGCAGGACGGGAATGGCAAACGGAGCATCCCAGGCAATGTGCATTGTGCTCCATCCCCGAGTGCTCATTGTTCCTCACTGAGGGAGCGCCTCCACCGCTGTAGGGCTGTCTGGAGCATTTGCTCAACAGTCTCTGCACTGAATGGCTCTGTCTGAACCTCTCCTCTGGATCCCTTTTGTCTGCTGATGGTTTTCGTGGGAGCTGAAGTCTGTCTGTCTGCAGGTGAGCAGGAGGAGCAGCCCGGTGGCAGGATCAGCCATGGCCAGGCTGTGCGAGCTCAGTGCCCAGGGAGGCAGCTGTGGCAAGTGCAAAACAAAGAAACCCAAACCTCACCTGCATTGCTGTAAATACACAGACAGAAGACAGAGATTTCCCCTCTCACTGGCATTTATTTGCCAGTATTTTATGTGTTTTGTTCTCTTTTAACTATACAGACCAGCAGCCTATCCAGATCCCTGAGCCCACACCTGCCCTGCCACAGGTAACCCAGCAGAGACTGCAAAAACTACTGAGTCAAATCATTACCTGAAAACTGATTAATTAAATTAATCTGTCACCCTCTTGGTCTCCCAGGCTGGGGACTGAGGAGACACAGAGCAAGGGTTCAGTGCTGGGCCTGTAGGGCAGATCCTTCTCGCAAGGTTTGGCCTGTACTGAAGGAGTTCAGCTGAATAATTATGAACAGCCAGAAATTAAGAGCCAGATCCTCAGCTGATGTAAAACTATGTAGCACCATTAATTTCAGGAGAGTTCTGCTGATTCCCAGCAACTGAGGAACAGCTCAATAGGTCTGTAATAATAAAGACTCTGCTGAAAAGCCCCTTAAAGCAGCAACACTAATGTGTGACTGCTCACATAAACACCAGTTCAATGACAAGGCTTTTCTGCCTAAGAACTAGTCTGTGTCTTCAGGTTTCATGATAAGTAGTAGGCTTTTGTCCTTAAATAATAATTTTCATTTGGAGAATGGCACAGTGACTTGTTCTAACACCAACAGAGATTCAGCAGTAGGCTTCTCAATGGGATTTGTGTCATGTCCTATTCCCTCATCACCTTCCCATGCTGCCTCTTCTCTTTCAGGGTATGAAAAGAGATGGGGGAACCAGGGCAGAAAAGATGTGCAGGCAGAAATTCCTTTTATTCTGTGGGTAGTAACTCTCTGCTATCATATAAAGATAATGACTTTCATTAATCTTCTGTAGGTTTTTAATCAAAGGGTTTTTTTCACTCCATGCAGAGACACTACTTAAATGCTGCTAAATGTTAAGTAAAAATGAGAATTCTTGAGATCAGATACACAAAAATGGTGTGAGAGATAGCACAGTGCAGCACAGTGGCCACGGAGGCTCAGCACTAGAGGTGGGTCTGCTGTTGAGGAAGTTACCAGCCACCATTTCCAGGCAGTCTTTGACCCAACTTGTTTTCATGTCTCACTCCTTTTCAATCTCACTGTCTCTGGCATGCAAATCTGCACTGAAACTGAGCCTTCCAAATGTGCCAGAGGGAAGCAGGGGCCTCACACCTATTGGCAGATCAGTGCACCTAACGCCCTTTGGCTTTTTTCCCCTCTTTTTTAACAGAAAGGCTGATTACTCCATTAGCTGAACAACTTGGAAGAAATGACAAGGAACTAACAAGAGGGTAACACTGTATTTTCTATTTGTTTTCCTCCCTTGCAGTGGTGCTAATTAGAGTTCTTGATACAGAGCTCGGGGAATGCTGATGAGAAGCACACAAAAGGCTGGAGTGCCTCTTCTGCAGAGCATTGGATGCTCAAACCCAGCACCCTCTGGACTGTCACTGCCCTGCTCCCCGACCCTGCCTCATCTTTGGGACATCACGGCACTTGATTTTAGAGGTGGGACAGACCAGCCTTTCTGATACCTGAATCCTCACCTAGGGGCGAGTAATTCACCTTAACTCCCAGCTTGTCATAACAAAATACATTTTCAAGCAGAAATACCAAACCTGCGTGGCAGAGGCGGGAAGGGAGGTGGGGATGTGTCTCCAGAGGGGGCCTGGGCTCTGTGCTGCTCACAGGGCAGGGCTGCACTCGCTGGGAGTCCTTGCTCACCATCCTTCCTGCAAAGCCTCCCTCCCTGGATCCAGCTGCTTTGGCAGCTCTTTGGGCAGGCCAGCCTCAGAGGTTGGGAGGAAGGCAGACACTGCCCTCACTTCCCAAATGCCACCAACAACAGCTTCTCCTTCAAAGCTTTTTCCACCCCCTCCTGGACTCGGGAAGGGGTCGTGGGGATGGAGGCTGGGAGGGTAGGACAGCACCTCTTTCCCATTCACCAAGGTTTGATTCCCTTTATGAGCACGATCCGCCAATCCGTAATCAAGGGTTAATTTCACAGCTCACTGCTTCATCTAGCATAATATCCATTCAGACTAATTAAATCTGTCTAATAATGTGAGTGTCTTTGTCTTTGTTCTTTCCATTCTTTGTTTTACACCCTTCACATCTCATCTCCAGAACTACACGCCATCACACTCTGCTTGACAAGCAGAATCCATCCCTAAAATTAAAACATTCCTGACCTATCTGCGATGACAAGGCAAGCAAGCTTCACAGCGCTGCGGCCCATGAAGGGAGCTGACACATTTGTTTTTAATTTCAAAAGAGTAGAAAGTGAAGATCTGACCCTGTCAATCAGGCCCTGTGACAAGTTTAATCATTGCTGCCCCACAAAAATCACGGCTAAATAGGAATGCAAATAATGTATCACAGGGCTCTTATAAATGCTAATCAAGGAGAAGTAATCAACTGACAATTTCACTGATCTCCTTTCTGAAGAAGTCAGTCAACGCACTGTCTCTGGACCACAAAGAGAAGAAAAGACAAAAGGCATAGATGCCGTTTCCCAAAAAAACCTATCCTTTTTCAGGGTTTTCTTTTTCTTTTTTATAGAGAAAAACAGAGAATTCACTGTTTTTGATCCTCCACTGAACTTTAAAGCAAAGCTGTTTCTCAGGAACTTGAACAGTTATATGTCAAGTGTACTTTATTAACAGTACCCTCCCAGCCCAGAGACAGCACTTGGAAACTTCTGCTAAAATAAAAATCTTCATTTGTCTTTGTCATTCATCCATCTTCAAAATTCTTCTCCATCTTAACAACTTCTGTCCTCTACGGGCAATATATTAAGTGATATATGAAGTTTTACAAGTGGAAAGCTAATAGTTGAGCTCACATTTTTTTTTCTAGCAGCTCCTCTCCTCCCAAACTGAAAAAAGAAATATCATGCTTGGGATTTATTTCAGTGCAAAGGCTTTCTTCAGCAGCAGGATTTTTAAACTGGCTCTCCTTTTATGACCTTTTTAATGTGGTAAAGAAGAGACAGCTCAGGTATCGTTCCAGTCCTTCACTCACAAATTCTGCATGGCAAGAAATTGTGACTTCACCTAGGTGTGGAGCAGAGAAGGGCCCAGGACAGGCAGATGCACAAGGCCTGTAATTCAATTTACTGTTCTCCTCTCCTGGGTCCTGACAGGGCCCATCCAACCTGGGAGTCACTGCACTGGCACAGAACAAAAGGAGATGGTTTGGCCGAGGATACTCAAGGCAGGGAGATGTAAGCAGCATAAAGATTGCTCTAAGAGGTAGAGTTCAAAGAATCTGCTTGTTTGAAGTTTGGTTGGGGATTTTTGTTGTTATTAAACTATTTCTCTACATGGAGTCAGTAGATGAAATAACCTGAGGAGGGCTTCAGCAATGGAGTCTTGGGCTACCAGCAGGGTTTGGAAGCAGAAATCTTCCTGTGCATCACAACCTGGTGCTTGGCAGCCCGTGGCTGTTACCCACAGCAGGGCAAAGCAGCAGAGCAGCTGCATCAGAGTCAAACCTTTGTCCTGGGTTGTGTTTTGTGTTTGCAGGGCCGAGTGACACAGCTCAGAAGGGCTGACAGCAGCTGCCACACAGGATGGGCAAGGTGCCACCAAACCCCTTCCAGACTGCGCTCTCAATCACCCAGATTTACACGTGAGCAAATTAAAGTGGGAATAATCTTTGGCCAAAGCCAAGTTTCCAACTTGCAGAAGCACCGGGGCAGCAGCAGAAGCTTCGGTAGCACTTCAGTGAGAAGTGAGAGCTGGAGTTTGTCACCAGCGCTCACTGCCAGACAGGGATGTTCCAGCAGCAAACTCTCCATGCAGGATGAGCCTGGAGGGTGGGAGTAGCAAACAGAAAGAGGAATTGAGAAGCACTTTGCAGTTGTCATGTCACTTAGCAACAACCTTTCCCTGTGCTCATCACCACGGGTGTAGCAGGGAGCCTGCACAAAGGCTGGGCCAGTGCAGGAGGGCCAGGGGAGCTCCAGCAGCCCCTGATCACACAGAGCTGTCATTCAGCACTGGAGACACGGCCACGTCGGCCACCCCGCTGTCCTCGGGCTTCAATAAACCCCTGGATAAAAAATAAACCCCTGAATAAAGCCCTGGATCCAGCCAGCACTGATCCTGTGCTGAGTAAAGCCCTGGATTCAGCCAGCACTGATCCTGTGCTGAGTGAATCCCTGGATTCAGCCAGCACTGATCCTATCCTATGCTGAGTGAACTCCTGGATTCAGCCAGCACTGATCCTGTGCTAATGCAGAGTAAATGGCACAAAGAAGAGGAAACCAGATTTCAGCTCCTTGTTTCCCAAGGGAATTCCACTGGTGGGGTCACTCTTCTGTTTGCAGGTTCATTCTCAGATAAACTTATTTTTATTTTCTTAATTATTTCAATTTTCCAACTTCTTCTCACTCTCCTCTCTCTTTACGTGCTGGATTTTCATAAAAAGGTCCAGATTTGCAAGTCCTCAACCCCTGACACTTCTTCCATAAGTTAATGCTGTGGATCCTATCAGCTATTTCTGTCAAGTGGAGAATGTGCCTGAGCCCTGATAAACAGAGGAGTAGGTTCCTTCCTGCAAGGTGAAGTGGCTGAAATTAAAAACTCTGGCACAAAACCAGAGATCTGTGCAGGCCACTTGGCAACTTCTAAGGAAGATGAAAAGTCAGGCACCTCTCTGCTTTAATTATATCACTTGTCTTCATTTGTTTAGCTTCAAAGAGTTAGGATTTCATTATTAGCTGTCCCCATACTAGCAGGGACCAGCTGAAGGGCTGATTGTGGAGACAGCACAAAGAAACCTGTGGTTCAGGAGTTCCTTGAGCTACTGTTCTACTGTTCAGGAAAAAATGAAGTGGAAGAAGCAGACCTGAGGGTCTGTTATTTGTATGGCTGCTCTCTGAATATAAAGCTCTACAAAATGTATGAAATATTACACAAATAGAGCAATAGTATGTGCCAAATTAATAACATGCATTATCCAGCAGCCATGCAGTGATGCTTATTGTACAATCCTAAATCATCCTAATGGGGAGGAAAAAAAAATCAGAATCCATCTCTTTGTGGCTGAGTTCCTCTCCTCACAATTACCAAAAGTGACTCTTGCACACAGAATTGTTTGAGATGCGTGATGGAAAGCTGGGCATTGCCAAGTGACCGGAGCACAGCACTCCCAGCCAGGGCTCTGCTCCTGCTCTGCACTCAAAGCCCGTGCAGCACAATGCCAGTGAGCCTTGTTGTGGGGTGGAGAGCACAGCCTGAGTGCCAGCACCCTGTCAGACACAGGCACACACCTTCCCTGCACCCAGGCCCTCAGCTCTTGGGAACACCTGGGATTTTCTGAGGAGGAAACGTGTCCTCACCACGCTGCTCCCCGAGCCTGCTGCTGTCCTGCCTGGACACACACACGCTCCAAATCCAAAGAGGCCTTGCCAAACAGACAAGAGACTCTTATTTTTTACAGCTGAGTTTTGTTTTTGCAGCTGCCAAGTAGCAAAGAAAAGCAACCCTGGTGATCCGGCCAGAGGATGTGTCCAAGAGGCTTCCCTGGAGGGGAACCATCACAAGGAGCCACTGCTGCCAGGAGCCAGCACAGGGTGGTGTTAATGAAGGTCTGGCTGCTCACTGTGCTCAGCCAAAAAGCCAAGGAAACGCTGCAAAGGTGAATGAGGTTTTGGCACTGTGAGGGCCTCGTTTCCAGCAGGGCTCAGCCCTGCTGAGGCTGCACAAGGTGAGCTCTGCTGGGCTCCACTCTGCAGCTCCGGCTGATCCTGTGCCTGCCCTCTGTCACCTCACACACCACCAAAATCAGCAAAGGCAAACCCTGAGCAGCCCTGAGCTGGGAAATGCTCTCTCACCAGTCAGTGCTGCTGGGAGGAAGGGTCAGTTCTGCCCTCGTGTGAGCAGGGCTCCCGTGGCTGCCACGGGCTGTGCTTTGGGACTCCTGGACCCAAAAATGACACAAAGAGAAGGGTCTTGCTGTTTTGTTGTCTTGCAGGGGCCATGCAAAGATTATTTGTGCCTTAAAACCTTCTGGACACAGGTGTGACAATGACAGAAACCAAAACCTCCTCTGAGCAGAGCAGTATGGACTGGCACAACTCAGGGCAGTGCAGACTGGCATGGCCTGTTCAATCAAAGACTTTCTTGCCTGGCCTGAAAGGGGAAATTCTGCAGTAAAAATCCAAGTGTAGAGAGGAGCACAAGCTACAAACTCCAGCAAATGAATGCTATTATCTTACACTGAGAATACATTAATATAGATGACCGTTACATAACACACATTAACATAGAGTAATAATATATTTACTCAATATAGGCATGTTTTGACACAGTGCAAGCTGTGTGCAGTTGCTTAGAGAATTGGGGATTGTATATTTTTACCAATATACTGAAAAATTTAATTGCAAAAAAAAAAAAAAAAAAAAAAAAAAAAAAAAAAAGAGATGGTCTTGGGGCTACTTTGGTACAATTCTGACAACTCGAGGTAAAATTCAGAGGAGCTTTGGCTCCCGTGCCTGGAATAATTGAGCTATCAAATGTGTGTCTGTCAGATGTCAGTCATGTAACTGCACCTCAGCTGCACGTGATGGATTGCACCACGAGCCAAAGGCTATCAGCTCAAATCTGTGTGTGCTTCAGCTGGGAAATCCATGCTGGAGCAGGGATGGATCCTGCAAAGAGCTGCAAGGGCCAGGCCCTGCTTCTGGTCACTAAAGCACAGCTGCTCTTCTGTGTCATTTGGGGACTTGAGCTCCTTAGCTGTGATATTTTTGTTCCAAATCAAAAGGAAGAACAAAAGAATCACAGAAAAATTAAGACTCTCCTATGTTGTCCTGTGGGAAACTCATTTGTTGTACAAATCTGCTGGTAGAACAAAAGTTTGGTTGTAGCCATATGAGAATTAAAGGGAAAGTTAAATGGAAGAATGTTATGTGATTAAAGGAACAAAAACAAGAAAAAAAAAAGGAGGGGGAAAAGAGGCAGAAAAAAATGTAAAATCAGTTGAAAAATAACCTCTGCATTCCATAAATCCAGGCATGTTCATTCTGGCTTTCCCATCACACCAAACTTTACACTGCACATTTCTCTTCAAAGCCTGGAGTGCCTCTCCACAAGGTGCCAGGCTCTGCACTGCACAGCGCTGCTGGCCAGCCCTGCAAGGATCCTGCTTTTCAAGAAATAACAGATTTCTCCTGAAATCCCAGCTTAAGTGCCCAGTCTGACCTCTGCAGTTTGAAACCATGGGCAGCCCAGAATATTGGTGTGCCTTGAATGACTGCTCCTTTACCAAAACAATACACCAAAAGCAATCTTGGCCCTTTTTCCCTTTTACTTTAAGCTGATTAGAAAGTTGGTTCTGTAGTTGATTAAGTTCTGCAGAAACTGGGCTTGTGATGAATCATTAAACAAAGACATTTTTTGTACAGCAATAAAGTCTCAAATGATTAATTAAGGGCACAATGCCAAAACAAGTGTCTTTGTTTAAAACGCAGTGGACAAGACAGGCTTGGGAAAGTTGATGTCTTAAGTAGACGCCACAACATGTTTTTAATTATGTTCAGGAAGAAGAACAAGAATGGGAATTGCCAACTGTTTGGAAAGATAATTTTTTTTTTTAGAAGAAAGATTAGAATAAAAAATAACAAACAGAGCATTATTGATTTAACACAAATGCCATTTGTTGGGCCTTTTGTAATTTCCTTATTAGTGTCATCATTCTGGAGTTCATATGCTCCCTTCTGTTATAGCATTTGGCACGCATTCAGCTCCCAGCAATATGATACAGTAAACATTCAGTGACTGCTCATATTAAAATGTTTTATTTGTTGTAGGAGCAGCAGTGATGAGGCAGTGCAGGTCCTGAAGCAGCCGGGCTCTGCGGGGCTGTGAGTGCTGCTGGAGCAGCCCAGCCCCTGCAGCAGCTCCCCAGTGCCTGCCAGGCCCGGGCACTGCTCAGGGCACAGCTCACATCTCCCTCCTCCCCGGGCCACTTGTTGTCTGCAGATGATATACCTGTCCTTGGGGACGTCCCACGTGTTGTTTTCAGTCTCGATTTTAGAAGATTCTGTGAGTTTTATCCTAGAGGTTATTTCACGCCTATTTTAACAATCACAGAAATGATCAGTCCTGCGTTTTTAGGTAGGGCAAACTGTTTTGGATGCTTCAGTAGAGAGGAATCACACAATCATTTAGGATGGAAAATGAGTTCCATACTAAATCCCAGCCCATCGAGTCCAGCCTGTTCCCCATCCCCACCCTGTCCCCAGCCCAGAGCTCTGAGTGTCACCTCCAGCCCGTCCTGGGACACCTCCAGGGATGGGGATCCAAACCTCCCTGGGCAGCCCCTGCCAATGCCTGACCACCCTTTCCAGGGAGAAATTCCTCCTGATGTCCACTCTGACCCTCCCTGGCACAGCTTGAGGCCATTCCCTCTCATCTTGTTCCCTGGAAGAAGAGGACAAACCCTACTTTTCTACAAGTCCAGGAGAAAGAAGTAATTAAAAACATAATTTGGCCTTTCCCACGCCTCTGGGGTGGGCGTGGGACCTCCTCAGCCTCCTCATTTGTCGTGCCAGAAATGGCACACTACAGGTACAGAACCAGGCTGGAATTCCACAGCCTTGCTAGGACCAGATTTACATATTAACACCTCCCATTAACACCTCCCAGCCTTAATGAGACCGAGCCATGAGCATCTTCAACCTGAGAAAAGAGGAGAGCAGACCTCTCAATTTTCTTTTCAGTCCTCCTGCTTATGTGGTGATCCAGAAGAAAAATGAATGCATAATTCTTTCTGGTGAACACACCATGAATTCACCTGTGGGTCTGTGACAGAGGGAAAGTTTTTTGATGTGGATTTCTTGTGAAAGCAGAGCCAGGGGCACTGCTGGGGAAGAGGCACAGGAAAGGCTGGGCTGGGCTGACCATGGGCTGAGGAGAGCAGTGGCTGTGGGATGATTTAGGACAGCAGCCAAAAAAAGCCAAATCTGCCACCAAATCTCCCTCTGAGGCCTGGGCCTGTCCTGGGTGTCCATTCAGAGCTCAGGACATCAAATAAACACAATAACTAATCAGATACAGCAGGCTGTCAAATCTATAGGGGTGCTGTAAAACTTGTAAGGACCCCCTTAGGCAATAATGAGAGTGGGGTGTGTAAATTCTGCACACAGCAAAGCAGAGAGATCCTAATGGGCCTCGGGAAAGGAAAGAAAACATCGGTGGCATTTACAGCAACAGAAAGATGTGCACAAACCCCCCACAATTTCTTCTCAGGCCTGAAACATTTAAAATGCATATAAGAAAAATAAAATTTCTGGTTTTTTTAAAATTTGGCTGTACAAGAAATGATAACACCTTTTTTTTTTTTTTTTTTTTTTTTACCCTACATGTAAAGCCAAAATAGCAGTTAAATAGCATTAGAAAAGGTTTCTCTCATGACCTTGGAAAATGGGACTAAGCTAATCTTGGGACAGCTTTACCACACACAAGCAAACACTGGACACCAAACTTTGGTTCCTGTTGTTTGTGGAAGAGACAAAAGAGTCTCAGCCAGGAATCCTCAGCTGGTTTTCCCATGGAGCTCATCCCAGGATGGGAAAGCACCAGTGACAGCAAACCTGAGGAAATCAGGGATGAATCCCACAGGGGTACAGGGATCATTTAATGCCATGGGAACATGGAGAAAGGATCCTGCTGGGTGCTGCATCCCCACTGCTCCTGCCAAAGGTGCTCCAGATCTGATAACGTGTCTTCCTGAAAGCAAATATTCTTTCCAGCAGGTTTTTTTTCATGAGTTCATATGTTTAGCCATCAAACACCTCTTTTAAATTGAGGAATATTTGTTAAATCTCCCCACGCCAGCCCTCAAGAATGGTCAGAAAAGAGAGCTGCGAGGGGTTTGGAGCAGCTGGAGGCATTTCAGGGTGACCCTGCCTGAAGAATGGACCCATCAGCAGGAAATTATCCAGGAGCTATTCCTGTGCACTGCTTTGTGCAGCAGCTCTTAAAAGCAGGAAGATTTCCACGCTGCCCTTTCCAGAGTCACTGCACATCTTGGTTTACCGTGGCCTTATGCGATCCCCTGCAATGGAACCACAACAAACCCCGCTCCTCCCTCTCTTCATTACAGAGAATTTGCCTTTTCAAATGGAATTCTGGAAGGCAGCAAGCAGCAGGTTGGGAGGCTCAGTCATCTGAAGGTATTTACAGTGGCTGCTTCCTTTGAAGGCAGAAATGTCCCATCAGAGACCAAAATAGCTGAGGGGACCTGTGGCTCACAGAAAGGTGTTTTCCCCTCATGGGAACAGAATCATTAACTTTAAATAAGTCGTCCTTAATCTCCTGAGCTGTGCAAACAAACAAACAGATAGAAAAAACCAACGGAATGTTTTCCCTCTGCCTTTCAAAAGCACAAACAAAGGCTCGTTTGCCAGATGGACGCTTTCAGAGCTCGCAGAGGGTTGGGGAAAGGCTGATCACTCAACAGTGTTTCCTGACGGGCTATGGGGGAGTTTGCTCAGAAGCTTCGTGGTGCTTTAAGATATTCCAGGATGCACGAGCATAGCGTCTGCCTTCCAGCCCGCTCAGAGTGGGGGTTTACAGCTTGGCAATAAACTGCACAGTTCCATTCAGGATGCTGCAGTGCCCAGCCGTGGGAGTGGGAAGGCAAAAGGCCATAAAAAAGACAAAAAAGACCAAAATTCCTAGCACTTATAGCTGCAAAACATGTGAGTGAGATCACAGAATCACACAACCACTGAGATTGGAAAAGACCTCCAGGATCATCCAGTCCAAGCTGTTCCTGATCCCCAGCTTGTCACAGGTGGGGATCCTGTGATCCCCACAGCCAACTGAGTGCCACCTCTAGGAATTCCTTGGGCACCTCCAGAGATGGGGATCCAAACCTCCCTGGGCAGTTCAAGGTCTGATCCCCCTTTCCATGGGGAAATTCCTGCTGGTTCCTCCCTGAGCTGTTCCCTCTCCTCCTGTCCCTGCTCCCTGGGAGCAGAGCCCAACTCCCACCTTGCTACAACCTCTCCTGTATTTTAAATCCAAAATACAATTTTTTTACAACCGTTTCAGATCTGTTTGTGTGAAGTATGGCCAAGACCCCACCACGCTGACCCGGAATGCCGAGCTGGGTAACTGTTGGTGCAGGGGTGCACTACCAACACAGAGAACTTTTAATAACAATTTTGCAAGGCTACGTGGCAGCCCTGGGTTCTCACCTAACAATGCAGATGCAAATTGGCATTCATAATTTACAGAAGTCCTTTTTGTGCACCCCAGCAACACGAGCCGGATGCAGAAGAAAACGGAAGACTTTCTCCGGATACAGAGAGGATCAAGCAGAATCTCATTAAGGACCACTTCAAAGATCAGTTCTTCATTTCCATACAAACAAGTTTAAATTATCTTGTGTGAATCTGCTGTTAGCTGTTGCACTGTTCCATTATGCATGATTCTCGACTGCTTGTATCGTGCAAATCTGCACAGGGCTCCATTAGTGATTTTCAGTGTTATGCTAAAGCTTGCAAGTGGTCATGTTATTAGGTTAAAGTACTATATTTTGCATATTTATTCTGCCTTACCACATTTATTACTTCTGATACTGCCCAAGCAGAATTGTGCATGCATTTGACCACCTACTTTGCCTGACTGCCACTACAACCAGGGACAGCTGGAGTAAGGACAGGTTCTTTGCTCCCACTCCCACTGTGGTTTTGATCCACTTCTGGAAAAAAACACAGTTCCTGCAGAGAGGCACCGTGGATCTATCAGCCTGCATCTACAGAATTAATCCTTTTAAATAACTCAAAATAAACTATGTGACAAATTTCATTATGGCATAAATTATTGCCTCTATTACAAAGGATTTGTTTATGCATTTTGGTAATTTAAAGAAGCTTTTCCTGGGATTTTTCATCTATAAAAATAAAAGTGCTATCATTTGGTTTGTAGGTCTTTATATTTGTCTTACTTCTGGGAAGCACCATATTATTAACTTCCATGGAATACATTCCATTCTCAAATTACTGAAATCATCTCGCTCGCTTTGGGGATATTTGTATTAGGAAAGAGACTTGTTACAAAAATCAGGAGCAGAGCTGGTGTGTTACAAAGACAAATAGATCATTCATTATCCGCATGAAAATAATTCACCTGTTACATATTGGTTATTTTGCAAATCTTTGAGTCACGGATGAGTGCTCAGGGATGCAGAGGGACAATATGAGCAGCAGAACTCAGAGGTGCCAAAAACCTTCCTAGCAAGACTTGGACAGGTATTCTGGGTAGTTTCTGATTTTTTTTTTTAATTGATTGTATAAAAGACAACAACATAATTTCCTTCTGCTTCCCATACTGGGCATTCCTTTAAAAATTAGTGTTGGATTGGCCATTCAGCTGCATCTGGTGAGACCCCGACTGAAAGGAAGAGTTCATCTTTTCCAACAAATCCTCTGGTTTGCAGCTGTGGTGAAACCTGCTGGGAGCTTCCCCAGCAGTTCCTGAGGGTCACTCCCACCCTGCTCTGTGCTGAGCCAGGCAGAGGGCTGGGAGGTTTGGAATGCTGTGGCCACTTTTGGGTTCCTCAACACAAGAGAGACCTGGAGCTCCTGGAGCAGGTCCAGTGACAAAGATGCTGAAGGGCTGGAGCATCTCCCTGCCCAGGAAAGGCTGTTCAGCCTCCAGAGGAGCCACAATCCTCATCCATGTGGGTACAGGCGATGCAGGACAGCACCAAAATATCAGGAATTACATCCAGTGTCTGAGCAGACACTTCTGAAAGGATTATTATGCTGAGATGCAGCTGAACCAAAATACTTTTCCCAAACAGTTTTGAAGATGCCAAGTGATTGACATCTGAAACTAAATCAAGAGGCATGGTTTGAAAGAAATCCCTATTTGTTTTTTTTTTCAAGAGGGGCCAAATGAAATCCCTGAATATCAGCTTACCATTCCATCTACTGCCTCTGTTTGGGGCTATTCAAATCTATATCCAAAATTTTAGGCTTCATCTGATGTCTGATAATAGATTGTCAGCTCTGATGTTTTATCCTCATAAATTGCAGGCTGACACACATTCCTTCCCAGGTAGTTCATTCATCTTGCAGCATCTTGTGCTTCTAATTTGTCATTTCTCTTCCTGCATCCCCACTGACCACAAATTACAGATGGTGTCTCATCATGGGGCTCCATAACAACAAAAATGCCTCAACAAAATAGTCAGGATCTGACCCTGAGTGATGCTGAATGCCTTCAGTTTTCATGGATGCACCTGGGAGCTGAGACCACCCAACCTCTCACAGGCAGCACCTCACAGGGTGCCGGGGGATCCCTGCTGCGGGCCCAGGATCTCTTTTGTCCATGAGGATTAATCCGTGCTGGTCAGTGTTCTCATCACCTGTGTCCCTCCACCTTGGAGCTCCAGGCCATGGGGAAGGGGTCCCCGTGCTGGGTACAAAGCAGGGGTGGCTTCAGTGCCAAAGGAACAAATTATAAAAGTATAAAACAGGGGACCACAAAGGGATAGGACAAGAAAACACCAAATCAGTGAAATGACACACACTGCAGAAAAGGTTGAGGTCTCAGCAAGGAGGAATTTAACCATTTCCAGGCTGAATTAGCTGTTTTCATATTTTTCTTTTTGCTTGCTACTTAGCTGCAACTTTAAGAAATGATTTAATTTCCTGCAGCACGCTGCTTTTTTCCTTTTCCAACCAGGCTTTCAGATAACCCTGCTGCAGTTAAAGACGGGGTTAATAAAAGTGATCCAAGTTTGGAGATATTGGCAATTTGCATGGCAGACTGGGTGTGGATAACAAAGTTTATCTTATCTGTGAACTGACATGGAGAGGAAGGAGGTTCAAACTGTCCACACACCTTTGTGCACTGTTCTACAAAGCATCAAAGGATTTTGTTCTAGAAAAGATAACAAATTCCTGGCAGGTTTTTGTACCTGCAGCTACTGCAGAGCCAACACCATCCCATGTGCAGATGCAATTAATTAGCTCCATTTACAATCCCTGCAGCTGTGTGTGTACAATCACAACAGGAGAGCAGCAGCTTCTTCCTCCGTGTTGCCTCCCCATTTTTGAGTGTCTGCAGACACCTGTCCCTCCACCCTCACCTTTTGTGACATTCCAATGTGCAGCAGCTGAAATATTAAAGTAAAAACTGTCTGTGTTATATTTTTAAGGCACTGAGCTCCTTTTCTTTCCTCGCTCGACAGATTTTAACATTAATCAAGAGCATAAGCGCTACTAAAAAAATCTTTCCTTGGCACAAAATCTGTGACAGGTGATGAGGGGCTGGTCAGAGAGGCCACCCACAAACCCTCATCCACCTCCTTCCCTCCAAAACCCCAGCGCTCCCAAGGAGTTAAATCCGCAAGCTCCCTCCACTACCCAGAAGAAAATAGATGTGATTTTCTTTACAAAAGACCATTTCATTTAGGGAGAGAAAGAAAAAGGAAAGGCAGAGTTAACATAGCCATTATTCTCCATCTCAGGGAAAGCAAATCCTATTTTGCCTGTCATTACAGTAGGTAGAAAAATCCTTTCATCCAGTCATTAGTTGTAAACATTCCCGCACCGCCTGGGACCAGGCCTCTGTTTCCCATCCCGTGCCGAAGCCATTTTCTAATACTAATGTTTTATACACACATCTCAGATACATTGCGAGCTCCCCCAACCCCAAAGGCAACGGGGCATTCGTTTATACTAAATCAGAAGTGTCACCCTTGGCAACCTGCAGCACTGAAACATTTATTCGGCTTCACATTGCTGGCACTTAGAATTATTTCTTTCATGCCTGATAGCCGAATTACAATATGGCAGGTTTCCCCGGAGCCACTGGATCATTAGTGCCAGCTCACAACATACTTTCAACTGATCTGGCATTTCATGTACAGCTGCCAATCAAGAGCTGGGGGATGCAAATGAGGGTGGGCCATTGGTGTTCAATTACTGTACAGCGAGCTCTCTTAATGACTGGCAGTTGTTTTGCTGAGTGGAGGAAGAGCAGAGAACAGAGGCAGGAATTCCCTCCGGGAAGCCGGTTGTGAGCGCAAGAAGTTTTTACATTTGATTTCCATATTTATTCTTTTCTTTTTTTTTTCCCCCCCTCCTCCTTCCTCCTCCTTGCCCCCCTCCGCGTGTTTCTAAACACGAGGCCGAAAAAATACTTAGCGCAGCTTGTTTTACAAATACACAGCCTTGTCAGTTCCCTCGATTGCCAAGGCCACTTCAGCAAAAGATTAGGCTTTTTTTTTATTATTTCCTTCCCCCTTTCTCTTCAAAATATATGCCTCTCTTCAGAAAGGCCCAAGATGTTTCAGCCTTGAGGGAGTTGGAAGCTCTATGGAATCAGTTATTATCGTCCATTTCGGTGATTTTTGCTGTCCTTTTCGCACACAAGAAATATGATGCCAACCTTTCCATGACACACATCTCGCACCATTTGTGAGCTCTTTCTGTCATCAAATACCTCTCGGAGGCCCAGACCTGCAGGGGTCAGTGGCAGGGAAGGATGAAAAACAACAGCAATCCTCCAAAATCAGGAATTCTGCCTAATGTGTGGATATGTAACCGTGGGCACCACGGCTGGCGGCGTCCGGCCCTGCAGGGACGTGTCACGCCAGGCAAACCCAGGCAAACAAAGTGTGACACGAGGGCAGGGCTTGCTTCCCCCCTCCCTGATGACCAAGTTCAAGGAGCAGAATGATACCCAGCAATTTCAAATGGGTTTCACTCCGTGTTTGAGCATCAGTCACGGCGAAATGTTCAAGTGAAACTTGTGATTCGTGAGAGCAAAAAACCCCACGCAAGCCGCGCTCGTGTGACACAAAACAAACGTGGTTTGCTGTCAGCAGTGCTGCTGCAGGTTTGTGTGTGGCTGAGCCCCACACTCTGCATGGGGGTTTTCTAACAAAAATGATGTCTAAATGGCAAATTCCTCGCTCTGTGCCAAATGGTCACTGCTCAGGTCACTCTGCAGTGGCACAGAGGCACAGAAGGCAGCAAGGGACGTGTCTGGATTCTGCTGACAGTGCCTGGGAGCTGTAGCCTCGAGGGTTTGCTGTTCACTGTCCTCTGAAACCTCCTGGCCTCTGCCCACCAGGCCCTTCTTCCATCCCAGCTCCTGCTCGTGGTCCCACCGAGCTCCTTGGAGCTGGGCATGGATTTCCTGCCTTTAACAGCTTTTCAGAATATGGTCACCAGAGACAGCAACAACCCAGGGCATCATTATCTTTTCTTGCCTCCCCGTGAATGGCAAAGCAGAGAGATTTCAGTTTGATTTTAGTGTGGTTCTATTTTGATGACTGCACTCCATAGATGGGGATATATTGCAATAGTTATTGCAATATATTGATTTAGTGCAATATTAGGGATCTATGCCTGGCCTGCCAGAGCAGCTCTAGGAAGGAACAGGAGGGTGATCAAGCCATGGGAGTGGAAATTTCATCATGGTACTTTGCTGGAAATGAAGGACCTCTTATAAATGTCAAGAACATTGAATCTATACCTGTTAAAATATAATTAAAAAATGAAGTAGTTCTTATGTCTGCACAGTAGCTACTTTTTAATGTTAATCACTGAGTTGCATTTAAAATCCTTTAAAAACAGGAAATTATGTGAATGACTAAATGCCTTTGTTGTTCTTTAGTTATTAAAGCACAGCAGAAGCCAATTAAACTTGTTTTTCTCAATGCTAAGTAATAAAGTGGAATGTGCCTTTTTTTTTTTTTCTTTCCTGTAAGCAGACTGCAATCCTCCACATGGCATGACAGAAAACCATCCCAGAAATCCCTGGGATGGGGTGCCTGATGCTGCATCCTGGAAGATTTTGTGTGTGATTGTACATAGGGAGCAATCTGTTGGAACTGAGAACTGAATCACAGGAAGAAAAAGCCATTTATGCTTGGTCCTGGCATTATATTCTTAACTTTAGGGATTATTGGGGAAGTAATATTCCATGATGCTGTCCACTCCTAAATGACTTATCTGACATGAACTGATTTCTCTGCCCATGGAGAAATAAATGCTTTTCCCTTAAGGAAGGAGGTGAGAGAATTTTGCTGTTGCTTCTGCTCTGTGTAAGATGGCAATCGATGCCTCAATCCTTACAGAATAATTCCAAAAGACAAACTTGGTCATACCTTACTGATAAGAAGAAAGGTACTTTAGTGAATACACTGGGGTGTGAAAAAACAACCTGACACAGAAAATAAATAGGAAAACCACCCTGATGGTTTAATTTGGGGTGGCAATGCAGCTGTCTGGACTCTGGGTTGGAGCTGGAGGTTGGTGCATGGCCCAAAACCCTCGGTGAGTTCAGCATCCAGTGCTGATGACACATTACATGATGGAATTCCTGCACACCCAAGGCCTTAAAGCTGGACTTTCCCCACGTGCCAGCAACACAAACAGATCTGACACCAACACCTCAAATTTTCTTGTCTAAGCTCAAATTTAGGTCCCTGAACTAGTCTGATCCATCCAATGCATAATTTTACAAAGCACAGCAAATAATATTTTTAACTTTATACTCATGTAGCAGTTCTTGCTCGGTGGGCTCAGGATATCTCACAGGCTGTTTTATTGACAATGCTTCCCTCAGGTATTTGTTACCAACATAACAAACCTTTCTCTGAACTGCAACGTCTTCATTTCTGACATCCAGCACTGCCCACTACAATTGTGCTTCTCCACAAGAAGCCCTGGCTGCTGGAAATGTGTCCATTGCTCCTCGAGGACATTTCCAGTGCAATTAGCAATTTCCAGGTCAGACAAAAGCACAGCCCAGAGACCACGAGTGAGCTGATGACAGAGTGTGCTAAACCCACAACAGCTCCCTGCTGAAACCACAGGATAAAACTGCTGGGATGACCCTCTCAAATTTCACTATGGGCCATTTTACCTTTTCTTGGCATTCTGTGCCCCATTATCTTTTTTTTTTTTTCACGGCTTCCCACACTGACGAGAAACAAATTATGAATGTGCAAAATCCCAGAATTTTCCAGAAAATGGAAGTGTTGTTTCCTGGCCAGTCCTGCTGTGGTTTAACATGCTCTGTGCAGTCCAGCCTTTTCCTTCAGCACAGCAAAAACAGCGATTCAAGGCTCAACAGCACCTGACACTCATTTGAAACTCAGTTCAGCAGACAAGGCTGGGCATCTAGAATTGGAATTTAGAATGAACGAAGAAGAACTTCACAATGAAATTTATCAGCTTTAACTCCTGTCAGGAAGTTCTCATTTGAACCAACCACTTGAATGTGATGAAGGTGAAGTCTCTAATGCCCTTCAGACCTGTTTGCTCTGAGAAGGGCAAAAAGATGGCCAAGATAAAAACAAAAATTAAAAAAATCCAAGATTGGAAAAGCAGCCTAAAAATATAATAAAAAATATTTGAAAAGAGACCACGTATGATGAAATATCATTTTACTTTCTTAGGTCAGAATTTCATGCCTGCAGTATCATGAAATGAATGTGTTGGGAGAAATTTATCACCCTCAGATATTGGGGCGATTGGTAGTGTTTTCCATACATTGATCAGTTTTATCCAGCTCATATCAGTAGTTAGGCAATTACAACCCTTAAAACTTCAGAAATGCTCTGTTCAATTATTCTCCCGCCTCCCAGCATCTCCCTTTTTGTTAGAAGATGAAATTTTCAGCAACACACGCAGGCAAAAAAAACTCAAAGCATGGCAAAAGAGAGCTGGGAACAGTCTCCCTGTTAGTGGGTGTGCAAAAGTGCAGAATTAATGTCTAAAATCAGTGGTCACTGTGGTGGTCACTTCACTGCTCCTTTTCTGCCTTTGTGCTCCTTGCAGCCTGGAAGCTGCACAAACAACTCAGGTGTGCAAACGAGATTGTAGGCAGGAAGATTTGGGGGTTTTTCTCAGTTACTTTAGACTTTAATTTTTTTATGAGTCTCCTGTGTCTAGTTTTGTTTATAATGCCTTGTGGCAGATCCTATTTGTGACTTATCATTTTAAAGCAGTTTTTGTATTTCATCTCTGCAGAATTCCCTCTGGAGGATGCTACTAAGGAGGCTAATCATGCCAACAAAGCCTTGTAGGAGAGGAACTCGGGAAAAGAAGCAGATTATGTTATTGCACATCTGCAGGAATGTCAAATTCACCTGGGCTGCCACAATACATGTCCCTCTTTTTATCTGTTTTTTTCTTTTTCCTTTTCATAATTGTGGAAATGATTCACAGTCACTCATGCTGCACCTCACTACTTCTCCTGACATGTAGGATGAGAGAATCAGTGAGAAGACTTGGAACAGGGAACTAAAACTGTGGTTTATGCACTTTTTGTCACAGAATCCTCCTCAGAATCTGTTGAACTGTCCAGCAGGCTGACAGTGCCCATCATGAGGCATCACACCCCGAATCTGTCAACGGATCAAAAAACTGCCTGAACACTGCAGAACACCTACCAGGATTGTAATATTCTTGTATTAAAGGATAGGAGAGATTTTCTTGTAATATGACAAAAAAAATTGCCATTTACTGTATGCAAGCACCGACCTGGAGCCGGACTACAAACCCTGCCTTGTCATTTGGATCCAATTTGCCAACAGTCACGGGACAAAAATTAAACCTGCCTCTGGTGTGCTTGATCACTGAAATGAAATTGTAGTTGCAGTCCCACAACAACCTCCAAACCAGCTGCCAAGGAAACCCTGGGGTCTGGGAGGGAGCGTCCACCCGCAGCAGAGATCCGGGGGCTGCTCCTCATCCTCATCCTAATCCTCATCCCACCCAAATCCCCGTCCCTGAGCTCTGCCCACGCCCTGCCCCGGGCCACCCAGGGCTCTGTGTGCTGGCAGAAGCTCCCTGGAAGGTGACAGTGGCACCAGCAGCAGCGTTGGCTGGGCTCAGCAGTGTTTGCAGAGCTCTTGGAGCACATGAATGAGAAATATTAAAAGTGTGACCGAGGATTAGCAGCGAGTAGGAGGTGATGCTATGAGGAGACTTTGGGATCCTTAACGAGTGCAGAACTCCAAACCTCCCATAGCTCTCTGAGGAAAAATCAGTGGATAGCATCGTTTCCCCTGAAGGACAGCCTACTGCAAAAGTGTCACTCGTTCTTGACCCAGCCTGGAAAGTCAGGCTGCCTGGCAAAACGGGAGAGAGTTAGCATATCATCGTGGGGTGTGCAGCAGTGCAGAAGGATTTGACAGCCTCCTGGATGAGTTCTCTATTTACCAACTCCTCGATGCTGACAGTGTTATGAAAGGGCCAGTAAACACAGCAGTGCTCGAGTTCTGGGGCACTGTTCTTGGCAAGAAGCAGGCACTGGGGCTGAGCTTTTTGTTTAGTTCGACTCGTGTCGATTCCTTCGTGCTTGCCTAACTCGGGGAGGCAGAGCCTGAAAGACTTCCTGCAAAAATGTGAAAGACCAACTCATAATAGTGTCTAAAGAGCCAGGCCTGCCAAAAATATGTGTGTTCAAGGAGATTCTTAGCTGGTTAAATTGGAAAAGCTTTATGCTGGCTTATAGCAGAGAGGAGCTGGTCTGTTAACTTTTCTTCACTGCAGAAGTATGATATTGTGTTATCAATTAGGTTATGCCTTAGAGCAGGCAAACAGAGTTAAAAAATATTTCCTATCTTGGCTTGGCTTGATTCAGCCAGGGATTTGATTTAAAAGACAAACAAACAGCTCAATCTGAGTATGTTCATGCATCTTTTTTACAGGACGAGAACCTAAACTTGAGCAGTTATTGGATTCCTGCAACTCTTATCATCAGAGAAAGCAAGATGCAAAAGAATAAATGGTTCCAAGATAAAATATTTTGTATTATTGATATTAATGCCATTCTACAAAATAACTCTCCAGGTTCTCAGGTCTTAATTACAATTTTTTTCTATAGGCTGAAGTACCAGTGTTGTTCCAATGAATTTAACAGCTCAGATTTCCCCTGGAACTAAATGAGGAAAGCTCTGAATACCCCACTGAAGGTTTATCTGCTCTCCTGGTTGCAGACAGAGCCTGGCCTCACACTCAAAGTTCTTAGAGGTTGAAGGAACAAATGACCCATGTCAAACCCCCCCATGGGGCTTTACACCCAAAGGTGGTCCCGTTTCAGCCTCTCACCTCATGTCATGGAGAGGAGAAGACCCACCTGGCGAGCTGGAGGGTGAATGTTTGTGGGCTTTAGGCTCCCCAGGAATGCAGGGCTCTGCCAGCCTGAGCTCTGTGTTTGCAAGTTACTTCAGTCTGGAAGGAGGAGGAGTAACATACCAGCATTTTATTATTTAACTTACTACTGCAAACTCTCCAATCTAATAACTCATGGCATAATAATTCAGGATCTAGCCAGTCTAGAATGAGATAAAAAAACATCAAAGGCATATGGAGCATAGCTTTTAATTGCTCCAAGACTCCCCCCATCTTTTAGCTCTGAGAAATGCCTATTAATAAGTGGCCAGAAAGCAGACAGAGGGATTGTATTTAAAGACATTTCTAACCATGTTTAGACCTCAGCATGGTGACTATCTTAAATTTGCCAAATGAAGCCTCTAAATAAAATATTTCTTGGTCAGAAGCTTCACAAATATGCAGATGTTTGTGAAGACGAGGACGGGTTTGCTCCTGACATACTATCAATTTGTCAGCCTATCCTTTTGCACTTTGCAGCAGCAAATATGGCTTTGTGTAGCAACAGAAGGACCATCTTTCATTTCAGCTGAAGGCCACATTCTGCAGCTCAGTCAAATGTTTTAGACAAATGCTCTTCATAAAATAAGGCAAATGTGTCTTTTTTTGGTTTATAGGAGGTCAGCTGCTATTCTCTGTCAATGGATTATTATCAAAGATAAAACCTTAACAAGCATTCTCTTTTTCTACTCATTTTTAGGGTCATATTACGATCCATTGAAGTTTTGTGAATCTGAAGAAAAAAAATCAGCGACAGGACTCACCATCTGTTGCATAATGAAAGAGACATGTGAATAATAGAACGTCAGTTGAAAGGGTTGCAAGTGATCAAATGTTGTTCAGCACCTCAATAATATTTCCTCAGAAAAAAAGGCTTGCTGCAGATATTTCTGCACTGCAAGTTTTCGTTTGTTTGTTTTGTTGTTGATTCCATAGCTGGGAGTGGAACTGAGTGCATGCTATGTTATATATCTGTAAATATACATGTGCATGGCTGTGGGTTTCTCAAAAGTGGCACTTCTTGGGGATGGTGACACGATCGTGGAGCCAGACAGCTGCTCCCTTTGCTTTTGAAGTCCAGGGGCTGTGCAGAATGTACATTTACAGCTCATTTTTATAGATGTGGGGTCCAATTCTTAATTCAAGCCCCAGTATGCTGCTCACACAATCCTGTCTTACTGGGGTTCATTCCTTGCCATGAATAAAGAGCTGTGAGTTAATCCTTCAAAACAGCCCCAAATAAAGGACAGACCTGAGCAGATTCAAGGCCAAACTGGTTTTCCCAAAAGCTTTTTCAGGTTTGGAAGAAAGAAGAATGCAAAGTGTGTTAATATTTGATGAGCCCATCACCTGATGAAGCCACAAACTCTGCTTTACCAGAGATCCCTCAAGGCTACTGGGGAAATATTTCCTATGATGTTCTCTTAGAAGAAGAATCGAGGTTATGTGAGTCATAACTATCATTCCTGAGGTGTCAGAGAGCTGATCAGAAAATAGACAATACCAAAGACTCCTGCAAACAGCACCAGAGCAAAGAGTCCTTCACAAACCACGGCACGGTTCTGTTTCTATTTTAGCCAGTATTTTATCCAACTCCCAGGACGTCTTTCCACACTTGTTCTCTCACAAACCATATTGTGCAAAGCCTACGTGCTAAATAACCTTTCCACAGATATAAATCCTGGCTTTTATAGCTCCATCAGAGGCGAACCTGAACAATGGAGATTCGGGAATACAGATGCAGTTACAACAAGGATGACTCACTGCATCTATCTATATCTATATAACTGAAATTTTCCCTTTCCATGCTCCAAACATTCCTGTCCTCAGCCATTTTGCAAGAAGATGCACCCATCTGCAAAGCATTGAGTGCTAAAACCTTCCCCTCATGCAGCACTCAGGTTCTATTTATATTAACCACATTTTACTAATTCTCACTTTCCTTCTGTAGAAACCTTGATAAGGAGAAACCTTCTCCTTGAATATTCAATCATTCAAATTAATGGGCATTTTCTGGGAATGTTGTTGTTTTTTTCCCCTGTGAGGGCTGGCAGATCAAAAGTTCACCCAAATATTCTGGTGCAATTTGTAGATGAAGTGCACAGAACAGGGGCCTCGCTCCATTCCTAATGGCTCACAATTGAAATGCTACATTTTCATTTTCCACTGACAATGAAAAACACCAAGTAATATTCTAAGGCCAAAAATTATTGCTGGAACTTATGAGCAAGTCATTTCCTAACAGCTTTGTTCCTTGAATACTGTCTTATCAAACGTGCCCAGGATTTTATTGAAGTGAACTGTTCTAATGAAAAAGAGCATTTGATGAACAGGCATGGCTGCAAACTCAATTCCACTCCCTTCTTTCCAACTGGGTTCATCAGGAAAATAACCAGAAGCATCCAGGTGACCACAGATGAAAGTATCTGGGTAAGATTTCTTCAGGATTCTTTTTTTTTTTTTTAAATTGTTCTTAAATTAGTTTCCTAAATATGGACGAAGACATCTGATTTCTTTTCAGAAATACTGAGCCTAGAGCAGAATGCACACAAGCCTTGTATGTCCTCAAACTATCTGTTCCAATTTTTTAAAGTTCTTCAGAAATAACATTTTAATACCAAATTCTGATGTTCCATATGTTGGAAGCGAGCTTACCAATTATTACTGTTTTATTAGATTTAGTTCCCTCTTTGATCTCCTGCAACACTGTGCACTCAATATCTCTTTCTCTGATCCAGATGCTCAGTTTCACCCCACTGATATAGTTGTACTCCTATTACTTGGAATTTCTGTACTTTTGATCTCCCTGGTAGAGACAGAGACATAATTACAGGAACAGATCAGGCTGCCTGCCAGTATCAATGGTAAATAACACTGAATGACTCATAGTTTCACAGTTATAACGTGGTTTACACATTTTGGGATGCAGCTGCCCAACAGACTTAGCCAGAATGGATACACAAGTGCTTTTTTTTCTTTTTTTTTGAGGAGGGAGAGCGAGCAGGGGATCTGTGAATTAATCAGTATTGGCCTGTCCTCTGGCAAAGAGCTGAAATCAGACAGGAAGGATTCTGTTTCAAAATAAGGTGTTTTTTTTTTTCCCCCAAAATTAAAAAATTACCCACATGAAAAATCCCAAACAAAACCCAAACCAAACATCCACTTGAGACCCAAACTCAGGCCGGGTGTAGCTGGGTGGGATGCCCTGGCATCCAGAAATCCAGGTGCAGTTTGGGCAGGTTCAAGCTTCAATTTGCCCATCAGAGGAGGGCTGGGGACCCCTGGTTGTGCCGTGCTTGTGGAGGTGGGGCTGCAGGGCGGGCAGAGAAGCACCCAGGGCGTCCTGGGGGCTCTAACCCAGCTCAGCCCTGCTCTGCTGGGCTTCCCTTTGTGCTGGGAGCCCCTCTTGAAGCAGCTCCCTGACCCTGGACTCACTGCAGTGAATCCCTCTGCTCCGTGGGCTGCCTCTGCCCTTCTCCTCAAGCATCTGCTGTTTGCTCAGTGTAGCTAAACACTGATAAGAAAATCTGGGACTTACATCAAGAAGTCATTTTTAAAACTAAACTATTCCATCAACTCCTCAAGAAAGTGAACATGTGTGTCTTAACTTCTTAAATCGGTAGCAAGATGAAACATAAATTCTTAATTTTCCTTTTTTTGTTTTAATGTCACCGGTGTTTATAAAATTCATCTCAACAATGCTGTCAATTAGATATTATTATGCTTTCTAAAGTGAGATGCTGTCTCTGCTTTTCCCAAAGCAACAAAAACACACATGCTGAGGCAGTGCAAGGAACGCAGAGTTTGTGACCAGCAGCAGCTGCAGTGGAACAGGCAAAGTTAAATCTGGTGCTTCAGGGCATGGAAGAGATCCCTGGGAGGGTCAGGAAGGACCTTTTTTGTGATACAGGTCCCTGGATAATAAGGCAGGTACACTATGAGGGGAGCAAAAAGCTGTCACAATACAAAGCAATAGGTACAGAGTCCATATGATTAGGAATATATTCCATATAAATAATTCCATAATAATAAGTATTCATATAATTCTGTATAAATAGGTATATATTCCATATAACATTCCAAGTTTCCATATAATCAGAAAATGCTGTGGGTTGGGAGAGGCCTTAAACCCACCCAGTGCCACCCTGCCATGGGCAGGGACACCTTCCACTATCCAGGGTGCTCCAAGCTCTGTCCAACGTGGCCTTGGACACTTCCAGGGATTGGCACCCTGTGCCAGGGCGTCCCCACCTTCACAGGGAAGAATTTCTTCCTAAATTTCCTCTCTTGTGGAGCAATCAAAAAACTTGCTATTTCCCCCCAAGATTTCCTCAGAGCAGCGTGTTCCCACAGGCTGGGAGATAAAGTTAATATATTTCACAACACTGGGAGGATTATTAAACCTCCTCTCCCGTGTTTGAATGAGGGTGTAATCATATATACACACAAGCCATAAATTATGTACCTATAGCTGCACAGATCATGTCATAAATGCACATGGATGTTATAAACACACACAGCTACCAGGACAAAGTTGGGTGAAGGAGCCTCCAAAAAGTAGATTACACCCTGGGACACCTCCTATGAGCCCATTTCTCTGCACTTTTCATTTTGCTGATGGCCAGCAATGCCCAGGTTGATGGAATGGCCCAGCAGCCAGGGCCACCCACCCTGGTGGGCAGCAGAGGAGTTTCCCTGCAGGAGACTCAGGCACAGGGAGGTATTTACTGTGCTTCTCAGCGAGCAACCCCGCAGGCAGGTGTCACAGTGCTGGAATTCCATCAGAAGAGGAGACAGGCAGCTCTGGAAGGAGGCCACTGGAGCTGGGGAGTTCAGGGTGTGCAGGCGATGGAGGCCGTTCCCACCCGGCTCTGCCGTGCACCCTGAGCCTTTGTTGTCTCCGCAATGCTGATAAATCAATCCATCAAAAAATTTCCTCAGTGAAACTCAATCAAGAAAGGTCATGTCAGCGGGAGAGGAACAGATTAAATTAGCATCAAATTAGACATGGAAAGTGAGTTCTGTCAAAATCATCACAGCGCTCAGCACAATTAGAATATGTTAATTATGCATTTCATTAAGGTAGTGCTCTTTGAATGCGAGATGAAATGTCAGTGGTGTAGGCATCCGAAAAAAGGAAGATTGCCAGGCACAACTTTCTCTAGACAATGTGTGACACCTTCATTAACATCAAGAATCACAAGTCTGTCTTGACTTTTTTGTAAAGTATTAAAGCGTTAACTGTTTGCTGGCACTGCGGGAGGGAGC
>QUSF01000058.1:1722513-1763195 GCA_003676055.1 Chloebia gouldiae
GCTCAGGTGGGGCTGAGCCACGGAGAGAGGAGGGGGTGAGATAAGGAAAGGGATGGAAGGAGGGGAAAGGGTGGAAGAATTTTATTTTGCCTCTAGTTCCAAGATATAATCAACCTAAAGGGGAGAGCGAGGGAGAGAAAGGAAAGGAGAAAAAAAAAATAAGCAGAGATTTGCAAACCTACATTTGACAAACCCTAATTTGGGAAATTATTTTGTATATCAAACATCTTTGATTCCTAATGATGAGCTGTTTTTCAAAGGGAAGAATGATCCCTGGTGAGCTTAGGAGGGAAGTGGAGCTTCATAAAACACTACTTATGGGCTTTATTAGATGTCCTATCAGATGTCAGGTTCATGGAGAATTAAAAGAAATTGCACACTTGCTAAAACATGAGAAAACAACCAACTTTCTGATGGCTTGCTTGGATCCTCCTGTGCTCTCCTGGGGCCCATGGCTGGGGGAGAGTTACAGACAGCCAAGATTTGTAAAATCTCCTCACCTGGGTTTCCTTGGCTGAGTTTAGAAAACAGATGTGCAGTTTGCTCTGGAAGGAAGGGGCAGTGCCTTGCAGAGCCCTCCAGCACACGAGCAGCTTTTTAAGGCCAGAAGTTCCTGTCCTTGGGCTCCCTTCCTCTCCACAACCCACAGACCTTGTGCTGTCTTACTGCCACGGGTGACAACAGGGAAAAACAGGGGCTGCCCAGCACGAAACAATCCTACAAACCGTGCCTCATCCCCAAGAACTTGGTTTTAAGCCCTTTAGAAATTACAAAATCCCCTCACTTCAGAAGTACAAATTGACTTTATGGCATCTCCACCTTTCCTTTTGTTGCTCCCAAGGACGTGGTGGAAATCACCCTGACACGATATTTGTACTTAGAGAGCAACACCCTGAGCCTGCCACGATGTGCAGCCCAAAAAATTGTTCCAAAATGCGCTGTGAGAAACAAATTTTATCTGTCCAGAGGCTCTGTGCCCATGGAATGTGGCACACGTGGCACAGGGATGTGCAGACCCTCCCATTTATTGGTACAGAGGTGGAACGGGCACCTGGGTGCCCACCTGAGTTCTTGTGAAATCTCCCACTGTCCATGAACATCTCCATGTCTGACCCCTCTGTTTCTCTCCCTGCCTACAACCTCCAGCTCTGTGCTGGCATTTGAAACACCAGAGGACTGGGAAAAGGGTTAGTGGGACTAATAAAAAAAAAAAATCAGCATGTTTTTAATGAGCTTTTCTTTGGTTTATTGCAGCTTTTGTAAATCCTCCCTGAGAACTGGAAGTTGCCAAATCTCCTCCCCAAAGATGCACACTGGAGCTTCCAGTGCCCCCCAGGGCTGATTTGAATCCAACAGGTTCCAGTGGAGTCAGAAAATGCCAGCGAGTGAGCAGGAGCCTGAGTCTCCTTCAGCACACTTGGCTGGCCTTGCAGCTCTCTGAATCTCTGTTTTCACTGGAGCTGGAAAAAAGAGATTTTTATCACTTGACAGCACAGCTCTGGGCCCGGAGCAAGCGGGCTCTGAGCTGCTGCTCAGGGCTGAGGATGGCCTGGGAGGGCTCTGGGGCCACACGTGTGGGACAGCCCTGCTCAGCCTCCTCAAATCTCCTTTTTCTCCTGGAAACAAAAAGCTTTTCTGGAGCAATCCCCGCAGCTGTGAGGTTGTGGTGGGGAATGAGGTGCTGAGTCTGTGCCAGGGCAGTGGCCCAGGACAGGGCTGGGCAGAGGGGCTCTGCTTGCACAGCTCCCAAACTCTGAGGTGCTTTTTGGTGGCTGCTCTCCCTCGATCCCAGCACTTCCCACCCTCCCTCTCACAAATCTGCTCTCAGGCTTCTCAAGAAGCCCAAGAAAATTCAAGGCACAGACAGAAAATGGGCTCTGCCCCAATGCAGCCCCCTGGTACCAGCATCTCTCATCTTCCTTTGTGTGACCGCCTCAGCTTTTATCATTTATAATAATTTTATAATTTATAATCCCAGCAGAGCTCTGGGCATGGCATGGCTTTAGTCAACACAGAAACAGGAGTTCTGGGATAAATGGGATTTGGGTATAGCTATGGACATTCCATTCGGTGCCCTAAGTATTAGCACTATCATGTGGCTCAAAAATAAAAAATAAAGTTCTTGAAAATGAAACAAAACTGTCTCCACCTGGATTTCTAAGAATTGTCCTCTTTGTCCCAAAATTAAATGTATAGCTTTACCTTACAGTGGGATTGTCTTGTTGGTTGTTTTTTTAAACACCTAAAAAACTTTTCTTCAAGATGTGAATTCAGTGTTAAATCCAGAAATCATCATCATTAAGTACCTTGACAGAGCAATTTCTGGGGTCTGTGGGCAAACTGCATTTCCCATCTGGACACTCCTGGGCTCCAAAATCTTTGCTCACCCTTGACTTAACACTTCTTTTGTAGTACCAGGGATCTGATCATATGCTCTGCTTCATCATTTATATGTCAGCATGACTGCTGGGGTTGGAGGGCTGTAAATTAACATAATTGAATGCTGAACCCAGCTCGTTTATTTCAACTTTCCATCACCATGGGAGGAAAAATAAAAAGCTAAAATAAGTTTCAACCAGGAACCCTCAAAAATTAGTTTTCCACCTTTAATGCACATTGGAATCAGAGTTCCTTGCTGTTGAAAATATAGAATTAAACCAAAGCTGCCTCCTGTCCTGGTGAAGGATGGATGTTAATGGATTATTTTTGGAAGGAGGAGTTGGGCCATTTTGTCCATCTAATGATTCCCACAAAAGGCAAAATATTAAATATAAAGATGTCCACAGGTTCACCCAGGCATCAGCAAACTTTGCCACAGCATTTGCCTCATACACTTTAATTTAATCCAGTCCCAAGCTGGGAAAATCAGTTTAAAAGCCAGGAAAAATGGAAAATACTTTGTATACTGAAAAGAGAGAAGTGAAAGGTATGGAAAGGTACGAGTCCCTCTTAGGAGCTCTTTTGTCACATGAACAGTTTACCACTGTACATTTACAAATGTTCATGTCTCTTCCAGGTAATTTAGGAATTAACCTGGAATATTTAATTGTTGTCATTAGATCTTTTTTCCTTTATTTTTTTTCAATATCTGAAAAAACAATCAATGAAAACTTGTTTTGGTCATTTAGAAGTGTACAGGAAATGTCATGAATTTAATGTTTTGTTTCATATTACAGGTTTTTATTTCATTAGGATGTTGACAACTGGAGGTTTTGTCCTCCAAAACTGAACCCATAATGCCAAACAGCAACTGAGCACCAGAAATTTCCAGGAATACCATTATATGGTAATATTTGTTTGGACTGAAAATGTACTTTTAAACAGAACCTTAATTTTCTACCTTAAACCTGATTTTCTACCTCAATTTCATGTAACACCAAATGGACTGCCTGAAATTAAACAGAGTGCCTCAAATGTAGTTTCTATTAGAGAGAAACCTCTTGGATTTGTTGTGCCCCTGGCAGAAAAACATCCTCTTGTCCTCAGCCTTGCAGCCACGCCATGGATTAAGGAAAGGGAAGGGAGACGTGGCCTCTGCTCCTGGGATTTTCCCATCTGGCTCCGTGTGACAAGAGAAATGCCACTGCAGGAGTTGGAGGCAGGGCTGGGAAGGGTTTCCAAGATCCAGGCAGAGATTTACATCTCTAAATAATTATTTTAAGAAAACACCTCATTCATTTACACAACTGCGGCAGCCCTCTTTAAATTCAGTAAACTGCTCTGCCCTGTGGTGAGGGAGATGACAGAAGAATTCAAATCAGGACAAACATAATTGGTTAATCAGAGTTTAAGGAAAATCCTCTGCTTCCTAATAAGAGCTGGGATGCTGATTGCCAGAGCCCTGCACGGGATGCACCTGCAGCTGCTGCTGTGCTGGCACCAAAACACGCCAGCAAGTCCAGCTGGAGCTCAGGGAGAGACCTGGAGCTGATTCCTGTCCCAGAGATCCCAAAGATCCCAAAACTCGGTGCAGGGACACACCACCAAAGAATTTTGTGTTCAGACACCGAGGGGGCAGCGGGAGCAGGGAGGGGATGGAGGCAGGAGGAGATTTTGGGCAAGGATCAGAGCTGCCACAGGTGCTGGAAGTGCTGTGGCCACGCCAAACCAGGGAAACTTGTGGAATTCCCTTTAGGACAAGCTGACACGGAAGCATTTGGGAAGCCACAAGGTTTGTAGGACGGCACAGGCAGCAGGACAGAGGTGTGCCAAAGCACAGCACCAAGAGCACACAGTGACCTCCAATCCAAACAGTGCCAGGGGGGACGTTCACCACTGGACCCAGCTGGAGTCACCGAAGGAACCCTTCAGATGTGCCAGCAGGACCCTCTGCCCCGTTGGCTGGGCCAGGGCAGGGCTGGAGCTGCTCCCCACAGCCCGGAGCCCTGCAGGTTGTTCTCCAGGAGCAAAGCCCCTCTGGGGTGCTCCTCTGCTCACAGAAACCTCTCCACACAAGAATTGCTGCTGCCCTGCTGCCAGGCACAGTCCTGTCCCTCGCAGTGCCCCGGGCTGGGGATGAGGATGAGGATGAGGATGAGGATGAGGATGTTCTCCCCAGCCAAGGGCAGCTTCCCTCAAAGCCACTCCACAAACAGTTCAGAGCTGCCCTGGACTCTCCTTTAAGCACAAGCCATGCTTGTGCTTAAATTCTCCTTTAAAGCTCCTCCTGCAGCCATTCAATGCTTTCCATCAGGAAAACATTCCTGCTAATTCATTATTTTAATCAAGCTCTTCTCTTTCGCCCCGGTTCACACGGATGCAGGACACCTGACCTGTCTGAATTTTTTTTTTTCCTCCTTTTTTTTTCACCTTTCCAGTGGAAATTAGATTTTTAACCGAGGTCACCTTTCAGTAGAAATGTGTCTCCCTGCTAGAGAAGCTGTTTTTACTTTTCACCCAAAGGCCCCAAATATTCAAATCTCAGAAGTCTGATGTTGAGGGGAAAAAAAAGCATGCAAGTAATAAGTTTTCATTGGAAATTCTTTTGTTTGGCAAAAAATAGCCACATAAATGAAAACCATTTTCAAATGCCCCTCCTGACATGCACACATGTGAAGCACACACAATATGCCAGTCCTAAAGTGTCTTTGCAATAAAATTTCCCTCTAATCCAGCTCGATTTTATATTTCTGCTTCCAAAGGGCACTTAATCCTGCTCTGAAGAACAAAAAACACTCAGGAGTGCACTTGAGGAACTGTTGGGAGCTTCCATCACCTTCACAGCCAGGAGCTGTGTCTCATTTTAATAGAATGTTATTCTTTTACTGCTAAATTTGGTCAACAGAAATACCCAGCTGAAGACGCCTTCTCAGCAGAGCTGGCTCTCCTGAAGGTGCCCCCACAGCAACCCAGGCACCACTCAGGGCTCCTGAGAAGCTGAACACGTCAGGTTCTTTCAGCTCCATGGCAGAAGGTGGATTTCCAACCTCCAGATTGTTTTGGTGGCCTCCTCCAAGTTCCCTTTAGAATTTTTCAGGTGCTCCTGGAACGTGGATGTTTCACATCAAAGCTTCATGTAAGAAGAGAATCTGCTCCTGCTTTGCTGGATCCCTTTGTTTGATTAGTAATTTATTATTAATTTGCTTTTTACACAAGCATTGCACGCTGAAGCCAGTGGAGGTGACTCTCTCTAGCTGTGCCTTGGAACCACAGCTAAAAACCACGTGCTCCGTTCCCACAGGATTTGCTTCATTTTACATTAATTCTGTTGGCCTGAAGCCCCTTAACCTGAAAATTCCTTCTGCTCCTACCTTTTCTCCTGGTTTTTCACTGCTCCACCAAGCCTCAGGTCACCTTGAGGCCCTCCCCACATTTATTTCCCATTTTTGCTTGGATCATGGGCACAAATACTGGATTGAGATGAGCAGTACAGGCAGGGATGAGCCAGGATTTACAACACCCAGCAATGTTTGAACACCTAACGAGGCCAGACAGCAGCTGGACTAAGTTAAATGCCCTGGAGAAATGCAGGTACATTGCACTGTCCCAGTTCCCTTTCTGGAGCAGAAATGCAATCCTGTCAAGAAGACAGAGTGTTTATATGACAAGATTTGTATTCCTTCCCGCTGGCTGTCATTAATTCTATTTTACCCTCTAATTCTTCGTTAATAAGGTTTGGGGTTAATCATGATGTTTTACTTGGAATCAGGGTCAGACTAAGTGGTCTGCTGTTCCCTGGAACCTTTTTTAAAATACAGGTTAGAGGTTGATAAGCTCTAAGGGACATTTAAGGTCCTTACAAGAATGATTTCTTCTAGTAAAATATCAAAAGTGAAATCTTGGTGCTGCTGAAGTAGATGGGAAAATTCTGATTTGCCTCAGTAGCAAAAGAAAGATTTCACTGAAAACTGTAAGGCTAAAAAAATAACTGAAAATATGAACACTAAATTTAGCTTAACACTAAAAAAGAACACTAAATGGCAAGTGCTATTTTCCTCAAGATCCTTCCAGCTGTGAAATAAAATGTCAAAATTTTGGTGGAAACCAGAAAAAAAAAAAAGAGTTGAAAATCCAAATTCTCATTGAAAAATGCTTTACATGGCAAATTTTCAATCAGGAAAATTTCTGGTACTGTCTCTGACCACCCCAGTGCAATTCCTGCCTGAAGAGTCTGCAGTCCCTCACACAGCAATAGATACCCTACAGCTCCAGGTCTTACAACTCCCAAATTTGGGCCATTTCCCAAGAGCGTTTGATCCACAAAAATGTTTGTCATTAGCTAAAACCCAACCAGAATAGCCATTCCAGACTCTGAATCAGAATAAAAGGTAATTTGGAGCACAATATTAAAAGAGAGTCCAAAAAGCAAAGAGGGAGAGAAAGAGGGAGAGAGAGAGGGAGAGAAAGAGGGAGAGAATAAAGAGGCTGGAGTGATATTTATGAGAAATAAAAATAGTTTGAGTGATGTTCCACACATTTGCTCGGTTTTGTGAATTGTGCACTGAATGTTCTCCAGCTGCTGGAGTAAGAGACATTGCACCCATAGAAATTTGCTTAAATATATTTTTATCAACATATATCAGCACATATTTATATGCCTACATCCACACGTGGGTTTGGCTGAGGATTTTTGTCAGATATCACCCGGATCACCTTCAAAAAAAAAAAAACCAAAGAACAAAACCTCTACAGCAAAACATCTGCACTTGCTATTCCAGATACAGACACCCAGGAGAGCATAAATTTCCCTGAATAGATGTATTGTTTTACCATTTATTTCCTCACTTCCTCAAAATGCCTGCTCATCTGAATTTCCAATATATTAGCTGTATTTGGTGTGTGCACGGTTCCCCTTCACTACACCAGAGCAGATTAGTGCTCGTTGCCTCTTTCCTTGCTTCTCTTCAGATCGTTACACATGACAAAACAACTGTCCTAATTACAGCAAGTGTTCCCAGCTCTGTCACCGTGACAATTACTGCAATGAGGGCTCAATATCTGCAGCAGACAGTAAAGTATTACTGCAGTTGTGTTTGATAGGGCTCAATTGTCCCCTGGAGGATTCTCCCGAGCAGGTTTTGTGGGGGGTGAGGCTCCCCCCACCAGTGCTTTGCTAACAGGGTTCAAAAGGGGAGAGGCACAGGTTTGGGGGTCCCGAGGAGAGGAGCACTGGGACAGGGTGGGGCTTTTCCAACACAGCTCCTCTCACTCACAGCCAAAATCTGCACCGACTCCTTCCCGAGTTCCCACAGCACCAGGAGGAATTTTGGAGATATTCCCTCCTTCCCCTGCTTGCACTTGCAGCCTGACAAGCTGATGTTGCTCCAGATGGGGTAAGACACCCAAACTCATCCCCTCCTAAACCACATCCCTGCCATCCCTGTGTCCCTGACAAGCTGATATTGCTCCAGATGGGGTAAGACACCCAAACCCATCCCCTCCTAAACCACATCCCTGCCATCCCTGTGTCCCTCAGGAGCCTCGGAGCTGCTGGCACGGCAGTGGCTGCTCTGTTCCTGGAGGATTTCTGTGTTTGTTTGTTTGTTTGTTCACACGAGCTGATCCATGCAGACCCTCCAGCAGACCCTCAGGGTGGCCCTGCTCTGACAGTCCCTCTCCAGTGACGCTGGGCACCTTTAACCCCACTTGTCTCCCCTGTCAGCCCTGCAATCCCAGCTAATCACACCAGGGATTTCAGCTCTTTCCAAAGGCAATATCTTGACCTACACCACACTCCCTTCATCCTAAGTGATGGAGCTGATGTTCTCTGCATTTATAGTCCATTATGGTCCTGCAGTTGATTCATTTAGATGTTCTCCTTTTAAACCCCATCAACAATGCAGAACCAGGAGCTGTGTAACCATCTCACTTGACCAGAAACAGGAATGCAGGGCCCTAATATTGAATATTGATCATGGAAGGCTAATGCTGCCACAGTCAACTTGGCATGACCTGACCAGTGTACTTAAAGTCTGGATTTCTAATTTTCCTTGGCCGGGGATAAAGCAATATCTTATTTACCAGATAACATCTTTATTATAAGCATCTTGCACAGCCTTTCCACTTCAGCCCACATGGGTTTCTTCTGCTCTTGGCATGGATCAATGAAGTCAATATTTCTGACTGCAAAGCTTTGTATGACTTACACATATTTAAAAGGATAAATCCCAATCAACAACTCCTCTGCTTGAACATAACCATTATAATCCTTATCTTTGATCCTTTGGGCTATAGCAAGCAGGGAAAGGAAAGAGTACATCTCTCCAGCTCTCAGGAAATAGTTATGATGACAGCAGGAGATAAACAACATTGCCTGCCTTTGCTGGCTGGAATTTCTCCAGCAAAACCAGTACGTGGTGCTACAGTTTCATGAGCCCAAACTGGCCAGCAAGGCCTCAGACTGGTGTGCCAAGCCCTGAGGTACCAAAACGTGGAACAGCCAAGCTCCTGAGCCTCTCCAGCACTGAGACTTGCAGGAGATTTGTCCCACACGAGGGGAAGTCGAGGCACATGAGAAGAATATCTCCATGCTGATATTCCCATCAGAGGGAGGGGAAGAGGGTCAGAGCCACAGCTCCATTTAGCACAACTCAACTTCTTTACCAGATGAGATGAAGTTCCATAAATCAAGCTGGGGATCTGCCTAAGTTATGTTTAGGGAGTTGAATTTAATCACTCTAAGGCTTGCTTTAGTCCTGTGAATTTCAAATGCTACAAGCAGCCTTTCCTCAGCATATGGAGGCCACAGAAGTTCAAAGCAAGCACATTTCAACAGGAGGGTTTCACTTTTGAGGGTTAAGTTGTTGGCCAACCCTCACATTTTGCTGCTACACCACCAAATCCCACTAAGACAGATGCAGCTTGTTCTGCTAAAAGAGTGGTTTTAGCAGTGAAGTTTTTACTAATTCCCTAAATGAAATAAGCTTTATCAGGAAAATCACTTTAGTTTAGTACAGCTGAACCTGTGCTGAAGGTTGTACCAATATAGAAGTCTATTAAAAAAAAAAATAAAAAGAATGACAACCTTAACCAAAATTATTGTGCTGACAACAGGTTTTACTGAATTTAGGGTTCCTTTGGAAAAAATTTACCAGAAAAGTCAAGTAGGGAAAAGAGAAAGGCAAACAGGGTGAGAGGGCAGGGAAAAGAATGAAAAGAGGAATCCTTTTGGCCCAGTAGTCAAAGTATTTTCTGAAGTTCTTGCTTTGCTCTGGAAGCAGCGACACAACTTCAAAAGGCGTGTTTGTTTGATTGAGAGATCTCAGAGATCTTTTGATACGGTGCCACGGGTCCCAGGCCTGCTCACCCCCAGTCAGGGTGAGCCAGCTGAGGTCAGAGAAGCTCCTCCATGGGAGCAGGACACGAGGAAAGGACCAGGCCCTTGTCCTCAGCAAGGCTTGAATCAGAATCAAACCTAAGCTGAGTATTTGCCAAAAGGGGCAGCAGCAGCACGCAGGAAAATCTGCCCTGCTCTTGGTTTGCAGGAGTCAGAGAAACTCCACTGGGGCTCCCTCGGTCAGCCGAGGGGGAACAAAACTGCAGGAACTGCAACTGGCATTCGTTTTGTTCTTTTTTTTCTTTTAAGTGTCTCCATTTCTCATAGAGTTTACACATTTATAGGCAGAAAAACTTTCTTTTCTGCAGAGAGCTTCCAAAATGGTCTGTGCTAAAGTTATTTCACACATATTACCCTGACACTTTCCATACTATGCAAATATCAGCATCTTAACATTGGGGCATCTCCTCACTATTTGCATTTATAGCAGACTTTGGAAGATTGGGTTATAAAAAAAGAGGCTGTCTTTGAGTCATGCTTAGTCTAAACTGCTCAACGAGGTAACAGTTTTCAAAACTGCAACCATAAACCAGATAGTCCTCGAAAAAAGGAAAAAAGAAACAGCAGAGAGAAATAAAATTGTATGGACATCTTGTGCAGAGATGATTTCTTAACGTTGGACGTAAAGTGCTCAGCAGAATGGATGTTTCTGCTGCCTTTGGTTCCCACTGCAATCCAAGCCATTAGAATAATTTATCACAGAAAACCTCAGACCTGAGAGGAGGGAGGGGATAGGGGCTGCAGAGTGAAAAGCTCTTTTGGCCTAATCTCTGTTCTTATCCCCACGAATGAATTTCAATGCTGAAGCTCCAGAGAACAGCAGCAAAAGTAGAAATAATTCTGGTTGATTTTCAACTCCATTTCTTGGACCTCTCTCCCCCCAATAATTGGGAATTTTGGCAGATCACACAGCCAATCAGACGGATTTTGTCACCAGTGTTATTTTGCCTTAACAGGATGTTATGGCCTCAGAAACATTCCTCATTACACAGAAAAACGTTTCCCCTCTGGTTTAAACACTCAAATGATTGTGGATCATAAGGATATAACCCAGCAATGCTCCCGTGCTGCACAGACCAAGTTTTTTGCAATGCAGACTTTTCTCAGAAATTAATTTAAGACAAAAGTTGCCTGAATTGAGCAGGAACTTTTACATCTGTTTCACGGTCTAAAAAGAAAAAGGAAGGGAGAAAAATAAGAATAAAGCCACACTGCCTTCGCAAAGCATTGCTCAAGCCAGGGTCAGACACAGCTCCCTGCAGAGGCTCCTCTTCCATTAAAAAAAAAAAAAAAAGTGATTTTTGAGCTATAAATTGCAGAAGGAAGGCAAGGATTTGAGAAAGGAAACCAGACTCTGCTTAATTTTAATAAAACTGATCGATCCTAGCCACATGTTGAACAAAATACAGGGCCCTGCTTTTCTATGGATACAAGAAAAAAACAAAAAAGTGCTTTTCTGGAGACCTGTTGCAGACAATGCTCCCTTCTGGCAATGCAGCCCCCGCTCCTGCTCCCTCCCACACGTGGCATGTGCCTCTGTGTGTGTTTGCAGATGCACTTCTCTCTCATTTTTATTTATTTGCCTCAACAGCGTGGGCAGAAACTGAATCCAGAGATTTTGGCTGCTTTAGCTCTGCGTTGCAGCTCTTTTATCTCATTCCTGAGCCTTCCTCACAAGGAGCTGGGATGGTGCAGCCACGTGACTTTGAGTGGAATTAGGGAAAAAAGAGAAACTCTGAACTTCAGGAGGAGACTTCACTCTGCCCATGCCTTGGGCTGCACCTCAAAAATCCCAGGGTGTCATTTCTGAGAGGCTCCAACTCTGATCCAAGCAATGTCATTTGTAGCAAACTATTAATGGAGAACAATGGCATGACCCAAAACTTATTAAAATAGACATCATGAAAAATATCTGGGAATTGAAAAGCAGAAGTGAACCAGTGGTTGTAGAAACAATAAAAAAGGCTTTGAAAATGCCCTAAAGCCAAATACATATTTTCAAAACTGCAAGTTTTACCCATTTTTTTCTTAGGAGAAAAAAAAATCTCTCTATGACCTTAGGGCACAACAAATATATTAGGCATAGATCATTTCTAAGTGTTTTTGGCCTTTGTTAGGGAAACATCCATTTTTACTGTTTGCAAGTACTCTTTCTGGCCACACACAAACCTCCTGCCTCACCCCCAAACGTCCTTGTGCCTCTTTCCTTATTCTTAAATGCCACAACTTTTGAAAACCACCAGCACTGCGAACACTCAAGTGTGAGAGGAGGAGAATCGTGCGGCTCAGCAGGCCCAGGACTGCGGTGGGCACCCAGAGCCAGGGCTTGGTGTGACCCAGTGGGATGGCAGCCAGCCCTTCCCCAGCCCCTGGAAACGGGGGGAGGGCAGAGCCGAGCTCCCAAACCCTGCTCTCCACCCCGTGCCAACACAGCCAGCTGGCTTTGGGCTGCCTTGGAGCACCAGCACAGCCAACCTGCCCAAAACGCCTCGCAGAACTGCCCAAAAAGTGCCTTTTGCACTCAACCCCTGCCACGTCACAGTTCTGATTAGCAACGAGATGAACAACGTGCCAGAACGGCCTGAAAAACGCTGAGGCTGAAAGAAGTGAAAGCCAGTTCTTAAATACTTCAGAAGTTCTCAAAATGAGCCACTTCTGGTCCATTTTTTCCTCATCACAGCCGTTCATCACTCACCTTTTGGCTTTTAGGGTGAGATTCTCTGTTTTGAGCAAGGCAAGATTTTACAAAGAACACAGGAAGGGGATTGTTGTTTCTGGGGCTGCTCCTCAGGGCTGGGGGATCCCAAATGTTCCTTCTCCTGCTGGATGGTTCTGGCAGAGGCTTTTGCACAAACCAGCCCAAAATCTCACCTCAGAAATGCTGGTTTGGTCTAACTTTGACCAGCACCAAATCACCTCTGGAAGCTTCTGCCTCCATCACAGCACAACAGTGCAACAACGCCATTCCAAAAAACCCAACCTGGCTTTTGCCAGGCAAAAATCCTCATGGCTTTTCACAACAAACAAGTCAATCAAAACCTTCACACAGGCAGGAGCAACCCCACACCAACAGACTGATTGGCTCCAACTTAGAAACCACAACAAAAATAGGTTTAAACTGCCCAGAAATCCCATTTAAAACACAAAACAGGATAATCAGAGCTCAGAGTGAGGCTTACCAGGGATCCCAGCAAGGGCACCAACTCTGTTCTCCATGTGGGAAGCAGGTGCAGGATCTTTGGCTCAGCCCTTTGCCCAGGATAAATAAATTCCCAGTCACATCTGGAATCTTTAACAGCTGCTCAGCAAAAATCAGAGGATTTTTTAAAGGGCTATGTAAGCATGCTAGGGAAAAGCAGCAAAATTCCTAATGGGAGAGATTCCTTCTGTAAATACCTCTCAGGAAGAGAGTGCAATACAAAGCCTTCAAATGGCCAAAACATAAATAAACTAATATCCTATAACCACTTGAAATTGTCTTTTTAAATGTTTTAAATACTGCTGATGAGCTTAAAATGAAAGAAAACATCAGCCTTCCAAGAAAAAATACACTTTTCCAAAACCTGTTTGTCTAATAGAGAAGCTGCTTCTCTAATTAAGCAATTAAGGCTCAGCAAGGCAGACGTTATTATCACATAAAGGTCATTTCAAATGAAGAGGAGCTGAAAAACGCAGCTCTTGGAGAGTTTTGTGAATGATCTCCTTAGGATGGGGTGGCTGCTGGTTTGAAGAGAAATGAGAATTACTGTCAGAGTGCTTGGAGTGTCTTCAGCTCCCAGCCAGCCCCGGGAACAGCAGGGTCTGCTCCTGGGGCTGGTCAGCTCCTGCTGGACTCTGAGTCCCTCCTTGCCCTTCCCAGGTGGATCCGAGCCAAGCCCAGGGGGCCAGGCTGGGTTTAACCCCTGGAAGTGACAGAACACCAAGCTCTGGGTCCAAACCCTGCGTGCTGTTAGTGCTGACGGGCCGTGGGGATGCTGGAACCCTCAAATGCAGAAAATCCCTCATGGTTCCACAGAGAGCAAACAGAAAAAGGGGATCTGAACAGGTTCAGCTGGGTCTGATGTGATAATTAATGTCCAGTGAAGGATTTAGGGGAAAGAGGAGGGACGAAACATAAAACCAATTTCCACCTTTATTTTAAGTTTTTTTGACAGATGGGAATATTTTCTGTTATGCTACTTGTGGTTTGGGTAATGAGATTAGGCCTCGCATAGCAGGAAGCAGAATTAACTTTGTTTACTTAAAGTGACACCGTCAGCTTGGAAAATCACATTTCCATCTGAAACACAGTGCCTACTATCATTACAAATAACCCTTGAGATCATGATAACTAAAGGAGATTAGAGATGAAAAGAACATGTTTCTCCCTCTCTGTCTTTTTGGTTTTTTTTAGATATACTCTGTTCACAGTGTGCAGCTGAGAGCACTCCCTGCAGCAGTCCCCACATGTCCCTGTCCCTCCCTGGCCCCTGCACTGCTCAAGGTGCAGGAGGGAGCAGCAGGCTGGGGGTGAGAGCCCAGCTGGTCTCAGGCATCCTGAGAAAATATATCCCTAAAGGCAATTTGTGTGGCAGAAAAAAAAAAAAAAAAAAAAAAAACAAAATGCATTTAACATTGAGTATACACTGAAATTAAAAAAAAAAAATGAAGACTGGAATTTGTAGAAGCTGGCTGATTATAAAAGTCCCTTAGCATTGGCCCCTGAGTGCCTTCCACTGTAAGGGCTCTAAAAACCTGGGTGTCATCAGCTGCTGCATCACACCCAGGCGACAGGATGGATCCTTGGGAAGCCAGGGAGAAGAGGGAAAGGCTTTACCACAGGATATTTCCTAAATCACCAGCTGAAGCACTGGAATGTTCAACGAGCAGGCTTGCACAGCCACCAGGGAAAGCTGACAGGGGTGTCCTGCATCCTCTCTGCTGTTCCTCCAAACACCATCCCGGACTGGGTGGCAATGACCACAGAAATTGGTGGTGATGAGGAGCCCAGGCTGCTCCTGGGGCTTCTCCCTCCTCTGGCAGCCAAAGCCAGGCAGGGACTCGTCCTGGTGGTGTTGGCTGTGCTGTGACCCTGGCAGCGTTCACAGAGCGAGGAATGGCTCCTCTCTGGCACACTGACTGCTGCTTCACGTCAGCAGGAGTGACAGGTAAAGAGAAAAATCTGGGCCCAGCACAGAGATGGATCCAAAATACATAAATAACCAATTAAGAGAAAATATTAATAAAAATATTGTAACAGATCCCAATCTGCTGCTGAGTACCAATTGCCAGTAATAATCTCTATGGTAACTGAACTCTCTTTGGCCTCTCTCTGTATGCAACTAATGTTTTATGTTTTGGTGTTTTTTTTCCTTTCCCCTATTTTCATGGAAAGTTTTCAAAACTGGTTTAAATATTATGATATTTTCCTCTTCAAGTGCTAACTGGGAGAAGTACTGACTTTGTGTCAGTCTCTAAGCAGATTTTCCCTTCCTTACGTGACTGCCTTAGAGGTGACATTTGGGAGGCCACTGACTGAAAGTTCTGTTCAGACACAAAACAGGTGAGGGAGGTTTTCCAAACCTACGAGGTTAAAATATTGCCCAGGAACAGATGAACTGATTAGAAAGAAAGAAAAAAAAAATATACTATGTAAAGATGTTGCTTTAGGAGGCTGGTGAAGCTCTGCCTTTTTTTTTGGTTTTGATTGTTTCCTGGCTGCACTTGGCTCTTCTCACCAGCTGCTCTCTTGTCATCCCAGCAGCATTTCTGGCCTCGGGGTGTTCCCCTTTCCCAGCCTGCTCCTGCTTTGGCTACTGGATCCAAAGGAAGGCATCACCTTTGGAAGCAGCATCACTCAGCAAATATTTGTTGTGTTACATCACAGATGAGCAGGAAGGTTTGAAGGGGGGACACACAAATCCTGGGAAAACTGTTCCCATGTGCACCTGTAACACCCCAGGGCTTTTCTCAGCTTCTCCTCACTATAGCACAAATAATTATGACCCAATTTTACAGTGGAAGTATCAGACCTTTATTCAGTCTGGCTTTTTTAACTGTTACTCTGTTATGGCAAAAGATTCCAAACAAGAGAGTTTGGAATTAGATGTGGCCTCTGAGTGAAGAGATGATCTTGAACTCCATTTTGAAAGGTTTCAGGAAGGGCCATGTGAGCACTGCTCTCTCTTTGCCTTTAAAGCTCAGGTTTCTTTTTAGAAACAGAGAACATTTAGGTGCTGAAGGATTGGGTTAAATCCCTGTGGAAGTTCATGTTTGGAGGTGCTGAATAAATCAGAGTCATTCTGCAACTCTTGCTCTTTATACAACAGCCCAAACCAAGACCTTGGAGCTGCAGTTGTGGAGTGGTCTGAAAAGATGGAGCTGGATTCAGATCCAGATCTGAATTTCCTAGTGGTTGCCTGTCTTCCATCTGTTTGTATTTGGATGTCTCTTAGGATATAAGCAGCAGTTCTGGAGTGTCACACATGAATAAAGTGGATAATTATAAAATTAAAAGATATAACGTGCTTCTAAGGGAGATAAGACTACAATTAAAGAGTATAAACAAAGCTGAGTCTGATGTTCAGACTGATATATTTATTCATTAAATGTAATAACATAAACAAGACTATTAACTGTCATATTTTAATGATACTGTACCCTGCAAAACGTACTCAGGAAAAGGTCCTATTGACTTCAATAGCAATGCCACATAAATTTAAATCATGGCTGCAGTAAAACAAAATGTCATCGTTCTTACTGAAGATTATTTGTTGTAAATATCCCAAAATGTTAAAAAAACACAAACCTGTAACTCACTGAACTGAGGCTGAGCTCAAATGTTTTATCTGTAAATCTGAAGAAAGCCAGTAGGCAATGCAGAAACCTGTTCCCCAGATAACTGAAATTCAGTATTCCCAAGAGGGGAAAACAGCCAGGCAAAGCTGCTGTCTATCCCATGTCTTTCTGGAAGACACTGGACATATTTTTGCCCAGGAGATGGCAAAAATTGGGCAAATGTCACTTCATATCAGCAGTGTTAAGATCAGATCCTGACCTTTTAAAATATTGTTAACAGTCAGCAAGAGAGGAAGCCTTACAGCAAAAATTTATATCTGGAAAATATGCAATAACTTGCTTGGGGTATGTAAAAAGCCAGTCTGGAAGGAGAAAAAGGGTATCAAGAATTCTCCCTTGCTGCAACAGCATCAGTGCCAAGAAGATGTAAAGTGGGCCCACATGGAGTCACAACAATTCATCCCCCTTTGCACCCCCTGCTCATCCCGGGCACCAGGCAGGGCAGAGGCAGCTCTGGTGTGAACAGCACAAACAGAGGTGACCTTCCAAGGGGCCTCAGCCCAGATCTGTGACCTGCACTGAACTGTGAATGATGATGTCAAAGTCTGCTCGCAGAATTAAATTCGCTGGCGTTCGCCGCGCGCTCGGCGTCACTTGAAGTGCCGAGAAAACGAGCGCTCACTGTGCCATGACAAAGGCCACTGGTTGCCTCTTTACTGAGCCTCATACATATGGTGAAAACATATTGACTAATTACTTGCCATTTTCAAAAACTGAAACCACTCCAAAGCCAGGCCCAGGGTAATAGAACGAGATAAAGGAGAACAAGGACTGGGAGAACGGGGAGGGGGACGAGCCCAACTCTGAGGCTGCTCATCCCTTATTCAACATCTGCTTTGAAATATGCAGAGGAACAACATCTCCCTGCTCCAAACTGCTTAATGAAAACTGGGAAATTAATGCACCTGATTAGTACAGCTGTTCAAAACAGAGACTGGCTCAAGTTCACAGAGTGAGACCCAGCCTGCTCTCACACAGGAGCACCACAAGGCTGGGATTCAGCTCAGTTCCCCATTTTTCCAGGATTCTGGGAAGTGCCCAGAGAGGAAGGGAGAGCCCTGGGCCGTGGTGATGAAGCACTTTGAAGGAGCTGGATTGAAGGGGTCGGTGCGGAGAGCGAGTCACTGAGACACAATTCCCATTTTGGCTTTTGAACGCACGCAGTCCCTCCCAGCACAGCCCCTGGCAGGATCCCCCAGCACAGCCTTCACAGGAGCCTTTTTAGTGCCACCTCACTGCCAACACCTCCCAGCCCTGACAAACCAGTCCACTCAGCTGATGAGGAATCCTCCCTAAGTAGTGGGACGAACATTTGACAAGTTAATTTCAAGGTAGCTCATGAAGTAGAAGCAACGGAGAGCTACACAACTGTAAAAAAGAGAAATGTTGCTGGATAAATTCTGCCAGTAATGGATGTGTTACAGAAAATACACTTAAAATTCAAGCTCTTTGTATTAGAAAACAGGCTCTTTGGTTTTGAAGTAGGAATTGTGAGGGTTCGCTGGAGCTGGGGTTAACAGGTGTACAATAACTGCTGTTAGAGTTTTATGATTATGAAAGTTATGTTCCTGTATCCCCAATTTAGAAATAATAGGAAATGCTACAGATGACTTTTATAAAATCATGACAATTTATATAGGAAAAAAAAATCAATAATTATTCCCTTTTATTTTTCCTTTAAATCATCCAGTTAATAGGAATCAGAGACCTGAATAGGATGCCTAAAGTTAATGGCATTATTAGACAGAGAAAAAAGAAAGAGTGATCAAAAGTTTGAGCCATTTACCAAAAAGTTCACAGTATGTAGAATCTTGCTATTCTACCAGTTGTTATTTTTTTTTTTGTAATTCAATATAACTCTCAAACCATGTTTGGATGTTAGATGTAGTCTTAAGCAGAGACTCAGAGCAGTTCTCTATTACATTTCTATTATATGAGAGAGAGTTGCTATTTCACAAAGACATAGATAATCTGATCTGTTTCATAAAAGTTTCAGAAGAAGTTTCATTTTCCAGCTTATAAACTAAAAATAAAACACTTGAAAAGATTGATTTTCCTTTAAGGCAACTGTGGAGCCTGAGTTGATAACACTACTGGTCAAGTCCTAGTAAAACTCCTGGAAGAATTCCCAGCATTTTGAACAGGACCAGATATTGTTCATACTGCTTTTCATTCCTGTTTTAAGGTAAAAACGTGGGGGCAGATCATCACAATTTTGCTCCCGTTGCATAAAAATGAAGGTTTAACAGACTGGCTGTTCTCCGGGGAGTGGGGAGCACTTTGTTCCATTGACTTTTCAACAGGAGTTTGCAAACCTTCAAATCCTGCGGGAGTGAAAGCTGCTTTCCCTCTCTGCTGGAGTTCAGCAACTTTCCCCAGAAGCCGGGGGAAGCAGCTCAATTCTAAATGAAAGCAATGGACAGAAATCCTGTTTTTCCCCCCGTTTTGTTCAGTCATTCCCAGAGCAGTGGAGCCTTCCCTGGGCAGCCGAGGAGCGGCTCCCTCTGTCTCGGGAAGCAGGAATGGTCCATCAGTAGGTGATAACAACTTCTTTTAATGCCTTTTTTCTCTCCAAACAGGTTTTGTTTCAACTTCCTGGCAGTTTCCCAGCAGTGCGCACCCTGATGGAGCTCCCGTGCGGGAGGGAAAAGGGAGCTGGGATAACACACGGGAAGTTCCTTTGGATGCTCCTGGTGCATCCACAATTTTCGTGGTGTTTAATCCTCGGTACAGCCTTCGCTGCCTTGTCTGCGCAGCCAACTCAGGGAGTGCCTGCCTTGCCTGAGAGTGGCACACAATGGGCTGGGAATGCCCGGGATGCTTCCCGCTCCTGCTTTTCCTATCGCTGAGCACAGCCCATCACTCGTGTCACAAGCAGGGCTGGGAGGAAAGGCCAGAGCATTAAGACAGCACATAATTGTCATCGCCGAGTTTCTGACATTAATCGTTTTACTTAAAGAAGCCAATAGAATGTTTTGGGGTTTTTTTTTTTTTTTTGGTCCCCCCCCACCTCAAGTGACAACACCCAGGAGATAGTCTGGGTAAAATAAAAATTATAAAAATAAATTTAAAAAAAAAAGACTCAAAATTTTTTGCTAATTAAAAGTAATGTGTTTTCCCATTTTTTGGCAATTTGATAACACAAAACACTTACTTGGGGGCCACAGGGGGAAACAAACTGAGACGGATAAAAAATGTTTTGTGTTCATCCAAGCAAGACTATGTTAATGCACATTATCCCATTAATGCACATCAACATCGGGAATAAGCGCGCCAATGCAAGCAAGAAGCATACACTTATCATCATTTGATAACATGTTTAATGACAGATTGACGGTTGATTTGCAAATGTGAACTGGCATCAATGTTGCTAACTTCAGCTTCTGCCGCCTCCTCTGCTATGCCAGCATATTTATGTGCATAATTTGATTTCGCAGCCACACTGTTAGTACATTTTTAATATTAACTATGCAAGAACAGACAGCCGAACTTAAGTTGCACTGATGGTTTGAGTTCATTAGATTGAAAAAGATGGGCAATGCTGACAAAGATGGAGATGGCAGCACAACATCAAAGAGGCAACACTTAACAAACACACTCCATTTTGAACAAACCGAACTAACACATTTCATGTTGTCGGCTGCAGCAGAGCCCTTATGTACAACAGCAAGGAAAAAATATGCTCCTGCCCTGGGCATGCTGACAGCAGCTCTGCGAGCAGCTCAGCAGGCCCCTGGCCACAGAGCTGTGAGATATTTCACTCATCCTCTGCAGGTAAGGGGCAGATTCGGAGCTGATGGCCGAGTGACAACAGCAGAACTCAGCGCTGGAGCTGCTCCTGATTTACACTGGGGTGAGGCAGAGCCCGTCCCCATCTCCTCCCAGCGCTGGCTTTGCACAGCTGGGACTCTTTATGGTGAATAATAAAGAGATTTTGCTGAGAGCTCTTGCACGAGCAGAACTGAAGCTCAGAGCCCCAGTGCCTCAGGCCGTGAGGGGTGGGATGTCCTTCCCGTGTCATGGACACTCCTGGTGACTGCCTCTCCTTTGGTGATCCTGGGCAATTCAGTTCTGCTCTGGAGAGAACACATAGCAACGAGCTGGGAGGAGAATATTTCATCCTCTGCTCACATTAATGTCTGAGCATATACTGCATCTAGTATGAATTTGCTTGTTGTGCTGCAATATATAATAAATTCGAGGCAGTAGCTTTATGATGCACGTTGCAATTTTCAATTTTATGCTCCAAACTGACCATCCGCAGGATTCTGACCGTATAACCCGAGCCACTCTGTGCAGATGTAACATCAGCTCCTCTGGAGCACGGGCAAACCATGATTTAGACACACAATTAGATGGACCAGGTCCTCAACAATTCTCAGCTGCCTGAATTACTGCTGAACAGCCTAATAAACATAGAGCACATAGGCCCCTGCTCTGCAGAGCTTTTGAGAATGTTCTTAAGTTCCTCCCTAATCAGCAAAGCAACTCTTACAATTGCTGTTACTCAGAGATTACTCCTGGACCAGAATCCTGTGGTGCTTGGACTCCCATGGAGCGCTGGACAAGGCCAGGGTCATTAGGAAGCTGTGACTGAATAATCAGCATAAAGTGTTGATTATTGAATTTAATCCTGGAAACACTTGCCAGGGTGGGACACCGAGCAAGGGAGCAGGAAAGGACCCTCATCAATCTTGACCAGGAGGATTCCTGGTACCCCTGTCCTGCTGGCAGCTCCTGAGCAAATGCCTCCTGCCAGGATGCTGCCCTGGTGCAGCTGGAAAAACTGCTTCTTTTATTGTCTGCTGTGAAAGAAACCCGAGGCTTTCTTTCAGTAAAACCTCTTGTGGAGCTCTGTGCTCTTTTTGCTCAGAGACCTGCATTGCAGGGAGAACTAATCCTAATTCCTGGACTTTTGGCTCAAGAAGCTGTTAAGAGCTGCAGTGGCTGGGGCTGTACAAACCCCAAGAAAGAGGAATATCTGAGCAATACCCTGGACACCCCTGGCACATGTGTGGTTGGCTATTTTAGAATCTGTTGGTGCATTAGGGTCCCAACCCCACAGCAGACACAGCGCTGTGAAGGTGATGAACTGATCCTCCTGCAGGAGCATCTCTCAGAAAGGCATCAAATCATTTCCACCAACACAGGGCACCAGGTAGATATGCTCATCCTAGTGAGGACACAAGAGATCTTGGAAGCTTTCTAAAGAGTGAAAGAACTAGGAAAAAATAAAGGAAAAAAAAGGGCCAGCAGAGACAAGTGCAAGAATGAGGCCGTGCTCAGTTCATTTTGTTGTTTTTTAAGATAACACCAGCTTATCAGTGGGCGGCTCAGAGAGGCTCAGGAGCAGCGGGGTGAGCCCTGTGAGCTGAGCAGCAGAGGAGGAGCTGGTCAGGCCCTACCCAGCCTGGATAACTCCTGTGAACAGCCTGGTGCTGCCTCCTGCTCAGCCGGGCTGGAGCCACAGCTGGGAATGAATCAGTTGGGAATGAAACCCCATCCCAGGAGAGGAGCTGCGGCCGCTGCTCCCTCCGGGGGGTGGCACGGCCAAAGGGACAGGAGCTGTCTGCAGCCGTGGGGAGGCTGCCCAGCCCAGCACGACCCCGCTGTGCTGCTGGCACTGCAGCGAGGGCTCTGCAGGGGTTTCCAGCTCTGCGTTTTCCCCCAGCTGCTGCTGTGCCTCTGCACTCCCAGCACTGGCTTGGGGAGCTGCCGAGGACGGAGTGAGAGCGTGACACAGCTGGAGGGACCATTCCCTTTCTCGAGTCCCAATTATCTCTGCTACCACATTTGTGTCCTCGCTCTTGTCTCGATTTAAGTAAGTTACAATTCTCCCACTCTTGTTACTGAGTAGATGCAGATGCCACTTTGTTCCGTGTGATTTATAGCTAGTAGCTAATGTTCAGTTATAATTCCCCATTTTAGACATGAAAAATAGCCTGTAATGCTCAACACAAGGGCCTCTCAACAATGATATATAATTTAAAAATTAACACGAGGACAGAGGAGCCACGGGATTTTGAACTAGGGACTCTCTCATTCAAAGGTTAAATCTCTACAAGGTGAGCTAAAGGAATTAGTTGAGTTATTAAGTAAATGCCTCTGTTCTATTTTCCCAGCACATTAGCTGTTGCAGCCTTTTCCAGTTCAGTTGTGTTCCGCCCCAGCATGTTCAAAGTGCAAATGCTCGTGGCACTGTGTTCACACATTTGCTTTTTTCAATGTCAAACAAACTGGAGCTGTTCAGAGCCAAAGGTCAAAGTGGAGGGTCCTTAAGGAAATCTCCTGGGAAATGATGTGATTGCTCTCGTGTCTTTATTGTGTATAAAATCAGGCTTCATACGTGGCTCATCCTTTCCAAGCATCCTAAAGCTATAAATGAGTCATGACTCATTCCTGCAACACCTAAGTTATGTAAGTGGTCTTGCTAATTTACTGGAATATCTCACACAACTAATCATTTCCAGGATCCAACTCTGAGGCCTCGGAAACCTCTGAGCTCTGAAGAGCTCCTTCAGAAACAGAGATGTTAAATCCCAACCTCACACGGTGAGGCAAAAGCAGAACAGGGGACAGAACCTGCTTCACCCGACTGGCTCTGCCAAACTCGAGCCATAAACTCCTTGTTTGGCAAAGCTCAGCAACTCAGAAAGCCCAGGGAGCGTGGAGAGGGAAAAGAGCTTGGCTCTGGAGAGCTCTGGGAGGTGGCATTCCTCTCCTGCCTGCTTTCTGTTCCCAGCGAGGTGCAGCTCATCGCCTCCGTGTCTCCTGCTGCACTTTGCTTAATGGTCTCGCTCCAGCATCAAATGTTATATTTATGGATTACAAATTTATTGACATTTGACATTTGCATCAGCTTTCACCTGATCAACAGGAGCTCTGACTGCCAAAGGGAGTTATTAAGGAAGATTTCAACAGCAATGGGAATGCCAAAAATGTCATTGAATCATATCAGAAAAACAATGTGTTCATAGCATTCATACATTTAGTCTTGCCAGTAAATCTTCTGGTTGATGCTTGGACCACCTACTGATGATACTCAAAGAAAAGGAGAAACAGGGAGAATCGAAGAGATGAATTAAATTAAAACCAAATGACATGACGCCTGGCACAGTGGGATCTTTAATTTTCTACTCTATGAATCCAGAATAAGCAAAAAAAGCAAAACAAAGCACAGTGGCTTGACTTTCTCTGAGTGAATTCCCTCCATACAGGCAGGGCTTAACTAAATAATCCTGAGTAATGTGTGCACCCCACATTATTGCATGAGATTTGTATGTGGGAGGTGCAGGATTCAGAAAACATATGGCACATGGAAAACAAATGACAGGGTGTGCTTTTACACTCGTGCTGGCTATACTTATCACTCTTGTTGATATTTTTTTTCCAGACGTGAAATATGAATGTAGGAACTTTCACCTTAATCTCGTCGGAAAAGTACCCAGTTATTTTTTTTGTGCATTTGTGATTTACAGGAGGCCACCACATAATTCCTGGGAGTACAGACAATGGTATAAAAAACACTGATCAAATAAACACAATTACCTCCCTCATCGTTTTCTCCTTGGATGACAAACCTGGCTCTTGCACCATCAGAACAGCAAGGCCAACAGATTAGAGCTCCATGGAATTAGGGAGGGAAGGGAGCTGCTGGCCTGGGAGCCCACCCACAGCTTGTCTGTGCCTGACCAGGGCAGGGTGAGCTCCACTGGAGGTGATCCTGAGCTCAGCGAGCATGAAGGAAGTTTTGAGTTTGAGTTGTCTGGTGGAAGAGCAAAAAAAAAAAGGGGAATGCATTCTCCTCACACAAACACAGGCAGAAACAGGCCGGGCCCATATCCCAGAGTGAATCTCCTGTGGTGTGCCTCGGGATGTTGGTGAAGAGGTGGGGAAAAGGAAATGGCAGCATCTGGAATGTAAGGAAAGTGGGCAGCCACAAGGACACAGTTCCAGTGGAGACAGGTGCCAGCAGCTTGTCGTGGCCCCCAGAAGAGTTGGTGTGGTGTAGCCACTGCTGTACTTGGAGCACTGACAGCAGAGGTGGAATGGAGAGTGGCAAAGGCACTCAGGGAATGGGGCAGAAATGTTCTCAAGACAGAGGTGGAGCTGGATGGAGACACTGATGGGCTGCCACACCAGGGCCCCACTGAATGGGCTGGCACAGACCCCCCAGGGCACCCTGTGCTTCGTGGTACAAACTTGGGGGAGTCAGAAATGGGGAGTGCTGGTGAGTTTTCATTAAGTGACTGAAAGCAGCGGTTTCACACTGGAGGGGGAACAGCTCTCCCAGAGGAGAGGACAAACCCACCCTGTCTGCACAGTGAGCATCCACTCTGAGCCCCGGGATCCTCTGCAGTCCAGGCTTCCCAAAGGAGGAATTCCTTCTCCTTCTTCCACACCCCTCTGCTGTGGAGCAGCACGGAGCAAAGGGTCCTGGCTGGTCCGAGGAAAGGCTGGTGAAGGAGCAGGACCTGCCCTGCACACACCACCCTGGGCTCGGCTGCTGCAGGAGGAGTGCAGGGGAACAATCACATCAAAGCCACTCCAGCCACCTCTCCTTTCCTTTCAAAAATGTCACTGCAGCACCCTCCGCTTTCTGAAACAATGTTTATCATTGCTCTTCGATTGTCTGGGACAATAAATGGTTAGAAATGAGCATATATCACCAGGAAATCTCTGCCTGCCCCTTCCCCCAAGCAGTGTCATAAAAACGTACAAATTCACATTAATAATGAAGTGCATTTCCCCGAGAAGCCACTGTGTATCTCAGGGAGAGCAGGCAAGGTGGCAGTTGCTGCAGAGTTTCCTATTAAAGAGCAGAGCAAATACTCATAAATCTGATGAGGGGCCAAAGCACATGTTAGGGCTGTCTCCCTCTTAATGGAACCTTTTCTGAAATGAAAAAAATATATATCTTGATACATTCAGGGTATTCATTAGACATGACAACCTCCTCCACTCCCCATGGCTCCCTCCCCTCCTCCTGCATGGGCTGACCCCCGGCAGAAGAGCTGAGTGCTGGCAGGGAGGGATTTTGGAGGGGAGGAGGAACTGTTTGCTTTCAATAGAGGGATTGTGTAAATTTACTACAATGGCCAAGTCCCCTCGTGTCCCTGTGTGTCCCTCCTTCCCTCGCTGAGGCCATTCCCAGCGTGTGCCCCTCCTGCCATTCCCCAGAGGCAGTCTGTCTGTCCGTCCGGGGAATGGGAGCAAGCAGAGCCCGGAGCAGGACCCCAGCAGGAGACCTCTCCTGCCCCTCACACCTTGCAGGGCTCGGCCAGCTCCTTCTCCAGGATGCTCCAGGCAGGGAGGCAGCAGGGTGAGGACCAGCCCCGGCTCTCTCAGGGCTGGGATTTTGCTGCCTGGTGTTGTGTTTGGTGCTATCCCAGCTGGACACCCAGGGCGTGCTGCCCCTGTGGAGGCTGAGATGCTCCTGGAAAAGAACCAGAATCCCATGGAAGCCAGAGCTCCGGGCTGGGGGTTGTGTCCCACCTCATTCCCCCTCCGGCAGGGAGGCTCCTGGGCTGAGCTGCACTGCTGCAAGCCCTGCTTGCATTTCTGTGGAACCCAGTGAAAGGCCTGATCCCTCCTCTCGACAGACCCTGCCTGGATGCACAAACACACCCAGCTCCAAACTGAGGTGGGGAGAGACGGCAGAATGAGGCCTGAACACTACAGCTTAATAATCATGAATTATCTGTTCATTATCCCAATAAATAGTGAAAAATCTCTTCCTCCTTTCCTCCTCCCATAAAGCTGTATCTATAATTTTCCTCATTTTCCATCTGTGCTCCATCATATTTGCACTGAGTGATCATCCTGCTAAATGACATTATTTTTATTGAAAGGTGCTTTGGAGGGCTGGATACTGTCCATGTCTTTTCCTTTTGTTATTGATCTTTGCGATTCGATTGCTGAGGTGGAAAATGTATAAATAAGACTCAGGTACCCTTCCTTTGAAATCTCACCTGGTAAAAATGTTCTGCTATAGATTATGAAGGCTGTAGCATTTAATAATATCAGGCACAGCAAGGAGAAGGCAAGATTTTGATGTCCTTATGAATAGTGAATGCTGGAGGAGGCTGGCACTGTTCAAGGTCAGTTAAAATCTGGTTGAAAGTTGCTGTTTCTTTGTGAGCAGAGGAGTTCCTGCCTTGGAACTGCCACATGCAATGTGTTTGTACAGAGCCCGGGAACAATGAGGGTTGACCCAGGGGGCTGAAAGCTCAAATGCAATCTTAAATAATACTGATCTTAATAACAACCTGTAAAACCTGTAAAACCTTCCTCAAAAGCCAGGAAATCTGCACGGATCCATCAGTGCTGCCACAGTCTGATGGATCATCTGGCCTGACCCCGCTCTCAGGGAAGCCAAGAACACACTATTATTGGGTTTACAAGGATGATGGCTAGACTGAAAAAATGCTATCCAGGGAAATTTTTGAATATTTAAAAATGTTCAATTAAAAAAAAAAAAATCTGGATCTACCACTTCAGGGAAACAGTGATAAATTTCTAAGGATTAAGAGAACTGAGGCTTCACCAGGACAGGATTATTTTGAGGGAGGGATATGGTTTGGAGGTAGTTCCTTGCTTCAGCAGGATTTTGCTTCAGCAAAAAGGCCAACCTGTTTTCTTTTCCTACCTTTGTCTCCTCTCATTCAATTTTACCCTGTTTATCCCAACAAAAATCTATTTTAAAATGGAACTTCCCCACAGACTTTTTCTTCCCATTTTCCAAAAAGATATTGGCACAAAAATCCCATTTGAATGGAATAATCAAGACTTCCATGGGATGGACCCTCTTTTTCTGGCTGATGACATGAGGAGCAGAACCCTTGGTTTTGCTGGTAAATTCTGCTTACAAAATTATGGTGACACCACTGCAGGGAGGCACATCTCAGCATGTCTGATTCTCCTGGAAGGAAACCTCAGCTTCTAATATTTGTTGCTAAGAAGAAATTAAAGTTGAAGAGCAAGATGAATTCTCTAAAACAGAATTTTGGACCACTGATTCACACAATTATCCTTGACCACGTAACAGCCATATTGGCTATGAGTGGAACATGACCAGAGCAGCTCCTACTGCTTCAGAAGGATGAGAAAATAAAATTCAGAGAAGGAAAAAATCTTCTATTTTGGTATACTTAACACATACAGTTATCTACATGTCCTATATATCATTTAACAAATTGCTTTGCAATTCTTACAGGGCGTGGTATAATGACTGATTTAAAATCACTGCATTCCTTAAACTGCATTGTTCTTCATCAAGTTGAGTCATTTTTATGTGAAGTGTCAAGCTCTCTAACAAATAACTGCTGCCAGACAAATCAAGTTCCTCATCTTAAAGCTACGGCTAAATAGTTTATAGCTTTAATCTGCTCACTGAGGTGTGCAGTCTATGACAGTAATTATAAATGCAAGGAGAAATTATAGCTGAATGCTTTAACTGCATTAGGAGCCATTTGATGAACAATCATGATTGCCTGCTCATTTTCAACAATAGAGGGCAAGTTAGTGTCAGTGCATTAGAGGATTTTCAGTTCTGCTCTGCTCTTTCTTCCATTTACCACAGAATGTCAGTTGTCTCCTATAAAGTAGAAAAAAAAGCACTGCAGAAGCTTTAAACTTGATGGTTAAAAAAAGACAAAGGAGGAAACAGAGAGAAAAACTGTTTATCATTATGAGTCGTTATTTTTTTTTTTGTTTTTTTTTTGTTTTGCAGCAACCTTACTTTCAAATTAGTTCATCTCAGGTAGCTGCCTGTTCACTCATCAGGGTCTTTTGAAACAGAAATCTTCCCAGTCAGGTTGGTTAATTTGACTTTATGGAGATTTATTTCTATCAAAGTTGTAGCCAAGGCCACAGAGAGCCTCAGTTAGTGGCCAGTTCCAAGCCAATCCCACCTGGCTCTGAAGTGAGAAATACAATTCTGCCCTGCCTTTTTCCTCAGAACAGCATAAAAATTCTAATTCAGTTGAAGAAATGAACAAATGTTCTTCAAGGTACAAGTCAACATACAAATTACTTCTAATTAAAGCCATGTTTCCTAATGTTCATGGGTTTTCTATGAAGAATAGCAATAAAAACAAATTTGAAGTGGGTTAAATGAAAGAGAATAGAGATTGTTGTATATTACACATAATCTTACTTTATATTACTAAACCCATATCACTTAGAAGAATTCAGGAAAACACCAAAGATGATTATAAAAGATATATATATATATCTTTTTACATTTAAGAAGAATTTATAGCAAATTTCTTATAAACAGCCTCTCAGAGGTCTTAAAAATAAATCCATACCCATAACACATTTTTCTACAGTACTAACCCAGATTATTCATTTATATTTTTAATGATAGCTAACATTTGACAATATAACCTCTACTAGTAAATGCCATTGAAATATAAAGTATTTTATGTATTTCTATACTTCAAGTACTCTTTCTACTGTTTTATTTCCATTTATTTCAATCTATATTCTCTATTTTAATGCCTATTTCACTGCAATATTGCCTGCAAGAAGGAAACACAAATGCATGTGTGTGTTTTGAGGATCTCAGCTTTATATTTCTCCTTTCTAAATACTCTGCTCCCCTCTGTTATTATTCAAATGTATACTGGATCTTAAAAATAACATGGTAAGAGTAAGTAAACTCTGAAAATCCCTGTTATTTGATTTAGTCCCCTTGCAGATTTCTGAAGAATCCATATGAATAAACTCTGGCCTCCCCACTCCCAACCTCGTCAGAACTTCAGGGAGGCTTTCGGCTCCGAAACTGTAATAAAATCTTTACAATGCCATCCCAAATACCCCATCATTTCAGACAATTTGTGCTATCATGCATACCAACTGAAATTATAGCTCCAGATAACAGTGCTATCACTCTGTCATTGCAATTTAAATATATTTTTTCAAAGGTAAGATACAACCTGCATCTTGATATAAATTAGAAATGGATGAGTATTACGAGGACAGCAATTTCTCGGCATCCAGAGGCAGGAAGGACAGTCCCTTATTTATGTAGTTACACATCACCTGAATAATATGTCTCCGTGCAGGTTATTACAATGCAGAAAACACTTTTTTTTTTTCCCCTTGGAGATTTTTTTTTCCTCCCCCTTTGTATTTGTTCCTCCAATCCTCAGCAACAGTAATGTGTTTACAAAGGTGGGTGTTTGGTTTGCCTCTGAGTAATAACACGGTGCTTTCAAGACCAAATCTGAAACATTTGTCACACATTAAGCCATGAATGTGCCAAAATAACTGTTGTATTAATATATCTGGCAGATAGCTTTTGTTTGATAGTCCCCAAATTATTGGTTTGCTCTGATATCTGTTGTGTGAAAACTATGAATGGCAGAGTCTTAATAATCATTAAGTGGTGGGGAAGGAAACAAAGTATGGGATGTTTATCCCAGCCCAGTCTCTCGGGGGTGTTGATTTGGAGTGGCCAGGTAAACAAGCAACATTCTAATGTTGGGTTCAAGTGCCCAAATAGACACTTTAAGGTATTAGCCCTATTTAGAAAACAAACTCCTTAGGAGTGAGATGGAATTTTGCTGGCTAAAATATGCAGGCAGCATTAATCTCCTCCAATGCAGACAGCATGTACAAGATGTATGCAAAACGTAAATCTTACTGCACTTGAACACTGACATTATACTCCATGGCAATAGCTTACAGTACCAGCCCAAAGTAACCCTTGATCAGTGGTTTAAATTATTCAAAAGTAGCATTTTTAATGGAGCTTAAGTGATGCAGAGCCCTCGTGCTGGCTTTGGCTGCAGAAGGTGTTTCCTAAAACATGAATATTTGCAGCAAACAAATGGGAAATCTTCCCCCAAATGGGGACTGAGCCCCATGCTCTCAATCAGCCAGAGGATGGCCACAAAGCCAGGCGGCATCAGTGACAACTCACGGCACATCTTTCATTTTCACCATCTGATAAATTCATTTTCTCAATGTTATTCAAGTAATGAACACCTTGGAGAAAACCTGGATCTGCACATGGTTGTTCTGTGAACACAAGCAGTGCCTGAGTCTGCTGGAGGAATTGTTAGGAATAACTAAACAGAACTCTCCTGTAAAAAAAAACTGGTTAGAACAAAAAACTTCTATTTGGACTTTTAGTTGATGTTCTGCATATTTATTTCAATCAAGAATATTCAAGTTTGTGAATCAAGTAAAATTAAAAATGCAAAAATGGTGTGGCATCTGAATATTACATTACATGTTATAAACATTGGTTGTGGCAACTGGTGTATCTTGCAGCAAAAAAATAGCATCACTAACGCAGCAGTATCCTACTAACAGGTCTTGGAAATATTAAGCTTGTAAAAAATCTCAATTAAGCAGTAACTCCCCCAGGTTATACGAGAACTTGCACTGAAGTCAGTGATGTTTATGGATTGACTTCCACCAACACAAAGCAAAATATAATCAAACATCTTAAAGATTAAAAAAGGAATGATGGAGAGAGAGGTTAAAATGATGTGACAAAAAAGGCCACTCACAGTAGCAAGTGTTTAAGTAAGTGTAAAATATTAAAATATTTTACAAAACTGAACATCCAAGTATCAACAGAAGAATAACTGAACTTCTAGATAGGAACTTTTCAGAGTTATTTGTAGATTCTAGAGGCAGTGTTTGAGAGTATGAGAAACTTGAAATAATTGAGATTTTGCTAATTTGACTTTTGAATTTTCTTCTTTCCCCCATCCAAATCAGATTTATCGGTGTGCTAGCACTGAGTGAGGTAATAACCTTTTGGGTTTCAGTGCTCTTTATCTGCTCTTTTTCCATTCTCACTGCAAAGAGTAGCACTTAATTCTTGCATTCCACACAGAAGTGCAGTGGATGTGAAATGATTTATTCTTAGGAACAAAAGAGAAATGGGCAAACAGCTATTTTGCAAATAATGAGCAGCAACATTTCTCTCTGGGGCAGTGTGGGTTTGCACTGAGCAAGCTCTCTTCCTGAAAACGTTATAAAATGGATGTGTGCATGCGAGGGAGGAGCAGCGCAGCATACACGATGCATTTTATACTGTTCTCCTACTTTTACCAAAGCACGGAGCCTGACGGAGCCTCCTGGAAATGCTGAAATGAAAACTCACTATAGAGCATGCATACCTTAAGAGTTATTCTTCATCCACTTCTGCTACAAATTGTGAATGGTGTTCTGGTGACTTGCTGTGTGTTTTGCTTAGATGAAGTTTTACTGCATGTTTGCTCGCAAATGTCCGACAGCACAACTTACATTTGAACTTAGAGTCTGTGTCCTCTTCTCCAGCTATTGTTTCAGGAGATCTTTGAACTGAAACTCTGGAGATTTCTTGCTCTACCTTGGTTTGCTGCTCCACAGCCAGCCTGTTCATGTCTTTCATTTGGAAACCTAGGTGGGATTCTAAGTGGCTAATGTAAGTAGAGGGGGTTCGGAACTGAGATGCACAGTCGCTGCAATAAAAGACTGGATGTCCTTTGTCCATGTTTTTCAAAAACTTTGTTCCTCCGGTTTTCCTAAGCTGATACTTGACATTTGCCAACCAGTGGCTGATGGTGGTCATCGACAGTCCAGTGAATTTGGAAATCTGCATGCGCTCTTGTGGGCCTAGGTCTGATAATAAATATTTACCTTCAGATGTCTGGAAGAGGCTGGAAGCAAACTGAGCTTGCAAAATGAGCAGATGCTGAGGGTTCCAGTTTGACTGCCTGCCCTTCCTTTTATGCAGAGTGGAGACTTCCGTGGAGACGTCCTCGAAGCGTCGGACATCTATTTCCAACTTCATGGACGGGATCCTGGAGGATGCAGCAGGTTTTGGTGTGGTAGCTTTGGGAAGAACTTTGACCATGTCAGCGATGTCAGACAGAGCATGCTTTTGAGGTGGAGAAGTACAAGATTGTGCTTGAGCTGACTCAGCTTTCTTGCCTTTGGATTTGGTCAGGTCAATAGGCTGATCATTGTTTTCAAACAAATAGTGCCTGGATACGCTTGCAGGCTTTGGTGGGGTTGGAGCAGGAGATAAAACTGGCTTCTCCATCATGTTTAGATTGGGTTTGTGGAACATGGAAATTGTGCTGGAGCTGGGGCTGCAGTTGGATTGAGGCTGTAAGGGCTCAGTGGCTTTGCCCAGGTGATTGTTCAGGACGGACTGCAGAGCGCTCAGGGGGTTCACACAGGGCAGCTCCGAGGAATGCGTGGCAGCAGCACAGCCGTTACTGAGAGAAGCTGCTGGTGGCTCCTTGAGGACTGGCTTTTCTTTTCCACTGTCCTCTTTAATTTTGTCTTCTTCTTTCAAGGGACACGGTTCTGTCTTTTTTGGCTCCACAGAGGCTTCAGCTTTGAGGAGAGGTTCCCTCTCGCTCTGGCTGAGCGAGGCTGGCTCAGGCTGGACGCCCTCCTTAGCATAGTCCTTCTGTACCTCCTCCTTGTCCTCAGCCTCCTTCTTCACTTGAGTGCACTGGCTGACGTTTGCTGAGATAGGGACCAGAGGCATCACCTTCCACTTGGGCGCTATGGGCCTCAGTTTATTGGTCATGGTTGGCCTGATTTGGAGCACCTGGGATCCCACAGGCAAGGAGGGCTTGGCTCCCTCGGAGAGCTGGTAAGCTGCGTGGATGCTGGGATACGCACTCCAGCTGGGAGCTCCGTTCTGAGCTTTATTGATGGCTGTCGTGACAGTGTTCTCCAAGGACTTTAAAATGTCCCCACCACCCTTTGAACCGTCTTCTAAATCTTCTTCTCGGAGGTACTGGTATTTCATTGTGGGATCCAGGGGTTTCTGAAGAGTGTCTTCATACTCCTCAGTTTTCATTGCTTTCTCATCTTTGTTTGCATCATCAACTTTATCTTTTTTACTTTCTTTCTTAAGTTCAGAGGCAGGAGCTATGCATTCTGCAGATGATTTGCTGGTTGATTTTGAAACAGGGCTGTCACTGGCTGGTGCTTCAGACAGCGATTGCATTTTTTCCACAGCTAAAGGATCCAGAACAAGTTGCTTTCCTTTCTTTGAAGCTGAACTCGTGACTTTCAAGAAATGGCCAGTGACCATCATGTGGGTCGTGAGCTGCTGCAAGGTATCATGGGAGCTTCCACATTCCATACACTTCAAAATCTGGGATTTGCAGGCCTCGAACTGCCAGGTGTAGCTGGCCCCGTTCTGGTACCCGTAGCGGTTGTTGGAGGAGAGCTGCAGGTTCGTGTTCTTCTGAGGGGAGAAGGAGTCTGAGAAAGACCCTGTCGTGGAGTCGGGGGAGCAAGGCCTGTTCACGTCAAACACACGTTTCTTGGCTGGAGTGACCATTTTTGAAGAAATGGTTGGTACCGGCTCCTTCAAAGGCACTTTTTGGTAATGTTTTGTTTTTATCATATGAACACTCAGATCTTGAAGGGAATCAAAAGAGTCACCACAGAACATACACTTCAGAACTTTTTGTGCATCTTCCTTGTCCATGTCCTGGAACGCCCTTTTCCGGGGCTTGGAGTAGCTGGTAGGTCTGTGCTTGTCCTTTTTGTGGTTGTCATCCTGGTAGTGCCCTGTCTCGTTCATGTGCACCGTGAGTTCCACCAAGGTGTCGTAGGCAGCGCTGCACTGCCGGCAGCGGAACCGGCTGGCGCCCGTGAACACAGTCCCGCACATTTTGCTGCTCTGCCTGTAGAGCTGCACCGAGCTGAACAGGTTGGGCTTGGAGACAGGCCTGGAAGGTAAATTCTGCTGCAAGCTTTTGGACAGTGCGTCTTGGTGCCAATCGAAATCAGCTTTGTTCCCTCCGTTCCTGTTGTCGCAACTCCTCTTTTCGGAGTTGGACAACTTGAAACCCAGCCCCAAGCCTGTCCAGTAAGAGTCCGACAGGATGTTGGCATAGACTGCTGTCATTTTATCCATGCAATCGTGTGCTTCGCTCTGGCCTTTGGGGTGGGCGCTGCTTTTGGGGTCCTGGGGCTCCCTGGAGCAGATGTTTTTGATATCTGACACATGGTCACTACTGTCACTCAGCAGAGATTCGTTCTCCGCATCCTGGTTGGAAATGTGACTGACAGGGGAATTCTGGAAACTAAAGTTCCCTTTCTGCTCAGGACCCACTTCGTGCTCCTCATCCGTGCCAGTGTCATTGCTGCTCGGCAGCTGAGCAGTGGAGTTGTTGTCATCGTCATCTTCTTCCTCCTCCTTTATATCTTCCTCTTCCTTTAAATCTTCCTCTTGGACATAACCTGAAATGCAATGTCAATATATGAAATAGCCTGTTAAAGGAGAATGTTACAGTTCCAGTTTTCTGCTTTCACTATGTATTTTCTTTACTGGATTTTGTTTTAATCTATAACTATATTTTCTGTTAGTTCTGGAAGTGAAAAAAAGCCAAATGATGGCTCTTTTTTGTGAAGGTTGCTGCATTTTGTTGGCAGATGATCATAATTCTTTATAACTGCCAGAGATCCCAAGTTAATAATTTTCCTGTCATGGGAGTATAATTCTAACTGCCCTGTAATGGGACAGTTGGAAAATTCATATGTAAGAATTTAAAGTTTATACTAAAAGCTTCAATTCTATGAAATTGTTTTTAGCCTCAGTGAGAGAAGGGGTTGAATTTGCAAGGAAGAGAAGAAAAATAAGTGCCATAATCTTCCTGGTTCAGAGCATCATCTAGGTACAGTAACCTTTTGCCACTTGATCACCTAAAAATGCACTTTAGGATGTACACAAATAATTTATATGTCAAAATACAACATCTGAAAGTGTTAATAGGCATAAGTGAAACCCTTTTGTTTACAAAAGTAATGTACTGTGTACCATAAAAGCAAATTGTGCTTCAGTAAAATTCATAAATTTCAGGGCAAGAACTCTTGGAAGTTACAGAAGATTTGACAGAGGTAGTCTGAAGATGATTGTTAAACTGGAAAAGTAGAACAAATCCAGACGGATTTTATTTAGCAAATTAACTCTTCAGTTACTAAGATGAACTTGATTCTTGAAGAGTATACTTATTTAGAATCCAATTCCTTCCCATTATCTGAAATTTGTTTTATGGCTCTTTAAGGACCTGGCTCACTTTGCTCCCTTGAACTTGGTGCTCCTGACCCAAAGATATCCTTCTAGCAAATCCAGAGGAGAGGGTCCCACCTTTCTGATGGGCATCTGGACAAAGCCTTCATTCTGCAATCTGTTTGCATGATCTGACCCCTTCCCACACGTTTGCCATCAGGCCAAAGAGATGAACCAGAACCAGAGGAACCATTCCCTGGATGAAGGTGCAGCACAAGAACAGGAAATGATGGCTCTCTGCGTGATGGGAGCTAAGAAATCCATGTGTCATCTTTCCCACACTCTTGCCATGAATTTAGGAACTGCAGACATCACACAAGCTTAGAGCTGGGCTTGGCTTTCTCCAGGGGTGGTACCAGAAGGTGTCATAACCACAGGCAAAGACTCAGCAGTGGCTTTGAACAGATGACCTGCACATCACTTTAGCCTGATAAAAGAATAATCACACAGTAGGAGGAACACTGCGCTCTTCAGTAGATGCTTTCAGCAAAAAAGCTAAATATTAAATGTTAAGTGCTAAATACTACAAACGAATCCCTTCAGCATGTGCAGGTCACAGCAAACATTAACAGGGGATCAGACTGGAGCAGCATCAGACAGCCCTTAGACCTCAATGGTTTCTCCTCCTCCCTAAAGTTTTCCTGAACAAGCAGATACCACTTTCCCTCTGTGGTGTTTTTCAGGGGACCAAGGAGAAGGCAGGGACATGGAGGTGGCAGAAGGTCCCCAGGGGAGGAGCAGTGACCCTGTGACACACGGCCCCTCTCCAGGGTGTGTGCCAGTGCCCTGGAAAACAAGGAGGGGATCCAAGGAAGGAATCAGGCAAAACACACAACAAAGAGCAGTCCCATAGCTATGGGTCACTGCAAATTGGATTCTCCATTGCAGCATCATTTCTTTGAGTGTCATTAACCCATTTTTCATCAGGACTTGAGTTTTCCTTTGGAAGGTACACGCTATTAGTTTATTCCTCGCAAGATCCTTTGTCCTTCTCTAGGAAAAGCAGAAGTACCAGACAGCTGCACATCCCCCACAGTATGGATAAAATTTGCTGCTTAATTAGGCATTGACATGTTTACTATAACCTTTACAGAAGAGTAACTTGTGCTGAGGAATCCTCCTTTGTTTTTGGTGTCTGTGTAAGATACTGACACAATCTCATGAAAGAGGGAGAAATAACCAGTTCCAGTATCTCCAGAGGGTTCACAGGGAAGCCAGAGAGGGAATGTCCATCAGGAACTGTAGTGACAGACAAGGAGGAATGGCTGCAAACTGACAGAGAGGAGGTTTAGATGAGATGAGATATATGGAAGAAATTCTGCCCTGTGAGGGTGGGGATGCCCTGGCACAGGTTCCCAGAGCAGCTGTGGCTGTCTCTGGATCCCTGGCAGTGCCCAAAGCCAGGTTAGATGGGGCTGGGAGCAGCCTGGGACAGTGGAAAGTGCCCCTGACCATGGCAGGGGTGGCACTGGATTCTGTGATTCTGTGCAGAAAGCACCACCAAAATTTCACAAAACCATCAGTCACATCTGTTTTAATGGTTTAGGGGTTTGAGCAGCTTTAAAAACACATTTCAGTATCCTCCCTGAAAAAGCATTTATGTTTATGTAAATGATTTAAATTGCTGTGGGCATTTTAAGGACAGTGGAGACCAGTTCTGCAAGACAACCTCGGGTACAAGAGATGCTCGTGTTCTTCCAACAGGGCTTTTCAGTAAGATTTCATTGGACATGAAGGGATGTAGCTGGTTAACAGAAATAACATTAATTTAAGTGGACTTTGCATTATTTATTTTAGAAGTAAAGAGTGTCTTATATCTGTACACCCACATGCTTTAAATGCAGAGTCTGTAATAAGTAGCATAAATTTTGCACGTCACACTGATGTCCATGTAATAAATTGTTGAGTGACCTGTTCCCTGCCCACCAGTTCTCCCCCAGGCTTGTTCTGACATTCCAGACCTCTGAGATCCTCATGTGTAACTGTGTTACAGGAAGAAAATAATATGAAAGAAATCCAAACTCAGTAACTGGATGAATGCTTCCTCCCTTTCCTAGATGAGAATTTTTCCCACCAAAATGAAACAGGCCCAGGCAGATGTAAGATGGGAAAAGCACAGTCCTGAAGAAGTGGGAGGCTGAAATGTCACTATCATTGACAATTGACAAAACTCAGGAACTTCAAAGCATTGAATGGAAGCAATTTGTTGGCTTCCTAAATGGAAATCAGTCTTTGGTTTAGTGCTGCTTGACCTCTAGACAGGGTATGTCAAAATCATGACATCAGTAAGGATATTATTATATAGAGAATAATCACACATATAATTCCAAACTATTTGGTTTCTTAATTCCTCTCTGTGTCTGTGACGGAATTCACGACAACCTCAGAAACCTGCTTCTCTAGGATGAGAGCTGCAATAAACAGCTGGTTCTTTATTCTTCAAAAAGGACATTTTCTTTGCTATTTCTGGAATACTTCCACAGAGGAGCTAAAATAAACCAAGCCCAGTTAATACACCTGCAAAAACTGGGTCTAAAGCACCACCACGCCCTTGGAGCTGGGAGCTTTCCCTGCAGACAGCACCAAGCCAGGCTCCCAGGGGTGAATCCAGCACTGACATCCAGGACTGCCCTGGCAGTGGCACCACACGATCCTGACCTGAATTGTGCAGTGTCAATACAGCTTTTTGTCAAGCATCTTCATTCTGACTGTTAACTTTTCCACCAGTGGATACTATTTTTACTCAAATTTGCTCTTTTTCCACATCGAGAAACATTTATTAAAATACATATGCATATATATATATATATACATGTTTCTTTCCAAGACTGGAAAATTTATTTTCTGCCAAGAGAAGGGACAGTGAATCATTGTCCAGAACAACTCTGCTAATCCATGTAAAACCCATGGCACCACCTGCATTTCTTCAGCCATACATATTCCAGTTTTCCTTGAAACAACATCATCAGGAAAGCAATCTCACAGTGCTAGAAGGTGATCTTGTTTCCTCCTTGTCTGGCTTCAGCTCAAACATCTTTTTGTGTTTGGCAGAAGCTGTTTCTTTCTCTGAAAGGTTCCAAGCAGATAATGGATAATGACCACTTCTCATTCCTCCTTCTCCAAGATGTCGAACTGCATTAAGCACCCACGGACAAATCTTAACCTGGCTCTTTGTAGGAGTTCAGAGCTGCAATTTCATCCCAGGCTCAAAATCAGCTGAAGAGAGAAATTGGCAGCTGGGGGAAAAATAGTTCCTTACTCCATTGCATAACTCTTTATTAAAGACATTTTGGAATTTAACGGGATTAAAACTAATAGAACACTCTAGAAAAGCAATGAAAGAACTCTCAAAATATGAGATTTGTCATAAAGGAGTGAACTGTAGAATTTCAGAGTTTTTAAGGCTGTGTTCAAAATTTCTGTACCATGGGAATGACTTCATGTTAAGTTCTCCAAGGTGGCAAGAAAACACAGGGAAATACTCCTGAATGTGGCACAGAGAGCACTTGGCTCTGAATGATGGATGGGAGGGACAAAGGGACATCTCTGTTGCCTGGCTGAATGTCCTGGTTTTGAGATTTAGTTCCAAAGCCAGGTGCAGCCTGAGGAAGGGTTTGGACGTCCTCAGAAGAGGCTGAAGATGCTCAGTTGCCTCTTTGCTGGGATGCCAGTTCACTAATTTGGATAATGAGCATTTTTTTGCAGCTTTTGTTGCTGTTTTATTTGCCACCACACCCACTCTCAGTTTGCAGTGGCTCAGCGTGGATCACCACCATGGTGATGAATTTTCTGTCCAAAACAACTTGGCACCTCAAAGGAGGGATTTTTCCCAATATTCCTTTGAGATTTTTTTTTTCTCCCCAAGAAATTTATTTTTCAAGAAGTTACAGCAGCTGAAACCAAGGAATGAATTCCTGCCTCTTGCAGAGTAGGAGAAGGAACTCCCACACCATCCACTGCAGGAGGACAGGAGCTTTTCTGCAGGAAAAGAGTGGCTTCCACACTGACAGAATTCTAGCACACAAAGGCAATTCCATGAAGCCATAACTATTATTTATATACGATGCTGAAATGAAGCAATTTGGGGCTTTCATTTTGTTGTACTTTAATTAGAGCTGTATTCTGAAGTTTTCTATTAAATATCCAATTTCCTACTGGTTAAGAAGGCAAAATACCCCTGAGTTTCAGTGGGCTCTTAGCAGCAAAACCAGAGCAGATTATGTCCTTTGCACTTCATCCTGCACAGTTATGAACCAAATGATCAGTGGCTGGAGGGAACTGCTTGTGAGTGACCCATAAACTCAAAAACAATAATAAAGCAGGAAAAAAAAAACCCAACACAAGCAAAAAGAGCGGTGAGCTGATGTGAGGAGCTGAGGGCAGAGGAGGAAAGGAATTATTGTGGAGGTTTTCCTTGAATAATTTTCCTTAAGGATAACGTTGTTTGCACAGGCAGTAATTGAATAAAAAAAGCAGCAAGCCATCCTTTCAGTCAGTCTGAATCCATTCCATGGCAGGTCCTGGCTGCTGCAGGAAAGGATCCCACCACGGCTGGAGCCAGGAGCTGCAGCTCCTCACACAAGGGCTCTGAGTGTCAGTGAATCATTTGCCTCTCGTTAAAAACATTTGTTACTTTCTACAAACTCCTGGAATGGATAATGTCATTTTTACAACCAGCCAATAGTGTTTGGTGACCCTCGGATTGTATTTCCAACTAAGATGCTCCTAAGGAATGTTGTGACTGCAAAAGCTCCAATTCCCCCTTGCCCCAACCACCTCAGCTGCCCTCCCTCACACCACACTCCTGTCCTGGCCTCAGCAGGTGAGGTTTGGGGAGGTGTCACAGCCCAGGTGAGGTTTGGGCAGGTGTCACACAGCCTCAGGTGAGGTTTGGGGAGGTGTCACACAGCCCAGGTGAGGTTCAGGGAGATGTCACACAGCCTCAGGTGAGGTTTTTGCAGGTGTCACACAGCCCAGGTGAGGTTTTTGCAGGTGTCACACACCCCAGGTGAGGTTTGT